>CM035341.1:50206815-50756814 GCA_020226455.1 Prunus salicina
TAAACTCCTTGTTCACCATTAATGTTGTCAACTTTTCCATGAAAAACTGCTGAAATCTAAGTACAGAAGAAATCCTATAATAAGTCAATCAAAATAATATAAGTTTGATCAATGGAGTATGACCACACAAGTGGTGGTGAATGCGTTATCTTTCGTAGCTTGTATTTTCAAAACTTGAAAGTTCATCCTATTCCTTTAGCAGAGGAATAGGATTGTTCACAATTGTCAAAGAAAAGGTTTACTTTATTTCATTTTTCCAAGGTATGTACTCTTTTATTCTCTATCTTGAAATTTTGGTGTCTGACAATCAATGTGCTTCATTGGACAGGATGATCTTGTATCCAGAGGTGTAAATGGTATCCCTAGTGTTGTACCTTCAAAACAAAAGGATGTTCTTAATAGTGACATGAAGCATTTGGTTCTTGCCAATGAGCATTTTAAGGCGCAAAGCTTAAAGTCTAGCATGGACAACTTAAATAAGGAGGTGCGTATTTCATATAAAGACAAGTGAGCAGATTCTTTGGTATTGCTACAGTATCATTATCTATGGTTGGGGAGCAGGGACTATGGATTAAAAGTTATCATCATCGTCAGTTAGATCTTTTCTAACCTGTGTTATCTTCTTGCAGTTGGAAAGGATGAAACATGAAAATTTGCTTCTTCCCCTAGATGATCATCATTTTGACCCAAATTTTTCTGGTGTACAAAGAGAGCTGATGCAATTAAATAAGGTAAATAACTTTATGATGCTTACACCTTACAATATAAGCGTGTCCTTGAACTGACATCATATTTGGCTTTTTGATTAGGTAAATGAAGAATTGGGAAATATATTTCCCTTATTCAACGAATTTTCTTGCAGTGGCAATGCACTAGAGAGGGTGCTCGCGTTGGAAGTTGAACTCGCTGAAGCATTGCAGGCAAAGAAGAAATCAACTTTCCAGTTTCAGAGGTACATCTTACACAACTGACTGACCCTTTCAAATTGGCATTATGTGGGCATTCTTGGGACAAGACTACATATTGTCTCTTTTTATCTCTCCTCCTGAAACTTGGCTGCGGTAATTTTAAAACATGTGTTACTTTTAGGGGAAACTGGTGGTTCACTTTAAAAATTAGCAGAACAAACCAATTTCTTATGAGGTTAACAATTAACTTGAAATCCTCCTGTGTTCCAGTTCTTTTGTGAAACAACACAGTGATGAGGAAGCAGTGTTTCACAGCTTTAGAGACATCAATGAGCTAATTAAAGACATGCTGGACCTTAAGGGAAGATATGCTACTGTGGAAACAGAACTGAAAGAGATGCATGATCGTTACTCTCAGTTAAGCCTTCAATTTGCAGAGGTTGAAGGAGAGAGACAAAAGCTAATGATGACTCTCAAGAATGTTCGAGCGTCAAAGAAAGCCTTATACTTGAATCACTCCTCAACATCCCCATTTCTGGACCCTTCATAATAGTCACCGAGCCATTCTATCTTGTGCGCGAAGATGAAGAAATAGCCATTTACCAGGTTAAGAAATTAATGGTCCAACATGCCATGCTGCCTCATGTCATCATGTATGTCCAAGGTGAATTATGCATGGGCCACTTAGCTGCTAGTGGTGAAACTTTACAATGCTGGAATGCAGTATCAAAAGCTAAGCAGCAGCAGTGTATATAAACTCTCTGGTCAGTAGTTTCACAAGTACATAATTGACCCTTTTTTTGGGGTTGAGGGGGGTGGGGGTGAATTGTTGTCAGATGTTCTGCTGTATAGTAAATCGAATTCTTTTTTGTAATTTATATTTAATATCCTCAAGGAAAAAAATATATTACTTCTTCCCATACATCCCTGCTAACTTCCGATTTCAGTTAGGTGGAATTTGGCAATTTCATCTTGTTCTCCTGGTGCTTGGGTGTTGGAAAGGTTTGCCAGAGCCCTATGCTCTTTCATCATTTTATGGTTTAAAAGGCCTCTGGTGAAATTGGGCGCTTGCAATAATATGCAGACCAAGAAAATACACAGTAATAATATACACGTATTCTTCTACCAATTTAAATAATAATAATAATAATAAAGAAAGAGAAATTCTGCTTACGATAAACTCGCAAATCAATCAAATTAATTAAGGTCGTTTGATGTTTTTTCTTTTACACTTGTATTCATTCATGAAAATAAATCAGAGGCTCCCAACGCAACAATGTGGTCCTTTTCTCATTAACAAATCATATGCAATAAGGAACTATAAGCTGTTTTACATACGGAGGGAGACAACAAGATTCAAAGTAACAAAAGTCTGGCTGATGATGGATCCATGAACTTCTTGCTGCCACTTGTGAAAGGGAACTTTGATGGTTAACAGCATTTCATCGTCGGCAACAAATGAAAAGACACAGAATGACACTAACAGACTGAGGAAGCTTTCTCAAGCTTGTTAAGAGAAGCTACAATATTGAACATGAACATCGAGGCTTCTCTGGAGAATCATTCAGCAATTTATCTGTGGAAAATGCAAACATTAGTTCCTTGTGTCTGAAACTGCTTTCTTCTGTTTGGGTAACATAACTTTAACATAAGCATTATATAACGTAATTGTGAAAGTGTCTTATATTGTGACTTTCATAGTTTTTTTGCTACCCAGAATTTCAAGTTCCATAATGTCATCTCCTAATAATGATTGAAAAGAAGGGACAATATAGTTATCTTTGAAAGTCAGAGCTTCTAACGAAAGAATGATATAGAACACAGGGAAAACTTAAGAATGGACTATATATATACACAGCCAATTTCAAGGGAGAGAAGGACCAGAAATTCAGATAAGGAACAAGCATACAAAATAAATATACAAATATAGAAAAAATAAATAAGAGCCTCTTATGCTTTACAGGATGGAGCTATTACAAAAGACTTGATCTAATGCTTTTAGCTCCCTATTATATTGCAATGTTATTAAAAGTTGTACTTCTGAGAACTAGCATGGAAGATTAATTTTGGCTCAACACTGAATCCAGATTTTTAGCATGCGTGCTGAGGGTCAAGATATGGTGAGGCAATCAGAAGCAAGAAGACCTTGATGTTTATTGCTCAGAAGGAGATGAAATCATAAGAGATTGATGCATAAGAACCATGCCTCTTAACTAAAATATATTGGGAATTCAGGGGCAAAGGTTCATCAAAAGAGCCAAAGATGTTAAATACCTCGGGGTGGAGACTAATAAAAACAACGAATTCGCGAAAGAGCATGTTGTTCTATAAGATATATGCAACATATGTCTAGTAAATAGAAACATAATTACCATTCTTTTTGTCTGCAATAGGAGGACGCACAACCACATGCATAGTGATGAGACCTCCTGGTAGTTCACCGACTGGAAGTCTGGAATCAGCTAGGGTCCTGTTGTTTTCCAGTATCTTTCCCGCATTAATAAGCTTCAAATCATTTATTGTCCTTGGACCATTTTCTTTCTCTATCAAATAGATATTGCATAGCATGAGAAAACATAAAGTCAATTTCAAACCAAAGCACAATGGTGTGATCATGGAGCAAACTAAGCATCATTATTTTCGTCAAAATATGCTTTGTCCTCTTTCAATATTCTGTTTTGATTGGTGCCAACATCAGCAACACATATGAAACAAGGGTTCTAATGCAGTACCATAAACAATTACATTGATAACATTATTCCTAAATGTGTGACTAACTTGAGCATACACTTCTCGAGAACGACTCAGAACTGTGTCATAATTCATTTTCGGCATATTCAGACTATATCTACAATGAAGGACAGAGTGGGAGCCTCAACTTACTTGGACAAGGTACTATAGATAATGATAAGAGCAACGAAAAATTTACTAACAGAATTTTCGATACTCAACCTATATATTTGGACTTCAATTCGTACAGTGTCCAATACATTGTTTCCAATCAAAATTGCTAAAATGGTCTAAGAAGATTCAAAGTACACAACACCACCTAAAGCTGTGATAAGCTTAATGAGAAAGCTTGATGCAAAAAGCTCTCAAGAAGCCAACCTAATCATATAAAAAGCAAAAGAACCTCAATAACATATATAAGTTTTGCAAAAATATGACGAGAAAAAAAAAACAGAACTTTAACAGAAGAGTAAGCTGAAAAGAAATAAAACCTTTAGGCCATTGTGCAAGTATTTTCTCTTTAAGTGATTGTACAGTGGTAGATGGGCTATACTTGTGTGGACCTATGTCGGTGCCATCAGATAGCCTGAATTTGAGCTCAATCAAATCTTGACCTGCTGCCATTGATGAACCTTCCAGCAAAAACCCACCTCAAATTCGCATAACACTCTCCAAAAATCAGATTGAGTTCCACAACAGAGAAAACCAAATAAAACCCAGATGAAATCTGGTAAAGATTCAAACTTGGAACCCAGAAGAGCAAAGAGCTCGGATACCCATGAAAGAATCAAGCTCTATCCAAAAGGTTTGTATTGAACTTGGAGTTTACACTGAAAAAGATCCAAAGTCTTGTTATGGAAACCCAAAAACAGTGACTGCTTATAAATCTATGAAATCAATCCAAAGAGAGAAGAAGACAATCCAAGGAGAGAAGAGGACAGCTCCTTTTTATTGCTTGATGTAGAAATTAAGAAAGTAGAAAAAGTGTACCCAAAACGATCTGAGTGAGATTTTTCACCTGAATTAACAGAAATTTCCAGCCGTAAAGAATGTGATTACATAATTGCCCATGGCCTATAATCATATTAACGAAATTACAAAGACATTTTTATGACTTATCTTTGGCTTTTGGCAAATAATAGTTGTCATGACCTAGAAGAAAAGATAATAAGAAATAGATAATGACAATATTTGTCCCCTTTGCGTCTATATATGATGGCTAGTAATGATGTAAGAATTATGAAATTATGAAGTTTTTTTTTTTGGACAAATATGTAATTATGAAGTTAAACTAACAAAGTACTCTTTTGAAAAAAAAAAACTTCAAAATAATCAGATCTTAAGATTTTTTTAACTTCTTTTTGTTAACGACTATTTTTTGTTAACAACCTGATTCAAATTTAGAACATTTTTCAATATTATAATCATAAATTAATTAAGATGTTCAACTTTAGATTTATTATTAACATATTGAATGATAAGGATGATACCTAAGAAAATAATGCATTCGCCTTTCCATCAATATTTTTTTCCTGGCTAGATACACCCAAAAGTGTAGATTCTTCTCCTTAGCCATTAGAAAGTTTAAGAATTGCTATGCATAATTAGATTAATGAGAAATAAAATAATAGAAAGTTTAAGAATTTCTTACATTAATGAGAAATATAATGCCTGCATGTCAAGTTTGGAATTTTATTAAGGGAGATTCACTATTATACTCAATATAAGGGCCCAAATTATTAAAAAAAAAACTATATGAAATGTACTTTAGAAACACATCCAAATCTCATTTACAACATAACAAAGAGGCTTTTAACTTCTCATAAATTACAAAACTGCCATTAATTTCTTAAAACAAGTCCAACCCCAAAACCTCATTAAAAAAAACACAAAACACTCAATAAGGCATCAAAGTAATTTAATAATCAAAATTAAATTCAATAAGACCAACTATCATTTTTTGAGTTTGTTTATAGAAATTAGATGGTGTATGGTTTATTTATATTATAGTGCTAATAATGGATATATGACTAAATATCTCTTTTATTAATCAAGTTATAGATTTTTTTCTCCTTTAATGTCCCTTTATTAGGTGTATATTTATTTGTAAGGTGAAGGTGGTGGTGGTGGTACAAAAGCAGGCCACTTACTTCTGCTGAGCATGGTTTGTCTGGTTGGTTTGGATGTTAGTGTGTGCCTAAGTCTGTTTTTAAACATAATTAACTCTATGGGTTGGCAACTTGGCATGGCACCATCTTTTTTAAACATGTTTTAAGAAACTATGATTCCTCATTTCATTAACTTGATGTAGATGAATCTGCCTCCACTTTTAATTATATATAATATAATATAAAAAAGGAGATGATGGAAATTTTTGATAATGGGGAATTAGAATCATGCATACTTTTGAAGAAAATAATAAGCATAGAATTTTCTGGATATGACTTGGTTAATGGAAGCATCTAATTTAATTTTGCTACACCTTTTTTGTCGTGTTGTTTTTGAATTAGTCACACTACTGTACCGATCGAATCAAAGTCATGAAAGGCAACCACCAGGAAACAAAAACATCCACCACCCAAAAAAGAGAAGAAAGAAAATAGAAGAAGATGAGTTTTCTAGGGCAGCTACCATTTTGAAACATTCAAAATTAAGGTAACAAATGGTTAGGACTTGAAATTGATAGTTAATATGACTAATTCCACATGAAGAAGTCGTCAATCTAATTCATATTTCACACCGTGTTCAATAGATATTTCTTTGAAATTTGTCGGGATGAGATCATTTGATACTAATGTAAGATTAGCAAGTTTAATACAATCTATAAGTACTTTTTCTGTCTAGGATTTGCTTAGAATCTTCTCATCCTAGGCTATATTGCTAGTAGGACAATGTTCATATCCAACTGATTTGATTGCAGTTAGCGCTGGCACTAAAAAAGGTGTAATGCTCAAGGAAATAACTTTCCTGTTACACATACAACGCATCCTCATGCCTATCTCATTCTTCATGTGGTGAAATACTAAGGGAATAACTTCTGTGTCTATCTCATTCCTCCTATGAGGGGTAAGACATGCACAAAGGAGTGAGATAAGCACAAATGTGACGATGAGGAGTGAGATAAGAGAACAGGAAACACAAAAAGAAGGCAGTACGGATATCAAGCATTAGAAGAACAAGAAGTAGTGCTCACCAATGGAGTCCGGACTCTTGAATTTCACAACCTCTCAATTTTATGATATTGTGTAGAATCAGTGTTATCACCCTCACAAATGAAATGTCAACCAGACAACTTGTACGTTGGCTTTAATCACAAAGCAATTCCTGTGATTTTATTGGAAGCTGATGTCTGCTCAAAATATCTGTTTCCATATTCAATTTCTGCATTATAGTCTCAGGGAACCAAATCTTATGCATAATTGCATAGGTACAGGATGAAAATGATCTGCTCACATGGTTTGCTGCCCCCAAACCTTTTCTCCTCTTTTTCCCATTTTTATTTAACCAGTCACTGTTCCCCTGTTGAAATTGAACCAATTATATCCTCTTGAAAACCCATTTTCTTTCAACAGAAGAAACTCAATTTTAATTTCGCAAACATAGTTGCTCATTACTAGTACTGAAGTGGTAGACAAAGAAATCACAAATAGAAAATATGCTCAGAAGTGATGCACCAAGCAGGTGCAGCAACTGTCTATTTGATTTTCATTTTTACAAAATAATACGTATACAATACAACTATGTTTAATCACACTTACATGATACATTAACTTTCCTTTCAACCGAGATATATGATCGAGCCAATGGACATCTAAATAAGATAATCAAATCCTGAAGCTACATTATTCTTAGAATTGCTTATACATATATCCTATAGCCTACCAGAACTGTTTCCCAGGTGCTGAGCTCCTTCTAAACTATGAAGTCAATCTCCGCGCCATACAGCTCACTCATATAGATTCAAAGAGCCCATTGAATAACATGGATTCTCAGCCTTATGCTAAACGTCAATGACTTGACAACCAACCAATTCAACTGACCCAAAATCCCTAGTGCCAATGGCCTTCCACACAACTGCATCTGATTCTGCCACTGAGTCAGAATGATCATGTGAGGAGCCAGGTAAGAGAGAAGGTGAGCTTGGTGGCAAAGGCACCAAATTACTGCACAAGTCAGCCCGCAGAACTGTGATTTCATGATTTAAATCTTTTGTGATGACATGAAGCTTTCCATGAAAACCAGCAAGTAAATATGGAGATTCTGAACCAGCAAAGTCATGAATAGGGACTTTTCCTATAACAACTTTCCAAGCATCTTCTGCTTGATCATACACCTTGATCTTACCACTATCCAAAGAACTCGAAGGATCAAATGCATACAATTCACCATCAACCACAACGCTCAACTTTGTACCCGCCTGCCGAGCAGGCCAACCCTCTCCCATGCCAATTGGCATATCATCCCATGAATTTGTCTCAGGATCATAAATTTCTCCCCCAACATCAACAAAAAAGGGCCATGAGTACAGACTCTGGGATACACATAACCTTCCCATGTATGAAGTCAACCCTGTGGCAATTGGCCTTAGCATGTCAGTCAAAAAGGCAGTGGGCAAGGCTTGAGCTCTTGAGAATGGCATGCTTGGTACTTGGGACCATGTACCAGTGGAGGGCTCAAAAACTTCGGCAGACTGAAGAGGGATCAATCCACCTCGTCCTCGATTAACCCCTCCAACAACATAGAGCTTGTTATTCAGAATGCCTGTCTTACAATAGGCCCTACTTGCGGACATGGCTCTCACTTCACTCCATGCGTTCTGAATAGGATCAAATCTCCAGACGCACCTCATGGTCGTAGATCTATAAAATCCACCTAGAACATAGAGGCATCCATCAACAGCACCAATGGCACAACCACAAAATGGCATTTGATCAAATGAATTCTTTCTCCCTAGCCAGCCTCTAATAGTATCAGCAATTTTGATGGTTGGGCCCACCATATTCAACATCCAAAACCAAGACAAACCCTTACTAGATTCTTCTTCATAAACTACATTGGGCATCTGAGGTAGCCTCAGCCACTTTGTTGACAGGGGGTCAAAAGCATGCCAGGAAAGTTTATCCTCTTCAATTTTAGTCAACATGTATAGCCATTCTTCAGTTCTACCAAGTTCTTTTCGCAATTTAAATAGGTCAGAGCTCCTAACAGTTTCCTTCCACTTCCGTGAAACCAGCCTGACATCAAAGTAGCAAATTCTAGGAAGTCTAGCAATAATTTGGATTGATATCTCATCAGGAAGATTGGGAATTAATCTTTGTCTCTCCTCAAAAGTACATGATGACAATCTTCGCCTCTTACAGGTATCATTCGGAGAGACTTCATGGTACTCGTTTGTCCGAGATCTGGAACCAACCAAACTCAAAATACCCCCCATTGAGAAACCAGAAAGTTAAGTAAATCTGAGAGACATCATGAAACTTGTTAGTCCCAGACTTGGAACCAGTCAAACTAAAAAACAACCCCATATTTGAATTTAGCCCCAGGGCTGCACAACTATTCATTCTACCTTTCAGTTCATCAATGCCAAAGCTAATTTGACCACACACACAGCAGCCGACTTGGACCAGCCAAACTGAAAAATTGACACCATTTTTTACTTTAGTCCAAGTGCTGCAAAATTATTCATTCTACTTTCAGTTCATCAATGCAAAAGCTAAATGCTGATTACCTTCTCTGTCCTCAACAAACAGATCATAAACTTCATTTTCATCTCCACAGAAAATGATCACCAATATTTATAGCAAAATTCAATTTTTAACAGCTCACCAACAAGCTACTCAAAAACCCAGCAAAAATTAAACATCAGGAATTTCAAACTCGAATAATTGAAAAGGAAATTACATATAATCCACAGCTTCTAAAACTTCATAACCAAAGAAACTGGAAAATCCCACAATCAAAATCACAAAACAGAGCAATAATTTTTTTAAAAAAAATTAAATTTTCCACCGGAACCGCCAAATTGCAGCAAAATTCTGAGCACACGTACATAGTTCTAACTTCTACGATTACAGAGTAAAGTAAATCCTTGGGTTTTTCAGCCAAAACAAAAGCAAAAGAGAAATTGGGTATGCGCCAGTTTGTACCTGTTCAGAGGAAACAGTGCGAAGCCCGTAGATTTGGTAGGTAAAAATCCAAGTACATGTAGATTTGAGAATGAAGATGCTTCTTTTTATCGAAGCTTGATCTGCTTCATGCAATTATGGGAATGAAACGGTGCGGTGTCTCTGACAAAGGAAGACGATTGGAGTTTACTGGACAACAACACGTGTTGTGTTGTTATTTATCACATTGTCCAATTAGAATTTTTTATTGTTTCCTTTATATTTAATATTTTTATTTTCGGGCCCAAAGGAGTATAGAATACAATACATAATGAGGTTAAATAGTCGCTTTCGAAAGAGAAAATAACAGTAAGCTTCGTATTGACCAAAAAAACAGTAAGCTTCGTAAAAATCCAACCACCAACACTTTAACTCATTAAATAATGTACACATCATGCGCTGGATCTAAACAAATGAAACGTCACTTCATTATTTGGAAGACCAGAATTTAGAATGTAAACTAACAATTGGGGTGGGAAGGACTAGTAAACTAACACGATAATGGTTTTATTATAATATAAAATCGTATCATAATTTTATTATAATATAAATGAATTGATAACATCGCATGACGGTGTCCTAACTTGCCATATCTTTTCAAAAAGTGAGGTGAATGGAGAAACTATGATCTAATGCTGGAAAATAATATCTTATGAAAGTTGTAATTCATTCGACTCCCAAGGGATTTAAAAGGATATATTAATCCTTCATGAAGAAGGAAGAAGAAAAAAATCAAAATACCACGGCTGCGTGGCACTCGTTGATCCATGATGCATCATTCATGTTATACAGCACGTGCTTGTTGGAAGTCTCCAAGAGGCTTCCCTTGGTGTTTAGTGTTTTTTTTTTTGGGGCTTCCTTGGTTTTTAGTTTAGACAGATAATCTTTAGTGGTTTTTTGGGATAATTCACTGGTCAACTTCTGAAGGAATATTATGAATCATTGATGTTTCATGGACGGGCGGTGTTGAGATTTTGAGAGCCTGTGTGAAATTTAAATAATAAAAATTCACACCCAAGGACTTTATTTCTACTCGAACTAAGGCCTAAAATGAAGAGAAATGCGATTGAAACCAAATCAGCCAAACACACACTTGTTTCAATCTGCTGCCCGCTAAAATATATATAAAATGTTTATAATATTAATATATATATAATATACAAGTAAAACATTTTCGGGGGCCTTATGTGATAGTGCCACTTGCACTATCTCAGGGCCACCCTTGGGTGAAAAAATAGGATTTGCATTTTTCAAATTCATATGGAGGATGAAAAGATAAGGTGGGTTATGAAATAGGATTGATGATGAAAATAGCAGCACTCTATATGAAATATAAATCTTTATCCTTAATTACACCATTTATGCAAAACTAAGATATATACAATTCCCCGGATATCGTGGCCGTCATAATTAGTTATTAACATACTAGTTCCTATATCAAGAGTTTTAATTTGGTGGTTTGCTTGAGAATGAGGCTATACATAGGAAATTACCTAAAAAATCGGGGGACCTTCATTATGTTGTATATCTGCGCAACAAAAATACATAATATTTTGGAAAAATAGAATTACAATCTACCCATATATTGATTACTATGATTATGTTATGTATTTGCCTATATATTCATAGCATTGATCATAGATTAATATTCTTCTGAGAAATCTTGATCATATATATCCTCGCTTATATTGTTGTGTCCAAAAGAAAGATGACAGCATATGGTATTCAAGTATACGTACTTGTCATGAGTTTGATACTTGGTTGTGACTTGTTCCAATACGTTACGTAAATATTATTTTTGTTATGAATGCATTGACCCGTGGTAAAGTATGTCTTTAAATATTCTATAATTTGGGTAAAAAGAAAGAAAAGAAAAAAAAACAAACAAATAGCAAAAGATGCTACGCTTTTAATTTTGGAAGGAAAGCTTTGCACGAAAGTTTTCCTCTACTTGGGTTACATACATAGCATCATATATAATTGAAAGTTTTCCTAGCTACTGTGTACTAATGTGCTCTCTATGACTACATATACTGCTAACTCCAGGCACCTATATATTGCTTACAACACCCAAAGCTTACATGACAGGAGTCATTGGACGAAGAGGAGCTGAAGCAGGGTGGCCTAAGCAACTCTGCGGGTGCTCATGGATATTTTGAGCAACATCATAAAATGAAGTTGAACCAAACTCCACCATATTGTTCTCACCTGCATTTTTCAAATTGGGTAGACTTCGAATTCGATACCTTTCAAATATACTCATCTTCAAATGTGATTGAGGCACCGAATTATAACCCGATATCACATCCATTGCTTTCTTCTCCACATCCTGGTGAGTCTCATTCACCTTGTTCTGATCACATTCCTCATCGTCATCCTCCTCAGCCTCGCCAACATCCTCCTCATCATCTCCGTTTTCTTCATCGACGGTTTGGACGTCTTCGTCCATTTCAAGTTCTTCTTCATTTTCTTCATCACAACATGTTAGGGCACTGTCAAAACATGCTAAGGCATTGTCCAGAGGTACAAGGTTTAAAATAAGGCGACCGTCCTCCCGGTGGGCTTCGAAGTACTCATGGTGCTTCACTCTCTCTCCTTTGAGGACAAGCCTTCCATTAGAGTGATCATAATGCTTGGTCAAAATCCAGGGCATACGACCTTGCAAGTTCCCAGTCTGTGCAAGCAATGGTATTGGTGGTGGATATTCTCTCTTGATCTTTTCACTCCTTTGAGTTGTAGTACTCCGGGTGCTCTTAGCTTCATTCCTACGACTCACGCTAAATTCTACTGTATTTTTCAAAAATCCTAATTTCTCTTGTTCCTCGGTTAGCATGATTGGGACGCCGCTGTCCGTACCAATCAGGTCGTCCATTGCAGAGGACGACCAAGATAAAGAGCTATCCAACATACAAGAAGTGAGTGAAGACGATCCGGATGATGATGATGATGATGGTGCTGGTGAAACCTTATGGTTGTGAATAATGTGGGGGTGGTGATGATCTAAATTTTGATGGTTTCTAGCTGCTTCCGAAAAATTTAGGGTTTTGAGCCCTAGTTCAAGATGATGATGGGTTGGGAATGCTTTTACCATTTGCATTGCAAATGGTAACCTGGTTGCCCACAGGAAAATCCCAAAAAGGGAGGAAATTATGGATTTAGCTCTACCAAAATAGCTTGGATCACTACTCAAAGAATCCATGGTTCCACAGTCAAGATAACAAAAGGGGCTAACTAATTTAATGGCCAGCTTATGTAGGATGCTTGTGGTTTTCTAGAAATTAACCTACCAACCTTTTGGAAAAAAAAAAAAAAAACCTACCTACCCAGTCATTAACCTGCAAGTAATTAAAGAAGAAGATATCAGAATAATGTGGCTATAATAACAAATCGGGTATTTTAATTATAAATTTAATTATTATATATGAAGTTTTATCCAATCGGATAAGAACAAACTCTTTTGCTGGAATCAATTGCTTTTACCTCTTAACTGCATTTTGTCTGCTTTCATCAAACGTTCCTCTCTCTATCTAATTGGATTTTTCTCTTCCTGTTAATCTTAAGAAGGTTAATTAAGAAATATAACTTAATATATATAGAAAAAAAATAATTCATTTTGAATGCAAGAGGCTGGATGAGGAATTCTAATATTATTTGCATAAACAAAAACTTTAATAGAATAAGAATACAGTCCGAGTCCATGGAGGAAACAAAATCACATCATCTCGTGCAGAAATGGAGATTATGAAGATTCAATTGCCAAAAATATACGCCGTTTACTATGTATGCAACAATAGACTATGAATCAAATTCTCATTCATTTCTATAAATTAAGCCAATAATTTAGGACAATTAAGTTAAAGAACAAAGAAAGAAACAATTGTGTCTGGTGATGAATGCACAATCCTTAGAAACAATAACAGATTAACCTATAAGGTGAGTTTGCTCATCAGTCAGAAAATTTGGCTTCAAGTAGATCAAGACTAGTTCAAATACAACTATTTTCCCTTCCCTCGTACTGTCGAGATTTCAAATATACATTATATATAAACAAAAACAAAACAGATCAAGTCGAACAAATATATATCTAGCCTATAGAAAGCAAAAACATTTGGCATAGATCGATATATAAAACACAATTAAGAGATTCAAATTAGTGAAATTAACAAGCTAATCAAAACACAAATTCAAATGCAGATTACATGATATATATATATATATATATATATATATATGAGAGAGAGAACATAATAATTTTGTACTTACTTTATCAATGGCACTGGTGCATTATATTTAGTACATTTTCCCTGTGGCAGAAAAAGAGAGAAGAAACAGTGGACAGAGAGACCAAATGAGAAGAGAGAGAGCAACCATCTCTCGAGTGTTTTTGCTAAACCCTTTATATGTAGGAAAAACCTTAACTGAGCTGGATTACCTTAATTGCACAGAGAGGACCCTCCTGGCACCGTGACACACACACGCAATATTAAAGGTCGCAAACGTCATTTCACACCCACCAAGAAACGGCTGCATTTTTTGCGGGATCGGCGAGGGGCTTGGCTCGTCTGGAACCGGCATGGCCTGCGATTGCTGTAACCGGCGCCAGAAGTGGCGCGTTTTGAGTCTGATCCCAATGTCGTGTAGAATGTGATTGGTGGGGGCTTGGTGATAGCAGGGAGGGGGTTGCACATTTGATCATGGAGTGGGGCATGGATGAACTGAATTTGTCTGGTTTGGTATTCTCTGGCTTCCATTTTTGATGCCAGGTCTGCTCCTTTCTTGTTCAGCAGCCAGCTTATTAGACACGTAGAGAGAGAGAGAGAGAGAGAGAGAGGGGCCTTGTCTGGTGTTGTATCTCTGGCTTCCATGAATTCATGTAAGTTGTAACTCTCGTTTGCAATGCTTGCGCATGTGTGACATATAAATTGTATCTCTGGTTCATTCTACAATGTCATTTCATGATAAGAACCGTGACTCTTCTAAGTCAACACTCCCTTAACAATAAGCGTTACAAGAAATTAGTCAAATTAGTGAGTTGTCTAATGGTGATAGAATAAAAAGATGAATACGATATTTTTTATGTACAATGAAAATATTCACAATAATGATCAAATTGTTAAGCAGTTTTCATTTGGCTTATTTTTGAAGAGATGTTCCAAACAAGTAGTTAATGTCGAATGCCACAATTTTCACACTTTTTTTTTAGTGAAACAATGTAATCGTTCGACTGTTACATATCAATTATTATGACCAAGTGATAAATTATTGGTTACATAATGTGGTTTTAAAATACAGTTCATTTTACAAAGGACTCACTAGTGCAGTAGTTTGGAACATTTACTCCCCTTTGAATGGTCATGGTTTCAAGTTCTAACATCCAACTAGTGTGTGTGAGTTTAGTATATTCGCACCTCTCAATTCAAAAAGTCCTCATAAAAAAAAAAAGATATTTAGTTATATACTAATTCTTAGTACTAATGATATAGATCAACCATACACCATTTAATTTCTATAAACAAACCCAAAAAAAATCCAAAAAATTACAGTTGACCCTATTGAATTTAATTTTGATTATTAACTTACTTTGATGCCTTATTGAGTGTTTTGAGTTTTTTTAATGAGATTTTGTGGTTGGGCTTGTTTTAAGTAATCGATGGCAGTTTTGTAATTTATAAGAAGTTAGAAGCCTCTGGGTATCTTTCTAAAGTCCATTTCATATAGGGTTTTTTATTTATAAATAATTTGGGCTTCTATATGGGTATAATAGTGAAACTCCCTAAAAAAAAGGGTTGATTTAGATTTAGCAATGCTCATATCTCTAAAAAAGAAAGAAAGCATTACTCATTAATTCTAAACCTAGTCCCCTTCCATTTTGGGGCCTAATCCTAACCCGATCCTGTTACCTGATCACCCGGATGAAAAAGAAAATCGTCATATGCACATCAAATTCTTTGTCTTGCACACCTTCGTTTAGCACTGGGTAAAAGAGATCTCTCCCTTTTCATGTCCCCCATTTTAAAACGTTCCTCCTGCAAAGAAAGTAAACTCTCAACCGAGACCAAGTCTTGCATCTTGCTTTTGGTTTTCTTGTCTTTTCATTCTAGTGGTTTTAAGTTTCAAATTAAGACAAGAAAAAAAAAGTTAATACAAGCGAAAGAAATCAACTAGAAAAAAGGAAAACCCCAAATACTAATACAAAATCATATGAGTCTCTTACACAGAGAAACCCTACAAAAGAAGATTGTGTAAATTGCAAGGGCAATACCTGTATAGTAGGGGGTTTGCAAGGGAGAATTTAGGGCTCTTCTTTTGCATTTGATGGCTGAACGAGTTTGTGTCATAAATTAGAGTTTCTCTCTTTCTCGCATCAAGTAGTTGAGCAAATTAGGTCATAGCAAAATGGAGATCTTCTTTCTCTCTTTCTTTCGCATCGAGTAGTTGAGAAAATAAGGTCAAAGCCAAATGGGGATCGATTTTAAATCTCAGTCGTTGCGTCCACCAAATTGCACACATGCCTCACACGTGTAAGTAATGTATACAAAAGGATGTGTGTACTACATAATCATTATCATTGAGGGTATATTGTGGTCACTGGATTTCCAATCGCTAGCAAATTTCAAAATAAATCGCGATAGGCTGGTCTTCCCTATTATTTATAAATTTCTTTTAAATTTGAAAAACAATTAAAAATAGCAAGGCCAACTATCTCCAGTTGCGACAATACTGGAGCGCAACCATCACACCGTTACATATCCCTTATCCCGTGTGTTAATATAAATGGGTGACATGATTGATACTTTCTCAATCTAGCATATATTACTAATGAGCATATCGTATCATCAGTGGACTGTAACACCACGTGACGGTATAATAATGACGCCAAAAAATTACTCAATTAAACATGATGCCACACACCAATTGCCAAATTTGGCCCTAAAACAACAACCAAATTCTCCGAGCCAAATTTGCAGAGAAACAAAAATGACGATAAAAAGTATGTACATGAGAGACGTGTTTACTAATAATCGTTTATAAGTGAGGGTATTCTGGTCAATGGATTACAAATCTCCATCTTTCTTTATTTTTCTTTGTTTATTTTTTGCAAGAAAAATCTCTATTAATTTTAGACGATACGGCGGATCCAGGATTTGAAAGCCGGCTGGGCGAAACTTACTTACTAAACTCGACGATACAAGTGAATTTCATTAATAAACATTAAAAAAAAAAATACACATAGTCAAGGGACGTATGAGTGTTACCCTCAAATGCATCTCTATACATAAATAAAAGCTTAACAAAAACAAAAACCACAAGTAAATGCAATGCAATACAAAACAACACTATTTAAATATAAAATTTTACCCTACAAGAAGCTTAAGAGTCTTAAATTCTTCAATTATCATTGCTGCATTATTGATATCTATATATATAAAGCAAAAGGCAGAGAATGGTGAAACATTCAAAATACCAGAAAATGCCCTTGGTTAATGCAAACATTAATAATTGAAATTATTAATTAAATAAGGATAATATGGTAAATTCATACCTTTTCATATTAAAATAAAATAAAATTAAAAGAAAAATCAGATAATTGATCCAATTTTTATGGAACACAACTACCCATTATCTTTTTTAATTGATCCAAGGGGCTAGTTATTAGTAAATGATTATATATATTAAGTACATATGTACCTATTTTGTTTTTATGAAAATTCTCGGCTGGCCGGCCTCCTAGCCAAAAAAGGGCTAGATCCATTTTAATTTCTGTCGGCGTCGGCATGTCTATTGAAATTGTATGGGTAATTTGGTCTTCATTGCAACATTGAATTGAATATCAAATACAAATAAAAGTTTACTACTCTAGTTCTTGCTATCTACTAGCTGCTGCTGCTTCCTCCGCCATGGATCGATGGGCATGCTGCTGCGCTAGTCTAGGAACTGGCGTCGGCCACCACGGGAGCACAACTGTGTAATAGTAACGATGTGTTGCCCAGTGTTTAAATAACTTTGACCACTCTCCTGTGCGAATGTTCCACTTGATAATATCTCTCCGCACATGCAGATAAAAAATATCCTTATTATTTGGATCAAAAGCAATCATTACGCAATACGCGTTGATCGGAATCATTTCAGGATCGAAGGAATAAACCCCGCGTTTACTCAAACACAAGTTTTTGCCAGCAGCAGCTCCATCTTGTGTTTGTTTCAACTCATATACATACAGACTTCGGGTCGTCCTGTTCATGTTGCACATTAGCACATATCCTCCGCACACACCTAAGTACTGAACCATAAAACCAAAGTCTAGAGTCTCCTCAAATACGGTGAAACGCAGTTTATGATCAATCATACAATCACCATTATTACTGCTGCTGCTACTAGTTCCATCATTGTCATAGAATGGACCCAAACCAATAACACTAAGGCCGCGGTCTGTTGGCCAATATAACATTCCATTGTATGCAAAGGAGAACACATTGAGGTCACCAAAATTGAAATGTCGTGGGGACGAGACGACTGATTCTCTCCACTCACCAGTGTCAGAGGAGAAGATCTCCACGTTTAATTTGAACATATCACCTTTCTTCTCATCGTTTGCATATTCAACAGGAGGAAGAATTCTAACAACCATGAACCTACACTCAACATTAAGATGGATGTTGTTTCCTTTCCAATCATCTTCCTCAAATTTATAGTCAGGAACATTGCAGATGATTCCTACCCGCACACTCTTGTGACATTGACTTGGGGTGGGAGGAAGTTCAGCATATTGCATGGTGTATGCATTGCAAATGTAGTAATCGCGTTGATAATCCTCAATTATGCAGCACAAAACTAAGTCATTATATATCGCTACCACAACTGGCTTTTCCATCAAACGGTGGACACCCGTGAATCCTTTGAGCGCCGGAGTTAGTAGATTAATGGGTGGGGACGACACAAAAAGAGGGAATTCCACTGCACTTTTGGTGATCAAAGTGCATATCTTTGGAGTTCTCTTATAACTTTTGATACTTACAAAGCGGCCAATAAAATAAGGATCTGCGATGAGGGTGCACCAACGCTTGGACACAGACTTGCATTGAAAAACAAATTTGTTGCATGGAAGTCGGCATAGGATTTCAACCAATACAAGGTCAGGTAGATCATCAATTGATGGTCTTCTTTCTGCTCATGACAATCTCTTTGATCTTTTTAACTTACTAGAGGTCGGCAATCCAAGAGACAAATGGGTTCTCTTCCTTACTTTGGTAGCAGTATGGCATCCAATCCACCTGCGCCGGGCAATATATTATACATACTGTACAAACACGACATAATAAGTTGCACGGCAAAACTAAGATTAAGAACCTAATGTGCCAGAAAGAAAAGCCTTTTCCACCGCTGTTTGCCTAAGAAAGAAAAGAGAGGTAAAACTTGTTTATCCTTGTTTCTAGATATGGTGATGATGTTAGCTTATCGAAAGCCAACTACCATGGGGTGTCATGGTTTTCCGGGTTGATGCATCCTTGTTCACTAAAAGACTGTTTTCTCATCCTTGGAAGTTTTCGAAAAGTTTGAGCTGTTTTTACAAAATGTGAAAGTATATTGGAGACTGCAAGGTAATTAAGGTTTAATGAACTGTGGATGACAGTAAAGCTTACCATTGTTTTCAACAAATACACTAGCAAGCTTCCAACCAACAATCTAATTAATCTTAATGTTGGAAACCTGGGTCTGCTACAAAAAATATACATATCCCTAGAAGCCATAGAGAATTGAGAATTCGAATCTGTTTTCAACTTTTGGAATATAAATTGTGTGCTTTAGAAAGAAACCTGCAAAGAGTGTTCGCCTTGAATGTCTTCTGCTCAACAAATCCAGATGGAAGCTTCATGGAACCCTTAGAGCTCATCTCTGGTATCTTTGCAGATCCAGCAACACGTTTATCATCACCAGATTTCTGAATTCCTGCAAGATTTTGTATATTTGTTTAAAGGGAAAGTGAGGTGATGAACAGCATTGAACCGGTCTAGGGTTTACCAAGAAAGTAACATATTAACAACATAAATATTTAATTTTCCTTTTCATCATAAAATTATTTAAATTTAACAATTATTTAATTGTTTAAACAAAAAAACATAAAGAAATATAAAAAATCCACTCCGCCCTTTCCATGGAAGGTGAGGGGGGAGGGATATAGGTTTCTTGAAAGGTGAGGGGTGATTAAGGGGGGCCTGCAAGGAATATAGATTATAGAGAGAGATTATCAAAAGGGAAAGGGGGTTGCGAGCAATACACAGAGAGAGAGAGAGAGAGAGAGAGAGAGAGAGAGAGAGAGGAGAGAGAGAGAGAGAGAGAGAGAGATGGTGAATGGTATGTATAGCGGCTTGGGTGTGTTGGGGTTGGTAGGGGCAGCGGGGATAGGGATGGGGAGGGGAAGTTGGATATTTGGTTTTTTAATTTTTAGTTTATGTGATTTTTAATCTTTTTTTTTAGTTTTGAATTAAAATTTTAAATATTTGAAGTTATTAGATTTTTTAAATTAATTTTTTAAAGGTTTGATGATGTGTCTTGTTTTAAACAGTTAGATTATTAGGACAAATGTCTTGACACATTTCAGACATAGCTAAAACAGAACAATGGAAAATAATAAAGGCAACAACCTAGTAGCAAATTACACAAAGCTCTAATTATTGGACTTCATTAACTTCATTAATATGGACAACCCAACCCAATTACTATAAGCAGCTGATAATTAGCATGAGCTTGAGCAGGGTCAAACTTTATGGTCCAAAGTCCTAACTTCTGACGTTTGAGCTGAGCAAGTCCCCTGACTCTGAACATTTCTTGGATGTACCTTCTTCTTCAAGTACATCCAGAAGAAACAACTAGTACTCGAGCGAACCGTTTCACCCTTAGCTGTGCCCAACTTGCCTCTTTCTTCTTCTTCTTCCATCTTCATTTTCTTCTTGTGGAGGCATCTCAGCACATGTGCTTCAGCAAGACTTATAACCAGCAGACATGGCCTATTTTTATTTTTATTTTTATTTTTATTTTTATTTTTGGTTTAAAAAAAAATAAGCAAGTGATTTTTTTTGGTGTTCAATTTTAAAGAAGAAATGGGGTATTGTAATTGATGGGGCATTGAGAGGGCGATGAGTAGTTTCTTATAACATTTGTGCTGGCTTGGGAAGAAAGCATGCATACTTGCAGCGCACACAAAGATGGCAATGTTGACAAAAAAAAGCTTGACTTTTTAGTTGAATGTTGACTCCTAGATTGGGTGCAGGTGGCTGATGCTTCTGGGTGGAAGGTTTCGTCTATGTGTATGCTTGCTTGGTTACCAAGGAAAAAAAGGAAAGTAAGATACTCTTTTCATGTTTGACAATGAAGTCAACTATAGTTACATACACTTTATCAGACTACATATACTTTATTTTATTTTTTTGTGAAGATCATCTCAGTTGAAAAATCAGTGTTGTGTTCCAATGCACTGGAAGTTATAGAATTTGTAAGTTTTGTAAATCTAGAGAGAGAGAGAGAGCAGGAAACTATAACAAGAAAGAAATTAGATGGTATGAACAACGCAATACAAATAATCAACAGATAAAAGTTAGTACTTTAATTCTTGCTATCAACTAGCTGAGCTACTCTAGGAACTGGCGTCGCCCATGTTAGAATCTACAGACTATTATCTGTGTAATTTGGATTGTTGGTTATGGAGCTCAATAGCTAAAGAAAAATGAACACACCAAGAGTGCTCAGAGAGCTTGGAGAAGATGAAAACGAAATGGTTCTGTAAAACTCCTTCTCATTCACGCACAAGTTGTGCATTTCAAATAATACCGTTAGGAGAGAATATTCCTCTCTTACATCAGCTCAATCTAGCCATCCAATCTTCTACCCTATGAGATAGAGACACATGGCAGCATCAAACACTCACACTACAACCTAATGCCTTAGCCGTCCATTGGACTGTGATCCAATGGCTCACAACTAAACTCACAGCTTAAACAAGATTAATGGATTTAACTAACTATTTCAGCTAAGTACACTTATATTTCAACACCCATGGGAGCACAACCGTGTAATAGTAACGATGCGTTGCACAGTTTTTAACTATCTTTGACCACTTTCCTGTGCGAATGTTGCACTTGATAATATCTGCATACACACGCAGATACAAAATATCCTCATTGTTTGGGTCAAAAGCATGCAGTACACAACACGATTGACGGTTCCCGAACATTTCAGGGTCCAAGGAATAAACCCAAGCGTTTACTCAAACACAACTTTTTGCCAGCAGCTGCATCTTGTGATTCTTTCAACTCATACACATACAGACTTCCGGTCGTCATGCACAAGTTGCACATTCTTACGTATCCGCCACACACACCTAAGTACTGAACACTAAAACCTAGTCTAGAGGCTCCTCAAATATAGTGAAACCTAGTTTATGGTCACCATTATTGCTGCTGCTGCTGCTACTAGTTCTATCATTGTCGTAGAATGGACCCAATCCAATAACAGTAAAGCCCAAGTCTTTTAGCCAATATAACATTCAATTGTGTGCAAAGGAGAACTCATTGAGACAATCAAAATCGAAGTCGCGTGGGGATGAGACAATTGATTCTCTCCACTCACCAGTATCAGAAGACAAGACCTCCACGTTTAATTTGAAGCTGTCACATTTCTCCTCACCATTTGTAAATTCGGCAGGAGGAAGAATTCTCACAACCGTCCACCTACACTCAGCATTAAGCTGGATGTTATTTTCTTTCCAGTCGTCTTCCTTACACTTTTAGTCAGAAAAATTGCAGATGAATCTCACTCGCACACTCTTGTGACATTGACTCGGGGTGGGAGGAAGAGCAACACATTCCATTGTGTATGCATTCCAGAAGTAGTAATGGCGTTGATAATTCTCCCTTGTGCAGCACAAAATTAAGTCATTATATGTTACCACAACTGGATTTCCTAGCATAAAGGGGAAAGTACACATGAATCCTTCGAGCGCCTGAGTTAGTAGATTGGGAGATGACAATGACACTTTTGGAGGGAATTCTACAGCTCTTTTGTTCATCGAAGTGCTCACCTTTGGAGTTCTCTTATAACTTTGGATACTTACAAAGCGGCCAATAAAATAAAGATCTGCAATGAGAGTGCACCAACGCTTGGACACAGACTTGCATTGAAAAACAAATTTATTGTATGGAAGTCGGCAAAGGATTTCAACCAATACAATGTCAGGTAGATCATCAATTGATGGTCTTCTTTCTGCTGAGGATGATATCTTTGATCTTTTTAGCTTACTAGAGGTCGGCAATCCTAGAGACAATTGGGTTCTCTTCCTTACTTTGGTAGCAGTATGGCATCCCATCCACCTGCGCCATGAAATATATTATAGACATACTGTATGGCCTCTAAGAAAAATGTTTCGTGGAATCGACATATGGTTCGTTAACTGAAACGTAGGAATTTGGACAGACACAACCTCTCAATCAATAAACTACATATATATATATATATATCATATATGTTATGGCAAGCCAATATGGTTTGTGGTTGATCACAGTGCAACTCTAAGTTGTATGGAAAAACTAAGACTTAGGAACCTAATTTGGGTGAAAGAAAGGCCTTTTCCACCGCATTGTTTGGTTGAGAAAGAAAAATGTTTCTCTTGTTTCATTCAATTGGAGGAATATGAAGGCTTTCATTGAATTGAAGGCCAAGCCTTTGAGTATGAGCGAAGACTAGTGCGAACAACTATAAACAAATTAAATGATGGCACAATTGAAATCTGAGTGAAAGCTTCATCTGCCAGAAAGTATGTATTTATTTTGAATTTTGATAAACCTGAGATTTTTTTTTTTTTTTTTTGTCAAGATAAACTTAGAGATATGGATTTCATGGATCATGGATCATTGCGTGCAAGAGGTTGCAGCCTATGCAGATGGTGGGGGAGAGGGTTGGAAGGGGTGGTGGTGGTCATGCGATAACAATAATTAGGTTAGTGTTTTTTTTTATTTTGGTGTGATAATTATGTTAGTTTTAAAATTTTAATTTATAAGTTCTAGCGAATTGACAGAAATCCCCTTATAGTTTACTGAAAGTTTAAGGGTTTAGGATGTTAGATGGTACATTGCAACACTCTATAAAGTTCATGTGGCTCATAGTAAAAATTAAAAGTTCTTCTGGTAATTTCGCACTGACTTATTAGTTCATGTGGTATTTATGCAAATTTCCCATATACTAGGTTTTTTCTTAATTTTTTTTAAAAAAAATAGTATCGCCGCCCGGCTATACTAAGGTTTTTCAAATTTGTTTAAAAGAATAGTTTAGCCAACAGGCTATACTCGGTTTTTCCACAAAAAAAAAAATTAAAAATAGTATAGCCGTGCAGTTGTACGCGGTTCTTTTTTTATTATTATTTTAGATAAATAGTGTAGCCGAGCGGCTATACTCTTTATATAGCCATTACCCAAGTCTCTATACAACCCAAGTCGGTGAATCCCACTCGTGACATCAACTTGGGGTTGGAGGAAGAGCAACCCATTGCATGGTGCATGCATTGCAGATGTAGCAATCACGTTGATAATCCTTGCTTGTGCAGCACGAAACTAAGTCATTATATGTCGCTACCGCAACTGACTTACCCATCAAACTGTGGAATGTGAATCTTTTGAGCACCGGAGTTAAACTCGATTATATATTAGGGTATTTTTGAATCCTATCAATGTCTTCGGATTGATCAAGGGGCTTACCTACCTTTCTCAAAGCAAAGGGCTTAAACAACTTTCTTTATCAATTTGCCCCTTCAACAAGAAGAAATGCTTATTGCTCTTTGACTCATATCAAGCGGCTTAAACGCTAATTTTTCTGTCGCCAAGCGATGGTAGGGCTTGTCTGAGGACTTCCTTATAAGAGAAGTTCTTTTGTCTGCAAGCGACTAGATTTTCTTTTAGAACATCTTCGAAAACAGACTGAGAGCTCGTTTAAGCACGAAAAAAAATTGGTTTACACCCTGGGGATGTAAACACCCCTTCACGTCGGATCTCAGACATTCAATCAAAGAAAAAGAAGTCTTGAGACATAGCTAAAACAGAAAAGTGCAAAATAATAAAAGCAACAACCTAGTAGCAAATTACACAAAGCTCTAATTGGACTTAATTAATATGCACAACCAATTACTGTAACCAGCTAAAAATTAGGATGAGATTGAGCAGAGCCAAACTTTATGGTCCATAGTCACAACTTCTCAAGTTTTCAACTATCTAGTCGAGGAACTGGTGTCGGCCACAATGGGAGAACAACTGTGTAATAGAAACGATCTGTTCCACAGTTTTCAACTATCTTTGCCCACTCTCCTGTGTGCATGTTCCACTTGATAATATCTGTGCTCACACGCAGATACAAAATATCCTTATTATTTGGGTCGAAAGCATTCAGTATGCAACACGGCTGGTCCAGGAATATTTTAGGGTCCAAGGAATAAACCCTGCGTTCACTCAAACACAGCTTTTTGCCAGCAGCATCTCCATCTTGTGTCTCTTTCAACACATATACATACAGACGTTCGGTCATCATGCTCATGTTGCACATTCGCACATATCCTCCGCACCACCTAAGTACTGAACACTAAAACCTATGTCTAGAGGTTCCTCAAATATAGTGAAACCTAGTTTATGATCAATATTACCATCACCATTGCTGCTGCTGCTACTAGTTCCATCATTGTCATAGAATGGACCCAAACCAATAACACTAAGGCCGCGGTCTGTTGGCCAATATAACATTCCATTGTATGCAAAGGAGAACTCATTGAGGCCACGAAAATTGAAGTTGCGTGGGGACGAGACAACAGATTCTTTCCACTCACCAGTTTCAGAAGAGAAGATCTCCACGTTTAATTTGAAGGTATCACATTTCTTCTCATCATTTGCATATTCAACAGGAGGCAGAATTCTCACAACCGTGGACCTACACTCAACATTAAGCTGGCTGTTATTTCCTTTCCAATTGTCTTCCTCACAATTATAGTCAGGAACATTGCAGATGAATCCCACTCGTACACGCTTGTGACATCGACTTGGGGTGGGAGGAAGACCAACCCATTGCATGGTGTATGTATTGCAGATGTAGTAATTGCACTGATAATCCATGCTTGTGCAGCACAAAAGTAAGTCATTATATGTTGCTACCACAACTGGATTTCCTATGAAACGGTGGAAACAAATGATTCTTTCGAGCGACTGTGTTAGTAGATTAGGTGACAGCGACACTTTAGGAGGGAATTCCACCACTCTTTTGTTTATCAAAGTGCTTATCTTCGGAGTTCTCTTATAACTTTGGATATTTACAAAACGATCAATAAAATAAGGATCTGCGATGAGAGTGCACCAATGCTTAGACACAGACTTGCATTGAAAAACAAATTTATTGCATGGAAGTCGGCAAAGGATTTCAGCCAATATAACATCAGATAGATCATCAATTGATGTTCTTCTTTCTGTTGATGATGATCTCTTTGATCTTTTTAACTTACTAGAGGTCGGCAATCCAAGAGACAATTGGGTTCTCTTCCTTGCTCTGGTAGCAGTATCGCATCCCATAAACCTGCGCCATGCAATATATTATACACATAATTTATGCCCTCTAAGAAAAACGTTGAATGGATCGTTAACTAAAATGAATTTGTACAAACACAACCTCCCAAGTAAACTACATAATATAAATCATATATGTGATGGCAAGCCAATATGGTTGTGCTTAATCACAGTGTTGTATGGGAAAACTAAGACTTAGGAACCTAATGTGCCTGAAAGAAATACCTTTTAATCCACTGCATTGTTTGCTTGAGAAAGAAAAAAGTGGTAAAACTTGTTTATCCTTGTTTCTAGATATGGTGATGATGTTAGCTCATCAAAAGCCAACTACCATGGGGTATAGGAAGTTATGTACACTGATTATTAACACGGCTTTCCGGGTTGAATTGAAACATCCTTGTTCACTAAAATACTGTTTTCTCATCCTCTTAAGTTTCCAAAAAGTTTTAGCTGTTTTTATAAAATGTGAAGGCATAGTGGGGATTACAAGGTACGGAAGTATGAGTGACAGTAAAATTGATAAAGAAATGAGGCATAGATCATAGGAATGTCACAATAAATATTTATCCCTAGAAGCCATAGAGAAGTGAGATTTCAACTTTAGGAATAGAAATTGAGTAATAAGAAAGAAACCTGCAATGACTCGTGTTCGCCTTGAAATGCTTCTGCTCAACAAATCCAGATGGAAGCTTCATGGAGCCTTTAGAGCTCATAAGAGTATTGGTGGTCAGCTCTGGTATCTTTGCAGATCTGGCAACTTGTTTAGGATCACTAGATTTCTGAATTCCTGCAAGAATCATAAAACGAGTCTAATTACATAAACCACTAAGATACCAATGGTTAACAATTCAATCATCAGTCTAATGGAAAAGCATCAAGCAATAAACATATTAGTTCCACTGACAGTTGCTTTTTCACCATGAGTACCAGATTTCCAATAAGACACCTTAACCATTAATTCAAAAAGGCACCTAAATTCCACAGGAGAAAAATTAAAAAGTTACTTACCATTGTCGGCAATTCTGTTCCGATTGAACCTTTTGCAACCATTAAGGCTCTGTTTCAGGCATTGGTCGGCGTTGGGGGCGGGCCCTTGGCGTGACTGGACGGCGGCGACGCCAGTGTCGGCAGCACAGAATTCATTGAGGAGGGGATTTTCCAATTCAGCCATGAGAGAAGAAATGCCGAGAGATAAGATTGAGTTTGAAGGGAAAAAAAAAAATTAGATATCGGAACAATGGAATGGTGATTCTCACGGCTGGTAAGGCTTTTATTATGGTTGAGGGTTCCTATTAGCTTCGGGTATACATACATACTGCAATTCAATTCCCCATTGACAAGGGATTTGAGGAAGAGAGGAGACAGATAGAGATAGGGATTCGAGAACGGTAAAACTGGTAGTGATCGACACAATTGGTGAGTGGGGCAATCCTAGAGACAATTGGGTTCTCTTCCTCACTTTGGTACGTAGCAGTATACTCGGTTTTTCTAATTTTTTTTTTAAAGAAACAGTATAGCCGGCCGGCCACACTCTGGTTTTAATTTTTTTAAAAAAAATTGTATAGCCGCTCTGTTATACCTCTTTTTTAATTTCTTTTTTAAAAGAAAAAAGAAATAGTATAGCCGGGCGGCTAAACTCTGTTTTTTAAAATTTGTTTGAAAAAATAGTACAGCTTGGCGGCCATATGTTTTTTTTCTAGATTTTTTAAAAAATAGTATGGCCGCCGGGCTTTACTCGCTGCTCTTTTTAATTATTATTTTTTGATAATTAGTGTAACCGAGCAGCTATACTCTTTATATGTTACACCATTACCCGAGTCTCCATACAAACCAAGTCGGTGATTTTGATTTCCTATCGTTCTTTTCAAATTTGTTGTATCATTACTTCTTCTTTTTTGGGTTAAATAGTGTAAATTACATTAATTTTTGCATTCAATAAATCTCATGGAAAATACTTCCCTCCTTCCTCTATAAGTAGTCACTCCTACATTTCTAACAATGACATTTTGACATGTGTATATAGAATTTGTGTGTGTGTGTGTGTGTGTTTTTGATAAATTATTTTTGCACATATGTCAAACCGTGATTTGCAGGTTGAAGAAGTATCCAAGTCTTATTACCGACTGAATTTTCCTAACAAAGGCCATGGGTCTCTATATATGCCCATGCTGAGCACCAAATAATTTCAGTTAAAAAAGATTTTTTAACCTTCTTGAAGCCTCGTCCAATATAGAAATGTTAGCCCATGTATAACAACTTCATTGCCACAACTTTTACAACTTGTATCAATGTCTTCAGACATTCAGTCAAAAACAAATGTCTTCAGACATGTCAAACAGCTAAACAGAACAATGGAAAATAATAAAAGCAACAGCTGATAATTAGCATGAGCTTGAGCAGAGTCAAACTTTACGGTCCAAAATCTCAACTTCTGAAGTTTGAGCTGAACAAGTTCCCTGACTCTGAGAGTTTCTTGAATGCACTTTCTTCTTCAAGTACATCCAGAAGAAATAACTAGTACTTGAGCGAACCGTTTCACCTTTAGCTGTGCCCAACTTGCCTCTTTCTTCTTCTTCTTCCATCTTCATCTTCTTCTTGTGGAGGTCTCTCAGCACATGTGCTTCAGCAAGATCATAACCAGCAGTGGACATGGCCTTTTATTTTTTATTTTTGTAAAAAACAAAATAGGGCAAGTGATTATTTTTGGTGTTCAATTTTAAAGAAGAAATGTGGTATTGTAATTGATGGTGTAAGATCCCACATCGAACAACGGAGAGGGGGTGATGTGCCTTATATGTGCACACCCGCATCCATCTAGCACGAGGCCTTTTGGGAGCTCACTGGCTTTGGAGTCGAGGGAACTCCGAAGTTAAGCGAGTTGGAGGCTAGAGCAATCCCAGGATGGGTGACCCACTGGGAAGTTGCTCGTGAGCTCCTAGAAACAAAACCGTGAGGGCAGAGAGGGGGGCCCGAAGCGGACAATATCGTGCTACGGCGGAGTCGGTCCCGGGATGTGACAGATGGGGCATTGAGAGGGCGATGAGTAGTTTCTTATATCATTTGTGCTGGCTTGGGAAGCAAGCATGCATACTGCAGCGCGCACAAAGATTATGTGGCAATGTTGACAAAATAACTTCTCTTGGACTTTTGCAGTTCTAAGGCAAATAAAAAATTGGTGGCTGGCTGCTGCTTCTGGTTGGAAGGTTTGGTCTATGTGTATGCTTGCTTGGTCACCAAGGAAAAAGGAAAGGAAAGTAAGATATTCTTTTCATGTTTGAAAATGAAGTCAACTATAGTTACAATTTATCATAGCACATATATATATATATATATTGGGATATTCACTATTGTACTCAATATAGGGGTCCAAATTTAAAATTTATAAATATAAGAATAAAATAAAATAACTCACATGAAATGGACTTTATAAACACACCCAAAACGCATTTATAACATAACAAAGAGGCTTTGAACTTCATATAAATTACAAAACTGTCATTGATTTCTTAAAATAAGCTCAACCTCAAAACCTCATAAAAAAAACTCAAAACACTCAATATGGTATCAAAATAATTTAATAATTAAAATTAATTCAATATGACCAGCTGTTCTTTTTGGGGGGTTTTTTTGGGTTTGTTTATAGAAATTAAATGGTATATGGTTTATCTATATCACTAGTGCTAAGAATTGATATATAACTAAATATCTTTTTTTTTCTTTTTTGTAAATGAAGCCGCATATTCGCACATATCCTCCCCACACACCTACATAGTCAATCGTAAGACCTCTCTCCTAGGCTTCTCCCAGTTTCTGGTCAATATTATCATCACCATTAATGCTGCTGTTGCTACTAGTTCCATCATTGTCGTAGAATGGATCCAAACCAATAATAATAAGGTCGCAGTGTGTTGGCCAATATAATATTTCGTTGATGTTGTGTTTACTAATTAGGAATTGAATTTCAATTATGAAGGATTCGTGTGTTTACTTCACATCAAGGAATTAAAAAGTAAATGGGCCTCACACAAAATTAGGAATTGAATTGCTAATTTTTGAGGAATTCAATTCTTGGGTGAGAGGTGGTATTTTAATTCATGGAGAAGTAACTCATTAGGAATTCATCTTTTTTACCTATTATATCCTCACACAATTTTAAATTTTTTAAAATTTCCATCTACTTTAACCCAACAACGAGAACATTTTAGTAATTAGCACCACTCCTACCGCAATTCCACATGATTTAGTAAACAACTTCAATAGGAATCTGGAATCCTGAATCTAAGTCTCATCAATCCATATGGTTTGGTAAACAACTTCAATAGGAATCCGGAATTCAACTCCTCCTCAATTCAATTCCCCCTAATCCGATTACAGATTAATAAACATGCCATGCAAATGACTCACGGAGGCGAAGAAAATAGAAGTGGTGTCAGGACAAGACAACTAATTTTTTCAGCTTACCAGTGTCAGAAGAGAAGATCTCCACATTTAATTTGAAGGTATCACATTTCTCTTCATCATCTGATTCATGATTTGCAAATTCAACAGTTGGAAGAATTCTCACAACCGTGTACCTACACTCAACATTAAGCTGGATGTTGTTTCCTTTCCAATAGTCTTCCTCACATTTATAGTCAGGAGCATTGCAGATGAATCCCACTCGTACCCTCTCGTGACATTGACTTGGGGTGGGAGGAAGAGCAACCCATTGCATGATATATGCATTGCAGATGTAGTAATCATGTTGACAATCCTTGCTTGTGCAGCATAAAACTAAGTCACTATATGTCGCTACCACAACTGAATTTCCCATCAAATCGTGAAATGTGAATCTTTTGAGCACCGGAGTTAAACTCGATTACATATTAAGGTATTTTTGGGTAGATCAAGCTCATGAGTCTCAAGAAATTTATTGAAATTTTCTGCTTTAAGTAGTAAAGAGGGCGTATACAAAACGACTTAAATTCACAGTCCTGTGTATATCGCCATAACAAAAGTAAGATGGAAAAAAAAATAGTTGAACATAAAACAGAACATATTAGGGGTATGGAAAATGAAAACTTCAGTGATGGGGTATCCGAATGATAAATGTACCAGACGGGGACATAAGGCAGTGAGGCCGATATGGGTCACGTGCTGGGTACAATTTGTGAAGGATAACCAAGATATGAGGTAATAATGTGACACAATTTGGATTGTGTACCTTTTTATTATATTTTCTAGAGTGTGCAAAATGACATTGCTTGACTTGCATATTACATAATCTAGTCATTGAGCAGTGGTTTGCTCATCCCTCACCTATTTTCTTTTCTCAAATTAATTAGTGGGCCATACAAAGACGAGAAGTTGGATTAGTTTAGAGTGATAAAGTTTTATACTTGTATCTTGTACACTTGTAAGATTACTATTATTTTTTATATATAAGGGTAATGTATTTTAACTAATTTTTCAATATTTTTATTTTATTTCGTTCAATTCACACACCATGATTCATGAATATTCTTTATTTTCATATCGGGGCGTGACAAATGGTATCAGAGCCCAGGGATTAGATACCCCTAGCGAAGGAATGTGATTTAATGTCAGTAAATTTTGAGGACGAAATTTTTTTTAAGGATGGTAGATTGTGAGAATCCTTTTTTATTTTTTTATTTTTTTTATAAACTATATAAATTATTATACATACTACATATTAATTATTTATTAATATGAATTTTCCTTATTTAAATATTTATTGTGAAAACTTATATGTTATTAAATCTTAAGCTTAGTATGAGATTATTCCTTTAGTTGAAAGATGGCACCATTCTTGTTTTCCACGTGTGGAGATTTGTAATTGGTTTTAATCAAATCATCATTACCATGCCACCTTGCATGTTAGTAACAAGTGGTGTTGTGATATCATTGGCCAATGGGGTATGAGTCACATTATTCTAATCATCATTGCCATGTCACCTTGCATGCTAGTAACAAGTGGTGTTGTGATATCATTGGCCAAAGGGGGATGAGTACACATGAATCCTTCGAGAGCGCCTGAGTTATTAGATTGGGAGATGACAATGACACTTTTGGAGGGAATTCCACAGCTCTTTTGTTCATCAAAGTGCGCACCTTTGGAGTTCTCTTATAACTTTGGATGCTTACAAAGCGGCCAATAAATTAAACATCTGCAATGAGAGTGCACCAACGCTTGGACACAGACTTGCATTGAAAAACAAATTTATTGTATGGAAGTCGGCAAAGGATTTCAACCAATACAATGTCAGGTAGATCATCAATTGATGGTCTTCTTTCTGCTGAGAATGATATCTTTGATCTTTTTAGCTTACTAGAGGTCGGCAATCCTAGAGACAATTGGGTTCTCTTTCCTTACTTTGGTAGCAGTATGGCATCCCATCCACCTGCGCCATGAAATATATTATACACATACTGTATGGCCTCTAAGAAAAATGTTTCGTGGAATCGACATATGGTTCGTTAACTAAAACGTACGAATTTGGACAGACACAACCTCTCAATTAATAAACTACATATATATATATATATATATATGTTGTAAATGCATGAGTTGGTGGATGACCACCATATCTCTTAGTATTCAACCGTTGGATTTTATGTAACATATGCACTATGTATTTGTAATTAGTGCTTGTAACCTATAGGTATATTGTAAATGATGGTATTCAATCTCCTATCTTGTAAGCCTATAAATAGGTGGTTCTATTGAAAAATAAACATGGTGAAACTTTATCTTTAGCATATCACTTCTCTCTACATTTTCTCCCTCTAATTTTATAACAATATCATATATGTTATGGCAAGCCAATATGGTTTGTGGTTGATCACAGTGAAACTCTAAGTTGTATGGAAAATCTAAGACTTAGGAACCTAAAAGAAAGGCCTTTTCCACCGCATTATTTGGTTGAGAAAGACAAAATATTTCTCTTGTTTCATTCAATTGGAGGAATATGAAGGCTTTCATTGAATTGAAGGCCAAGCCTTTGAGTGCCTTTGAGTATGAACGAAGACTAGTGCGAGCAACTATAAACAAATTAAATGATAGCACAATTGAAATCTGAGTGAAAGCTTCACCTGCTAGAGAGTATGTATTTATTTTGAATTTTAATAAACTTGAGAGATTTTTTTTTCTCAAGATAAACTTAGTGATGGATTCCATGGATCATGGATCATTGTGTGCAAGAGGTTGCAACTTATGCAGAGGGTGGGGGAGAGGGTTGGAAGGGGTGGTGGTGGTCATGTGATAACAATAATAATTAGGTTAGTGTTTTTTTTAATTTTGGTGTGATAATTATGTTAGTTTTAAAATTTTAATTCATAAGTTTTAGCGAATCGACATAAATTCCCTTAAAGTTAACGGAAAGTTTAACAAAATAGGACGTGAGTGACACATTGCAACACTCTATAAAGTTCAGGTGTCTCATAGTAAAAATTAAAAGTTCATGTTGTAATTCCTCACTAACCTAAAAGTTCATGTGGTATTTATGCAAATTTCCCATATACTCAGTTTTTTTCTTAATTTTTTTTAAAAAAGAAATAGTATAGCCGCGCGGCTATACTAAGGTTTTTAAAATTTGTATTAAAGAAATAGCCAAGCGGCTATACTTGGGTTTTCCAAAAAAATAATTAAAAATATTATAGCCGTGCAGTTGTACGCTGTTTTTTTTAAATTATTTTTTTATTCTATTTTTATAAGTAGTGTAGCTGAGCGGCTATACTCGTTCTATATTAACCCATTACCCAGGTCTCTATACAAACCAAGTCGGTGAATCCCACTCGTGACATCGACTTGGGGTGGGAGGAAAAGCAACCCATTGCATGGTGTATGCATTGCAGATGTAGTAATCACGTTGATAATCCTTCCTTGTGCAGCACAAAACTAAGTCATTATATGTCGCTACCACAACTAACTTACCCATCAAACCGTGGAATGTGAATCTTTTGAGCACCGGAGTTAAACTCGATTATATATTAGGGTATTTTTGGGGGGTCAAACTCGATTGCAACACCTTGTACAACTCGTATCAATGTCTTCAGATCGATCAAGGGGCTTACCTACCTTTCTCAAAGCAAAGGGCTTAAACAACTTTCTTTATCAATTTGCCCCTTCACCAAGAAGAAATGCGTATCGCTCTTTGACTCATATCAAGCGGCTTAAACGCTACTTTTTCTATCGCCAAGCAATGGTAGGGCTTGTCTGAGGACTTCCTCATAAGAGAAGTTCTTTTGTCTGCGGGTGACTAGCTTTTCTTTTAGAACTTCATCTTCGAAAATGGACTGAGAGCTCATTTAAGCACGAAAAAAAAAAAATTGGGTTTACACCCTGGGGATATAAACAGCCCTTCACGTCGGATCTCAGACATTCAATCAAAGAAAAGAAAGTCTTGAGACATAGCTAAAACAGAAAAGTGGAAAATAATAAAAGCAACAACCTAGTAGCAAATTACATAAAGCTCTAATTGGACTTAATTAATATGCACAACCAATTACTGTAACCAGCTAAAAATTAGGATGAGATTGATCAGAGCCAAACTTTATGGTCCAAAGTCACAACTCCTCAAGTTTGAGCTGAACAAAGTCCTTTGGACTCTGGTCATTCTTGCTCTCTTTGAACGCAACCGTAACATTCAACAGAAATTTCTTGCTATCATAATATTTCTGAAAACTAAAGCATGGTAGATCAAGCTCATGAATCTCAAGAAATTTCTTGAAAATTTCTGCTTTAAGTAGTAAAGTGGGCGTATACATAACGACTTAAATTCAGAGTCCTGCGTATATCGCCATAACAAAAATAAGAGGAAAAAAACAGTTGAACACAAAACAGAACATATTAGGGTATTTATCAGCAATTAAAAAGTGTTATATTGCTGAGTATATCAAATACAAATAATCCAACTAAACCAAATAAAAGTTTACTACTTTATAATTCTTGCTATCTAAAAGCTGCTAGTACCTCCACCATGGATGGGCATGCTGGCATGCTGCTGCTACGCTAGTCGAGGAACTGTTGTCGCCCACAATGGGAGAACAACTGTGCAATAGAAACGATCTGTTCCACAGTTTTCAACTATCTTTGACCACTCTCCTGTGTGCATGTTCCACTTGATAATATCTGTGCTCACACGCAGATACAAAATATCCTTATTATTTGGGTCGAAAGCATTCAGTATGCAACACGGCTGGTCCAGGAATATTTTAGGGTCCAAGGAATAAACCCTGCGTTCACTCAAACACAGCTTTTGCCAGCAGCATCTCCATCTTAGGGTATCAAATACAAATAATCCAACTAAACCAAATAAAAGTTTACTATATAATTCTTGCTATCTAAAAGCTGCTAGTACCTCCACCATGGATGGGCATGCCGCATGCTCTGCTACGCTAGTCTAGGAACTGGCGTCGGCCACAATGGGAGAACAACTGTGTAATAGAAACGATCTGTTTCACAGTCTTTAACTATCTTTGACCACTCTCCTGTGTGAATGTTCCACTTGATAATATCTGCGTTCACACGCAGATACAAAATATCCTTATTATTTGGGTCAAAAGCATTCAGTATGCAACACGCCAGGTCTGGAAACATTTTAGGGTCCAAGGAATAAACCCTGCGTTCACTCAAACACAGCTTTTTGCCAGCAGCATCTCCATCTTGTGAGTCTTTCAACTCATATACATACAGACGTCTGGTCATCAAGCTCATGTTGCACATTCGCACATATCCTCCGCACACACCTAAGTACTGAACACTAAAACCTCTGTCTAGAGGTTCCTCAAATATAGTGAAACCTAGTTTATGATCAATATTACCATCACCATTGCTGCTGCTGCTACTAGTTCCATCATTGTCATAGAATGGACCCAAACCAATAACAGTAAGTCCGCGGTCTGTTGGCCAATATAACATTCCATTGTATGCAAAGGAGAACTCATTGAGGCCACGAAAATTGAAGTTGCGTGGGGACGAGACAACTGATTCTTTCCACTCACCAGTTTCAGAAGAGAAGATCTCCACGTTTAATTTGAAGGTATCACATTTTTTCTCATCATTTGCATATTCAACAGGAGGCAGAATTCTCACAACCGTGGACCTACACTCAACATTAAGCTGGCTGTTATTTCCTTTCCAATTGTCTTCCTCACATTTATAGTCAGGAACATTGCAGATGAATCCCACTCGTACACGCTTGTGACATCGACTTGGGGTGGGAGGAAGACCAACCCATTGCATGGTGTATGCATTGCAGATGTAGTAATTGCATTGATAATCCATGCTTGTGCAGCACAAAAGTAAGTCATTATATGTCGCTACCACAACTGGATTTCCTACGAAACGGTGGAAACAAATGATTCTTTCGAGCGACTGTGTTAGTAGATTAGGTGACAGCGACGCTTTAGGAGGGAATTCCACCACTCTTTTGTTTATCAAAGTGCGTATCTTTGGAGTTCTCTTATAACTTTGGATATTTACAAAGCGGCCAATAAAATAAGGATCTGCGATGAGAGTGCGCCAATGCTTAGACACAGACTTGCATTGAAAAACAAATTTATTGCAAGGAAGTCGGCAAAGGATTTCAGCCAATATAACGTCAGATAGATCATCAATTGATGTTCTTCTTTCTGTTGATGATGATCTCCTTGATCTTTTTAACTTACTAGAGGTCGGCAATCCAAGAGACAATTGGGTTCTCTTCCTTGCTTTGGTGGCAGTATCGCATCTCATAAACCTGCGCCATGCAATATATTATACACATAATTTATGCCCTCTAAGAAAAACGTTGAATGGATCGTTAACTAAAATGAATTTGTACAAACACAACCTCCCAAGTAAACTACATAATATAAATCATATATGTGATGGCAAGCCAATATGGTTGTGCTTAATCACAGTGTTGTATGGGAAAACTAAGACTTAGGAACCTAATGTGCCTGAAAGAAATACCTTTTAATCCACTGCATTGTTTGCTTGAGAAAGAAAAAAAGTGGTAAAACTTGTTTATCCTTGTTTCTAGATATGGTGATGATGTTAGCTCATCAAAAGCCAACTACCATGGGGTATAGGAAGTTATGTACACTGATTATTAACACGGCTTTCCGGGTTGAATTGAAACATCCTTGTTCACTAAAATACTGTTTTCTCATCCTCTTAAGTTTCCAAAAAGTTTTAGCTGTTTTTATAAAATGTGAAGGCATAGTGGGGATTACAAGGTACGGAAGTATGAGTGACAGTAAAATTGATAAAGAAATGAGGCATAGATCATAGGAATGTCACAATAAATATTTATCCCTAGAAGCCATAGAGAAGTGAGATTTCAACTTTAGGAATAGAAATTGAGTAATAAGAAAGAAACCTGCAATGACTCGTGTTCGCCTTGAAATGCTTCTGCTCAACAAATCCAGATGGAAGCTTCATGGAGCCTTTAGAGCTCATAAGAGTATTGGTGGTCAGCTCTGGTATCTTTGCAGATCTGGCAACTTGTTTAGGATCACTAGATTTCTGAATTCCTGCAAGAATCATAAAACGAGTCTAATTACATAAACCACTAAGATACCAATGGTTAACAATTCAATCATCAGTCTAATGGAAAAGCATCAAGCAATAAACATATTAGTTCCACTGACAGTTGCTTTTTCACCATGAGTACCAGATTTCCAATAAGACACCTTAACCATTAATTCAAAAAGGCACCTAAATTCCACAGGAGAAAAATTAAAAAGTTACTTACCATTGTCGGCAATTCTGTTCCGATTGAACCTTTTGCAACCATTAAGGCTCTGTTTCAGGCATTGGTCGGCGTTGGGGGCGGGCCCTTGGCGTGACTGGACGGCGGCGACGCCAGTGTCGGCAGCACAGAATTCATTGAGGAGGGGATTTTCCAATTCAGCCATGAGAGAAGAAATGCCGAGAGATAAGATTGAGTTTGAAGGGAAAAAAAAAAATTAGATATCGGAACAATGGAATGGTGATTCTCACGGCTGGTAAGGCTTTTATTATGGTTGAGGGTTCCTATTAGCTTCGGGTATACATACATACTGCAACTCAATTCCCCATTGACAAGGGATTTGAGGAAGAGAGGAGACAGATAGAGATAGGGATTCGAGAACGGTAAAACTGGTAGTGATCGACACAATTGGTGAGTGGGGCAATCCTAGAGACAATTGGGTTCTCTTCCTTACTTTGGTAGCAGTATACTCGGTTTTTCTAATTTTTTTAAAGAAATAGTATAGCCGGCCGGAGACACTCTGGTTTTAATTTTTTTTTTTTTAAAATTGTATAGCCGCTCGGTTATACCCCTTTTTTTAATTTCTTTAAAAAAAAAGCAAAGAAATAGTATAGCCGGGCGGCGAAACTCGGTTGAACCAACTTTTTCATAGAAATAGTATAGCCGCGCGGCTATACTCGGTTTTTAAAAATTTGTTGGAAAAAATAGTATAGCTTGGCGGCCATAGGTTTTTTTTCTAGTTTTTTTAAAAGATAGTATGGCCACCGGGCTTTACCCGCGGCTCTTTTTAATTATTATTTTTTAATAATTAGTGTAACCGAGCAGCTATACTCTTTATATATTACACCATTACCCGAGTCTCTATACAAACCAAGTCGGTGATTTTGATTTTCTATCGTTCTTTTCAAATTTGTTGTATCATTACTTCTTCTTTTTTGGGTTAAAGAGTGTAAATTACATTAATTTTTGCGTTCAATAAATCTCATGGAAAATACTTTCCTCCTTCCTCTATAAGTAGTCACTCCTACATTTCTAACAATGACATTTTGACATGTGTATATAGAAATTTTTTTTTTTTTTGGTGTGTTTTTGACAAATTATTTTTGCACATATGTCAAATTGTGATTTGCAGGTTGAAGAAGTATCCAAATCTTATTACCGATTGAATTTTCCTAACAAAGGCCATGGGTCCTCTATATATGCCCAAGCTGAGCACCAAATAATTTCAGTTAAAAAAGATTTTTTAACCTTCTTGAAGCCTCATCCAATATAGAAATGTTAGCCCATGTATAACAACTTCATTGCCACCACTTTTACAACTTGTATCAATGTCTTCAGACATTCAGTCAAAAACAAATGTCTTCAGACATGTCAAACAGCTAAAACAGAACAATGGAAAATAATAAAAGCAACAGCTGATAATTAGCATGAGCTTGAGCAGAGTCAAACTTTACGGTCCAAAATCTCAACTTCTGAAGTTTGAGCTGAACAAGTTCCCTGACTCTGAGCGTTTCTTGAATGCACTTTCTTCTTCAAGTACATCCAGAAGAAACAACTAGTACTTGAACGAACTGTTTCGCCTTTAGCTGTGCCCAACTTGCCTCTTTCTTCTTCTTCCATCTTCATCTTCTTCTTGTGGAGGTCTCTCAGCACATGTGCTTCAGCAAGATCATAACCAGCAGTGGACATGGCCTTTTATTTTTTTTTTGTAAAAAACAAAATAAGCAAGTGATTATTTTTGGTGTTCAATTTTAAAGAAGAAATGTGGTATTGTAATTGATGGGGCATTGAGAGGGCGATGAGTAGTTTCTTATAACATTTGTGCTGGCTTGGGAAGCAAGCATGCATACTTGCAGCGCGCAGTGCGCGCACGAAGATGATGTGGCAATGTTGACAAAATAACTTCTCTTGGACTTTTGAAGTTCTAAGGCAAATAAAAAATTGGTGGCTGGCTGCTGCTTCTGGTTGGAAGGTTTGGCGTATGTGTATGCTTGCTTGGTCACCAAGGAAAAAGGAAAGGAAAAGTAAGATACTCTTTTCATGTTTGAAAATGAAGTCAACTATAGTTACAATTTATCATAGCACATATATTTTTTTTTTTTGGGGGAGATTCACTATTGTACTCAATATAGGGGTCCAAATTTAAAATTTATAAATATAAAAATAAAATAAAAAAACCCACATGAAATGGACTTTAGAAATACACCCAAAACCCATTTATAACATAACAAAGAGGCTTTGAACTTCATATAAATTACAAAACTGTCATTGATTTCTTAAAATAAGCTCAACCTCAAAACCTCATAAAAAAATTCAAAACACTCAATAGGATATCAAATAATTTAATAATTAAAATTAAATTCAATATGACCAGCTGTTCTTTTTGGGGGTTTTTTTTGGGTTTGTTTATAGAATTAAATGATATAGGGTTTATCTATATCACTAGTGCTAAGAATTGATATATAACTAAATATCTTTTTTTTTTCTTTTTTTTCTTTTTTGTAAATGAAGCCGCATATTCGCACATATCCTCCCCACACACCTACATAGTCAATCGTAAGACCTCTCTCCTAGGCTTCTCCCAGTTTCTGGTCAATATTATCATCACCATTAATGCTGCTGTTGCTACTAGTTCCACCATTGTCGTATAATGGACCCAAACCAATAATAATAAGGTCGCAGTCTGTTGGCCAATATAATATTTCATTGATGTTGTGTTTACTAATCAGGAATTGAATTCCAATTATGGAGGATTCGTGTGTTTACTTCACATCAATGAATTAAAAAGTAAATGGGCCTCACACAAAATTAGGAATTGAATTGCCAATTTTGGAGGAATTCAATTCTTGGGTGACAGGTGGTATTTTAATTCAAGGAGAAGTAACTCATTAGGAATTCATCTTTTTTACCTATTATATCCTCACACAATTTTAAATTTTTTAAAATTTCCATCTACTTTAACCCAACAACGAGAACATTTTAGTAATTAGCACCACTTCTACCGCAATTCCATATGATTTAGTAAACAACTTCAATAGGAATCTGGAATCCTGAATCTAAGTCTCATCAATTCATATGGTTTGGTAAACAACTTCAATAGGAATCCGGAATTCAACTCCTCCTCAATTCAATTCCTCCCAATCCGATTACGGATTAATAAACATGCCATGCAAAGGACTCACGGAGGCAAAGAAAATAGAAGTGGTGTCGGGACGAGACAACTAATTTTTTCAGCTTACCAGTGTCAGAAGAGAAGATCTCCACATTTAATTTGAAGGTATCACATTTCTCTTCATCATCTAAATCATGATTTGCAAATTCAACAGTTGGAAGAATTCTCACAACCGTACCTATACTCAACATTAAGCTGGATGTTGTTTCCTTTCCAATAGTCTTCCTCACATTTATAGTCAGGAGCATTGCAGATGAATCCCACTCGTACCCTCTCATGACATTGACTTGGGGTGGGAGGAAGAGCAACCCATTGCATGGTATATGCATTGCAGATGTAGTAATCATGTTATACAGCACGTGCTTGTTGGAAGTCTCCAAGAGGCTTCCCTTGGTGTTTAGTGTTTGTTTTTTTGGGGCTTCCTTGGTTTTAGTTTAGACAGATAATCTTTAGTGTTTTTTTGGGATAATTCACTGGTCAACTTCTGAAGGAATATTATGAATCATTGATGTTTCATGGACGGGCGGTGTTGAGATTTTGAGAGCCTGTGTGAAATTTAAATAATAAAAATTCACACCCAAGGACTTTATTTCTACTCGAACTAAGGCCTAAAATGAAGAGAAATGCGATTGAAACCAAATCAGCCAAACACACACTTGTTTCAATCTGCTGCCCGCTAAAATATATATAAAATGTTTATAATATTAATATATATAATATACAAGTAAAACATTTTCGGGGGCCTTATGTGATAGTGCCACTTGCAATATCTCAGGGCCACCCTTGGGTGGAAAAATAGGATTTGCATTTTTCAAATTCATATAGAGGATGAAAAGATAAGGTGGGTGATGAAATAGGATTGATGATGAAAATAGCAGCACTCTATATGAAATATAAATCTTTATCCTTAATTACATCATTTATGCAAAAATAAGATATATACAATCCCCCGGATATCGTGGCCGTCATAATTAGTTATTAACATACTAGTTCCTTTATCAAGAGTTTTAATTTGGTGGTTTGCTTGAGAATGAGGCTATACATAGGAAATTACCTAAAAAATCGGGGGACCTTCATTATGTTGTATATCTGCGCAACAAAAATACATAATATTTTGGAAAAATAGAATTACAATCTACCCATATATTGATTACTATGATTATGTTATGTATTTGCCTATATATTCATAGCATTGATCATAGATTAATATTCTTCTCAGAAATCTTGATCATATATATCCTCGCTTATATTGTTGTGTCCAAAAAAAAGATGACAGCATATGGTATTCAAGTATACGTACTTGTCATGAGTTTGATACTTGGTTGTGACTTGTCCCAATACGTTACGTAAATATTATTTTTGTTACGAATGCATTGACCCGTGGTAAAGTATGTCTTTAAATATTCTATAATTTGGGTAAAAAAGAAAAAAGAAAAAAGAACAAACAAATAGCAAAAGATGCTACGCTTTTAATTTTGGAAGGAAAGCTTTGCACGAAAGTTTTCCTCTACTTGGGTTACATACATAGCATCATATATAATTGAAAGTTTTCCTAGCTACTGTGTACTAATGTGCTCTCTATGACTACATTTACTGCTAACTCCAGGCACCTATATATTGCTTACAACACCCAAAGCTTACATGACAGGAGTCATTGGACGAAGAGGAGCTGAAGCAGGGTGGCCTAAGCAACTCTGCGGGTGCTCATGGATATTTTGAGTAACATCATAAAATGAAGTTGAACCAAACTCCACCATATTGTTCTCACCTGCATTTTTCAAATTGGGTAGACTTCGAATTCGATACCTTTCAAATATACTCATCTTCAAATGTGATTGAGGCACCGAATTATAACCCGATATCACATCCGTTGCTTTCTTCTCCACATCTTGGTGAGTCTCATTCACCTTGTTCTGATCACATTCCTCATCTTCATCCTCCTCAGCCTCGCCAACATCCTCCTCATCATCTCCGTTTTCTTCATCGACGGTTTGGACGTCTTCGTCCATTTCAAGTTCTTCTTCATTTTCTTCATCACAACATGTTAGGGCACTGTCAAAACATGCTAAGGCATTGTCCATAGGTACAAGGTTTAAAATAAGGCGACCGTCCTCCCGGTGGGCTTCGAAGTACTCATGGTGCTTCACTCTCTCTCCTTTAAGGACAAGCCTTCCATTAGAGTGATCATAATGCTTGGTCAAAATCCAGGGCATACGACCTTGCAAGTTCCCAGTCTGTGCAAGCAATGGTATTGGTGGTGGATATTCTCTCTTGATCTTTTCACTCCTTTGAGTTGTAGTACTCCGGGTGCTCTTAGCTTCATTCCTACGACTCACGCTAAATTCTACTGTATTTTTCAAAAATCCTAATTTCTCTTGTTCCTCGGTTAGCATGATTGGGACGCCGCTGTCCGTACCAATCAGGTCGTCCATTGCAGAGGACGACCAAGATAAAGAGCTATCCAACATACAAGAAGAAGTGAGTGAAGACGATCCGGATGATGATGATGATGATGGTGCTGGTGAAACCTTATGGTTGTGAATAATGTGGGGGTGGTGATGATCTAAATTTTGATGGTTTCTAGCTGCTTCCGAAAAATTTAGGGTTTTGAGCCCTAGTTCAAGATGATGATGGGTTGGGAATGCTTTTACCATTTGCATTGCAAATGGTAACCTGGTTGCCCACAGGAAAATCCCAAAAAGGGAGGAAATTATGGATTTAGCTCTACCAAAATAGCTTGGATCACTACTCAAAGAATCCATGGTTCCACAGTCAAGATAACAAAAGGGGCTAACTAATTTAATGGCCAGCTTATGTAGGATGCTTGTGGTTTTCTAGAAATTAACCTACCAACCTTTTGGAAAAAAAAAAAAAAAACCTACCTACCCAGTCATTAACCTGCAAGTAATTAAAGAAGAAGATATCAGAATAATGTGGCTATAATAACAAATCGGGTATTTTAATTATAAATTTAATTATTATATATGAAGTTTTATCCAATCGGATAAGAACAAACTCTTTTGGTGGAATCAATTGCTTTTACCTCTTAACTGCATTTTGTCTGCTTTCATCAAACGTTCCTCTCTCTATCTAATTGGATTTTTCTCTTCCTGTTAATCTTAAGAAGGTTAATTAAGAAATATAACTTAATATATATAGAAAAAAAATAATTCATTTTGAATGCAAGAGGCTGGATGAGGAATTCTAATATTATTTGCATAAACAAAAACTTTAATAGAATAAGAATACAGTCCGAGTCCATGGAGGAAACAAAATCACATCATCTCGTGCAGATTTTGTAAGGGCGTAAATAAATAAATGGAGATTATGAAGATTCAATTGCCAAAAATATACGCCGTTTACTATGTATGCAACAATAGACTATGAATCAAATTCTCATTCATTTCTATAAATTAAGCCAATAATTTAGGACAATTAAGTTAAAGAACAAAGAAAGAAACAATTGTGTCTGGTGATGAATGCACAATCCTTAGAAACAATAACAGATTAACCTATAAGGTGAGTTTGCTCATCAGTCAGAAAATTTGGCTTCAAGTAGATCAAGACTAGTTCAAATACAACTATTTTCCCTTCCCTCGTACCGTCGAGATTTCAAATATACATTATATATAAACAAAAACAAAACAGATCAAGTCGAACAAATATATATCTAGCCTATAGAAAGCAAAAACATTTGACATAGATCGATATATAAAACACAATTAAGAGATTCAAATTAGTGAAATTAACAAGCTAATCAAAACACAAATTCAAATGCAGATTACATGATATATATATATATATATGAGAGAGAGAACATAATAATTTTGTACTTACTTTATCAATGGCACTGGTGCATTATATTTAGTACATTTTCCCTGTGGCATAAAAAGAGAGAAGAAACAGTGGACAGAGAGACCAAATGAGAAGAGAGAGAGCAACCATCTCTCGAGTGTTTTTGCTAAACCCTTTATATGTATATAGGAAAAACCTTAACTGAGCTGGATTACCTTAGTTGCACAGAGAGGACCCTCCTGGCACCGTGACGCACACACGCAATATTAAAGGTCGCAAACGTCATTTCACACCCACCAAGAAACGGCTGCATTTTTTGCGGGATCGGCGAGGGGCTTGGCTCGTCTGGAACCGGCATGGCCTGCGATTGCTGTAACCGGCGCCAGAAGTGGCGCGTTTTGAGTCTGATCCCAATGTCGTGTAGAATGTGATTGGTGGGGGCTTGGTGATAGCAGGGAGGGGGTTGCACATTTGATCATGGAGTGGGGCATGGATGAACTGAATTTGTCTGGTTTGGTATTCTCTGGCTTCCATTTTTGATGCCAGGTCTGCTCCTTTCTTGTTCAGCAGCCAGCTTATTAGACACGTAGAGAGAGAGAGAGAGAGAGAGAGAGGGGCCTTGTCTGGTGTTGTATCTCTGGCTTCCATGAATTCATGTAAGTTGTAACTCTCGTTTGCAATGCTTGCGCATGTGTGACATATAAATTGTATCTCTGGTTCATTCTACAATGTCATTTCATGATAAGAACCGTGACTCTTCTAAGTCAACACTCCCTTAACAATAAGCGTTACAAGAAATTAGTCAAATTAGTGAGTTGTCTAATGGTGATAGAATAAAAAGATGAATACGATATTTTTTATGTACAATGAAAATATTCACAATAATGATCAAATTGTTAAGCAGTTTTCATTTGGCTTATTTTTGAAGGAGTAATGCTACACTTACCACATTATTATCCCACATTTCTATACCACATGATGTGGCATGTCCATATCATATGCCACATCAATTAAATGAATGAAGTGTATTTTAATAAATAAAATTAGAAAAACAGAAACTAATATTTTACATGATGTGGTATGTACACATCATATGCCACATCATGTGGTATAAAATTGTGGTATAAAAAATGTGGTAAGACTAGTATTATTCTTTTTGAAGAGATGTTCCAAACAAGTAGTTAATGTCGAATGCCACAATTTTCACACTTTTTTTTTAGTGAAACAATGTAATTGTTCGACTGTTACATATCAATTATTATGACCAAGTGATAAATTATTGGTTACATAATGTGGTTTTAAAATATAGTTCATTTTACAAAGGACTCACTAGTGCAGTAGTTTGGAACATTTACTCCCCTTTGAATGGTCATGGTTTCGAGTTCTAACATCTGACTAGTGTGTGTGAGTTTAGTATATTATCGCACCTCTCAATTCAAAAAGTCCTCATAAAAAAAAAGATATTTAGTTATATACTAATTCTTAGTACTAATGATATAGATCAACCATACACCATTTAATTTCTATAAACAAACCCAAAAAATTACAGTTGACCCTATTGAATTTAATTTTGATTATTAACTTACTTTGATGCCTTATTGAGTGTTTTGAGTTTTTTTAATGAGATTTTGGGGTTGGGCTTGTTTTAAGAAATCGATGGCAGTTTTGTAATTTATAAGAAGTTAGAAGCCTCCGGGTATCTTTCTAAAGTCCATTTCATATAGGGTTTTTTATTTATAAATAATTTGGGCTTCTATATGGGTATAATAGTGAAACTCCCTAAAAAAAGGGTTGATTTAGATTTAGCAATGCTCATATCTCTAAAAAAGAAAGAAAGCATTACTCATTAATTCTAGACCTAGTCCCCTTCCATTTTGGGGCCTAATCCTAACCCGATCCTGTTACCTGATCACCCGGATGAAAAAGAAAATCGTCATATGCACATCAAATTCTTTGTCTTGCACACCTTCGTTTAGCACTGGGTAAAAGAGATCTCTCCCTTTTCATGTCCCCCATTTTAAAACGTTCCTCCTGCAAAGAAAGTAAACTCTCAACCGAGACCAAGTCTTGCATCTTGCTTTTGGTTTTCTTGTCTTTTCATTCTAGTGGTTTTAAGTTTCAAATTAAGACAAGAAAAAAAAAGTTAATACAAGCGAAAGAAATCAACTAGAAAAAAGGAAAACCCCAAATACTAATACAAAATCATATGAGTCTCTTACACAGAGAAACCCTACAAAAGAAGATTGTGTAAATTGCAAGGGCAATACCTGTATAGTAGGGGGTTTGCAAGGGAGAATTTAGGGCTCTTCTTTTGCATTTGATGGCTGAACGAGTTTGTGTCATAAATTAGAGTTTCTCTCTTTCTCGCATCAAGTAGTTGAGCAAATTAGGTCATAGCAAAATGGAGATCTTCTTTCTCTCTTTCTTTCGCATCGAGTAGTTGAGAAAATAAGGTCAAAGCCAAATGGGGATCGATTTTAAATCTCAGTCGTTGCGTCCACCAAATTGCACACATGCCTCACACGTGTAAGTAATGTATACAAAAGGATGTGTGTACTACATAATCATTATCATTGAGGGTATATTGTGGTCACTGGATTTCCAATCGCTAGCAAATTTCAAAATAAATCGCGATAGGCTGGTCTTCCCTATTATTTATAAATTTCTTTTAAATTTGAAAAACAATTAAAAATAGCAAGGCCAACTATCTCCAGTTGCGACAATACTGGAGCGCAACCATCACACCGTTACATATCCCTTATCCCGTGTGTTAATATAAATGGGTGACATGATTGATACTTTCTCAATCTAGCATATATTACTAATGAGCATATCGTATCATCAGTGGACTGTAACACCACGTGACGGTATAATAATGACGCCAAAAAATTACTCAATTAAACATGATGCCACACACCAATTGCCAAATTTGGCCCTAAAACAACAACCAAATTCTCCGAGCCAAATTTGCAGAGAAACAAAAATGATAAAATATGTACATGAGAGACGTGTTTACTAATAATCGTTTATAAGTGAGGGTATTCTGGTCAATGGATTACAAATCTCCATCTTTCTTTATTTTTCTTTGTTTATTTTTTGCAAGAAAAATCTCTATTAATTTTAGACGATACGGCGGATCCAGGATTTGAAAGCCGGCTGGGCGAAACTTACTTACTAAACTCGACGATACAAGTGAATTTCATTAATAAACATTAAAAAAAAAAATACACATAGTCAAGGGACGTATGAGTGTTACCCTCAAATGCATCTCTATACATAAATAAAAGCTTAACAAAAACAAAAACCACAAGTAAATGCAATGCAATACAAAACAACACTATTTAAATATAAAATTTTACCCTACAAGAAGCTTAAGAGTCTTAAATTCTTCAATTATCATCGCTGCATTATTGATATCTATATATATAAAGCAAAAGGCAGAGAATGGTGAAACATTCAAAATACCAGAAAATGCCATTGGTTAATGCAAACATTAAGAATTGAAATTATTAATTAAATAAGGATAATATGGTAAATTCATACCTTTTCATATTAAAAAAAATTAAAATTAAAAGAAAAATAAGATAATTGATCCTATTTTTATGGAACACAATTACCCATTATCTTTTTTAATTGATCCAAGGGGCTCGTTATTAGTAAATGATTATATATATTAAGTACATATGTACCTATTTTGTTTTTATGAAAATTCTCGGCTGGCCGGCCTCCTAGCCAAAAAAGGGCTAGATCCATTTTAATTTCTGTCGGCGTCGGCATGTCTATTGAAATTGTATGGGTAATTTGGTCTTCATTGCAACATTGAATTGAATATCAAATACAAATAAAAGTTTACTACTCTAGTTCTTGCTATCTACTAGCTGCTGCTGCTTCCTCCGCCATGGATCGATGGGCATGCTGCTGCGCTAGTCTAGGAACTGGCGTCGGCCACCACGGGAGCACAACTGTGTAATAGTAACGATGTGTTGCCCAGTGTTTAAATAACTTTGACCACTCTCCTGTGCGAATGTTCCACTTGATAATATCTCTCCGCACATGCAGATAAAAAATATCCTTATTATTTGGATCAAAAGCAATCATTACGCAATACGCGTTGATCGGAATCATTTCAGGATCGAAGGAATAAACCCCGCGTTTACTCAAACACAAGTTTTTGCCAGCAGCAGCTCCATCTTGTGTTTGTTTCAACTCATATACATACAGACTTCGGGTCGTCCTGTTCATGTTGCACATTAGCACATATCCTCCGCACACACCTAAGTACTGAACCATAAAACCAAAGTCTAGAGTCTCCTCAAATACGGTGAAACGCAGTTTATGATCAATCATACAATCACCATTATTACTGCTGCTGCTACTAGTTCCATCATTGTCATAGAATGGACCCAAACCAATAACACTAAGGCCGCGGTCTGTTGGCCAATATAACATTCCATTGTATGCAAAGGAGAACACATTGAGGTCACCAAAATTGAAATGTCGTGGGGACGAGACGACTGATTCTCTCCACTCACCAGTGTCAGAGGAGAAGATCTCCACGTTATTTAATTTGAACATATCACCTTTCTTCTCATCATTTGCATATTCAACAGGAGGAAGAATTCTCACAACCGTGAACCTACACTCAACATTAAGATGGATGTTGTTTCCTTTCCAATCATCTTCCTCACATTTATAGTCAGGAACATTGCAGATGATTCCTACCCCCACACTCTTGTGACATTGACTTGGGGCGGGAGGAAGTTCAGCATATTGCATGGTGTATGCATTGCAAATGTAGTAATCGCGTTGATAATCCTCAGTTATGCAGCACAAAACTAAGTCATTATATATCGCTACCACAACTGGCTTTTCCATCAAACGGTGGACACCCGGGAATATTTTGAGCTCCGGAGTTAGTAGATAAATGGGTGGGGGCGACACTAAAAGAGGGAATTCCACTGCACTTTTGGTTATCAAAGTGCATATCTTTGGAGTTCTCTTGTAACTTTGGATACTTACAAAGCGGCCAATAAAATAAGGATCTGCGATGAGGGTGCACCAACGCTTGGACACAGACTTGCATTGAAAAACAAATTTGTTGCATGGAAGTCGGCATAGGATTTCAACCAAAACAAGGTCAGGTAGATCATCAATTGATGGTCTTCTTTCGGCTGATGACGATCTCTTTGATCTTTTTAACTTACTGGAGGTCGGCAATCCAAGAGACAAATGGGTTCTCTTCCTTGCTTTGGTAGCAGTATGGCATCCAATCCACCTGCGCCGGGCAATATATTATATACATACCCGATCTCTTGGACCACATACAGAGAGAGAGAGAGAGAGAGAGAGAGAGAGAGAGAGAGAGAGAGAGAGAGAGATGGTGAATGGTATGTATGAAAGTACCTGTAGGACGTCTATATGTGCCTAAAGAAGGTTAAACATGCTAATTCTAATATTTTGCAATAAATAAAAATAAACTTCGGTAGCAGGATTGATATGGCTTATCAATCCTGTAACGTGTTGGGCATAAAATAAAAGAACACGCAGAGAATTATTTTACGTGGTAAAACCCCACCTCTGGGGAAAATCCACGGGACTCCTCAGTCCAACACAAATCCACTATAGAACGATGATTACAAGAAGTACTCACACACTTATCCTAGACACATTCTAGATAATGTTTACCGACTTCTTCGTAACTCAACTTCTGTCACGGGATGATCTTCGACACTCCTTATGTTGAACGCAATACTGGCCACGATTGCTTCAAGCTCACCGGAGGAAAACCGCCACCACGGTCTTGGTACACTCAACCGTATGAGTCACCGACATGTATATGAATGCAATATGAATGAAGAAAGGATTTGATAAATCACCAAGTAAACAAGGAGCACTTGATGACTTATCTCCAAAAATATGCGCAGGAGCTTTCACTTGAAAATTCAATCTATGCAAAACCACATATCTCAAAAGCTACGTATATGAAAATAAAGACCCCCAATTTATTCAAAGCAGGTTCTCTCTAGTAAGAGAGAAACCCAATAGTCCAACAATTCTATTCAAATGTGATTGTCAAGCTTGATCCAATATGGACTCAAGTCAATCACGTCAAAACCAAGACACACTACTACGCAATTAAGAATGATAACTTTGATTCAATATCAACTACCTATAAGGACGCCAAACATGAGACTACAAATAGTATCAATCATGAATATCAATTTTGATCTAGTAGAGACTCTAAATGACGATGCCAAACAACCAATCTTTGTGGGAGAAACAATATCCCCTAAAACAAACTAATTTGACCAATCAAGTAGGAAATAATATCAAGAGATAAAATATAATCCTATTAAAAATAGGATTAACATTAAATTACTTGAGTGAAAATAAATCCAACTAGGAATCCTAGAATGAATGCATGATTATGTCATGATTTACCTGAAATCAGTTTCTCATATCGGTCAAGTCATGCCTCGGATGTATGGGGTTGAATGAGTTGTGCCAAAACGTCTAGTAACAATTCTTCACACACTAATTTTCTACATATGCTAGAGTCTAGGAAATGACAATACAAATTTCATACTAACAATGTATAGCGGCTTGGGTGGTGTTGTGTTGGGGTGTGTGTGTGGAGAGAGATGGTGCATGTTATGTCTTCTTGGGTGTGTTGGGGTTGGTAGGGGCAGCGGGGATAGGGATGGGGAGGGGAAGTTGGATATTTGGTTTTTTAATTTTTAGTTTATGTGATTTTTAATCTTTTTTTTTAGTTTTGAATTAAAATTTTAAATATTTGAAGTTATTAGATTTTTTTTAATTAATTTTTTAAAGGTTTGATGATGTGTCTTGTTTTAAACAGTTAGATTATTAGGACAAATGTCTTGACACATTTCAGACATAGCTAAAACAGAACAATGGAAAATAATAAAGGCAACAACCTAGTTGCAAATTACACAAAGCTCTAATTGGACTTCATTAACTTCATTAATATGGACAACCCAACCCAATTACTATAAGCAGCTGATAATTAGCATGAGCTTGAGCAGGGTCAAACTTTATGGTCCAAAGTCCTAACTTCTGACGTTTGAGCTGAGCAAGTCCCCTGACTCTGAACATTTCTTGGATGTACTTTCTTCTTCAAGTACATCCAGAAGAAACAACTAGTACTCGAGCGAACCGTTTCACCCTTAGCTGTGCCCAACTTGCCTCTTTCTTCTTCTTCTTCCATCTTCATTTTCTTCTTGTGGAGGCATCTCAGCACATGTGCTTCAGCAAGACTATAACCAGCAGACATGGCCTATTTTTATTTTTATTTTTATTTTTGGTTTAAAAAAAAATAGGCAAGTGATTTTTTTTGGTGTTCAATTTTAAAGAAGAAATGGGGTATTGTAATTGATGGGGCATTGAGAGGGCGATGAGTAGTTTCTTATAACATTTGTGCTGGCTTGGGAAGCAAGCATGCATACTTGCAGCGCACACAAAGATGATGTGGCAATGTTGACAAAAAAAAGCTTCACTTTTTAGTTGAATGTTGACTGTTAGATTGGGTGCAGGTGGCTGATGCTTCTGGGTGGAATGTTTCGTCTATGTGTGTGCTTGTTTGACAATGAAGTCAACTATAGTTACATACACTTTATCAGACTACATATACTCTTTTTTTTTTGTTTTTTTTTGTGAAGATCATCTCAGTTGAAAAATCAGTGTTGTGTTCCAATGCACTGGAAGTTATAGAATTTGTAAGTTTTGTAAATCTAGAGAGAGAGAGAGAGAGCAGGAAACTATAACAAGAAAGAAATTAGATGGTATGAACAACGCAATACAAATAACCAACAGATAAAAGTTAGTACTTTAATTCTTGCTATCAACTAGCTGAGCTACTCTAGGAACTGGCGTCGCCCATGTTAGAATCTACAGACTATTATCTGTGTAATTTGGATTGTTGGTTATGGAGCTCAATAGCTAAAGAAAAATGAACACACCAAGAGTGCTCAGAGAGCTTGGAGAAGATGAAAACGAAATGGTTCTGTAAAACTCCTTCTCATTCACGCACAAGTTGTGCATTTCAAATAATACCGTTAGGAGAGAATATTCCTCTCTTACATCAGCTCAATCTAGCCATCCAATCTTCTACCCTATGAGATAGAGACACATGGCAGCATCAAACACTCACACTACAACCTAATGCCTTAGCCGTCCATTGGACTGTGATCCAATGGCTCACAACTAAACTCACAGCTTAAACAAGATTAATGGATTTAACTAACTATTTCAGCTAAGTACACTTATATTTCAACACCCATGGGAGCACAACCGTGTAATAGTAACGATGCGTTGCACAGTTTTTAACTATCTTTGACCACTTTCCTGTGCGAATGTTGCACTTGATAATATCTGCATACACACGCAGATACAAAATATCCTCATTGTTTGGGTCAAAAGCATGCAGTACACAACACGATTGACGGTTCCCGAACATTTCAGGGTCCAAGGAATAAACCCAAGCGTTTACTCAAACACAACTTTTTGCCAGCAGCTGCATCTTGTGATTCTTTCAACTCATACACATACAGACTTCCGGTCGTCATGCACAAGTTGCACATTCTTACGTATCCGCCACACACACCTAAGTACTGAACACTAAAACCTAGTCTAGAGGCTCCTCAAATATAGTGAAACCTAGTTTATGGTCACCATTATTGCTGCTGCTGCTGCTGCTACTAGTTCTATCATTGTCGTAGAATGGACCCAATCCAATAACAGTAAAGCCCAAGTCTTTTAGCCAATATAACATTCAATTGTGTGCAAAGGAGAACTCATTGAGACAATCAAAATCGAAGTCGCGTGGGGATGAGACAATTGATTCTCTCCACTCACCAGTATCAGAAGACAAGACCTCCACGTTTAATTTGAAGCTGTCACATTTCTCCTCACCATTTGTAAATTCGGCAGGAGGAAGAATTCTCACAACCGTCCACCTACACTCAGCATTAAGCTGGATGTTATTTTCTTTCCAGTCGTCTTCCTTACACTTTTAGTCAGAAAAATTGCAGATGAATCTCACTCGCACACTCTTGTGACATTGACTCGGGGTGGGAGGAAGAGCAACACATTCCATTGTGTATGCATTCCAGAAGTAGTAATGGCGTTGATAATTCTCCCTTGTGCAGCACAAAATTAAGTCATTATATGTTACCACAACTGGATTTCCTAGCATAAAGGGGAAAGTACACATGAATCCTTCGAGCGCCTGAGTTAGTAGATTGGGAGATGACAATGACACTTTTGGAGGGAATTCTACAGCTCTTTTGTTCATCGAAGTGCTCACCTTTGGAGTTCTCTTATAACTTTGGATACTTACAAAGCGGCCATAAAATAAAGATCTGCAATGAGAGTGCACCAACGCTTGGACACAGACTTGCATTGAAAAACAAATTTATTGTATGGAAGTCGGCAAAGGATTTCAACCAATACAATGTCAGGTAGATCATCAATTGATGGTCTTCTTTCTGCTGAGAATGATATCTTTGATCTTTTTAGCTTACTAGAGGTCGGCAATCCTAGAGACAATTGGGTTCTCTTCCTTACTTTGGTAGCAGTATGGCATCCCATCCACCTGCGCCATGAAATATATTATACACATGCTGTATGGCCTCTAAGAAAAATGTTTCGTGGAATCGACATATGGTTCGTTAACTAAAACGTAGGAATTTGGACAGACACAACCTCTCAATCAATAAACTACATATATATATATATATATATCATATATGTTATGGCAAGCCAATATGGTTTGTGGTTGATCACAGTGCAACTCTAAGTTGTATGGAAAAACTAAGACTTAGGAACCTAATTTGGGTGAAAGAAAGGCCTTTTCCACCGCATTGTTTGGTTGAGAAAGAAAAATGTTTCTCTTGTTTCATTCAATTGGAGGAATATGAAGGCTTTCATTGAATTGAAGGCCAAGCCTTTGAGTATGAGCGAAGACTAGTGCGAACAACTATAAACAAATTAAATGATGGCACAATTGAAATCTGAGTGAAAGCTTCATCTGCCAGAAAGTATGTATTTATTTTGAATTTTGATAAACCTGAGATTTTTTTTTTTTTTTTTTTTTGTCAAGATAAACTTAGAGATATGAATTTCATGGATCATGGATCATTGCGTGCAAGAGGTTGCAGCTTATGCAGATGGTGGGGGAGAGGGTTGGAAGGGGTGGTGGTGGTCATGCGATAACAATAATTAGGTTAGTGTTTTTTTTTATTTTGGTGTGATAATTATGTTAGTTTTAAAATTTTAATTTATAAGTTCTAGCGAATTGACAGAAATCCCCTTATAGTTTACTGAAAGTTTAAGGGTTTAGGACGTAGATGGTACATTGCAACACGCTATAAAGTTCATGTGGCTCATAGTAAAAATTAAAAGTTCTTCTGGTAATTTCGCACTGACTTAAAAGTTCATGTGGTATTTATGCAAATTTCCCATATACTCGGTTTTTTCTTAATTTTTTTTTTAAAAAATAGTATCGCCGCTCGGCTATACTAAGGTTTTTCAAATTTGTTTAAAAGAATAGTTTAGCCAACAGGCTATACTCGGTTTTTCCACAAAAATAAAAATAAAAATAGTATAGCCGTGCAGTTGTACGCGGTTCTTTTTTTATTATTTTAGATAAATAATGTAGCCAAGCGGCTATACTCTTTATATAGCCATTACCCAAGTCGGTGATCCCACTCGTGACATCAACTTGGGGTTGGAGGAAGAGCAACCCATTGCATGGTGCATGCATTGCAGATGTAGCAATCACGTTGATAATCCTTGCTTGTGCAGCACAAAACTAAGTCATTATATGTCGCTACCGCAACTGACTTACCCATCAAACTGTGGAATGTGAATCTTTTGAGCACCGGAGTTCAACTCGATTATATATTAGGGTATTTTTGAATCCTATCAATGTCTTCAGATTGATCAAGGGGCTTACCTACCTTTCTCAAAGCAAAGGGCTTAAACAACTTTCTTTATCAATTTGCCCCTTCAACAAGAAGAAATGCTTATTGCTCTTTGACTCATATCAAGCGACTTAAACGCTAATTTTTCTGTCGCCATGCGATGGTAGGGCTTGTCTGAGGACTTCCTTATAAGAGAAGTTCTTTTGTCTGCAAGCGACTAGATTTTCTTTTAGAACATCTTCGAAAACAGACTGAGAGCTCGTTTAAGCACGAAAAAAAATTGGTTTACACCCTGGGGATGTAAACACCCCTTCACGTCGGATCTCAGACATTCAATCAAAGAAAAAGAAGTCTTGAGACATAGCTAAAACAGAAAAGTGCAAAATAATAAAAGCACCAACCTAGTAGCAAATTACACAAAGCTCTAATTGGACTTAATTAATATGCACAACCGATTACTGTAACCAGCTAAAAATTAGGATGAGATTGAGCAGAGCCAAACTTTATGGTCCATAGTCACAACTTCTCAAGTTTCCAACTATCTAGTCGAGGAACTGGTGTCGGCCACAATGGGAGAACAACTGTGTAATAGAAACGATCTGTTCCACAGTTTTCAACTATCTTTGACCACTCTCCTGTGTGCATGTTCCACTTGATAATATCTGTGCTCACACGCAGATACAAAATATCCTTATTATTTGGGTCGAAAGCATTCAGTATGCAACACGGCTGGTCCAGGAATATTTTAGGGTCCAAGGAATAAACCCTGCGTTCACTCAAACACAGCTTTTTGCCAGCAGCATCTCCATCTTGTGTCTCTTTCAACACATATACATACAGACGTTCGGTCATCATGCTCATGTTGCACATTCGCACATATCCTCCGGAAACACCTAAGTACTGAACACTAAAACCTATGTCTAGAGGTTCCTCAAATATAGTTAAACCTAGTTTATGATCAATATTACCATCACCATTGCTGCTGCTGCTACTAGTTCCATCATTGTCATAGAATGGACCCAAACCAATAACACTAAGGCCGCGGTCTGTTGGCCAATATAACATTCCATTGTATGCAAAGGAGAACTCATTGAGGCCACGAAAATCAAAGTTGCGTGGGGACGAGACAACAGATTCTTTCCACTCACCAGTTTCAGAAGAGAAGATCTCCACGTTTAATTTGAAGGTATCACATTTCTTCTCATCATTTGCATATTCAACAGGAGGCAGAATTCTCACAACCGTGGACCGACACTCAACATTAAGCTGGCTGTTATTTCCTTTCCAATTGTCTTCCTCACAATTATAGTCAGGAACATTGCAGATGAATCCCACTCGTACACGCTTGTGACATCGACTTGGGGTGGGAGGAAGACCAACCCATTGCATGGTGTATGCATTGCAGATGTAGTAATTGCATTGATAATCCATGCTTGTGCAGCACAAAAGTAAGTCATTATATGTCGCTACCACAACTGGATTTCCTACGAAACGGTGGAAACAAATGATTCTTTCGAGCGACTGTGTTAGTAGATTAGGTGACAGCGACGCTTTAGGAGGGAATTCCACCACTCTTTTGTTTATCAAAGTGCGTATCTTTGGAGTTCTCTTATAACTTTGGATATTTACAAAGCGGCCAATAAAATAAGGATCTGCGATGAGAGTGCACCAATGCTTAGACACAGACTTGCATTGAAAAACAAATTTATTGCAAGGAAGTCGGCAAAGGATTTCAGCCAATATAACGTCAGATAGATCATCAATTGATGTTCTTCTTTCTGTTGACGATGATCTCCTTGATCTTTTTAACTTACTAGAGGTCGGCAATCCAAGAGACAATTGGGTTCTCTTCCTTGCTTTGGTGGCAGTATTGCATCTCATAAACCTGCGCCATGCAATATATTATACACATAATTTATGCCCTCTAAGAAAAACGTTGAATGGATCGTTAACTAAAATGAATTTGTACAAACACAACCTCCCAAGTAAACTACATAATATAAATCATATATGTGATGGCAAGCCAATATGGTTGTGCTTAATCACAGTGTTGTATGGGAAAACTAAGACTTAGGAACCTAATGTGCCTGAAAGAAATACCTTTTAATCCACTGCATTGTTTGCTTGAGAAAGAAAAAAAGTGGTAAAACTTGTTTATCCTTGTTTCTAGATATGGTGATGATGTTAGCTCATCAAAAGCCAACTACCATGGGGTATAGGAAGTTATGTACACTGATTATTAACACGGCTTTCCGGGTTGAATTGAAACATCCTTGTTCACTAAAATACTGTTTTCTCATCCTCTTAAGTTTCCAAAAAGTTTTAGCTGTTTTTATAAAATGTGACGATGTGTTGCCCAGTGTTTAAATAACTTTGATCACTCTCCTGTGCGAATGTTCCACTTGATAATATCTCTCCGCACATGCAGATAAAAAATATCCTTATTATTTGGATCAAAAGCAATCATTACGCAATACGCGTTGATCGGAATCATTTCAGGATCGAAGGAATAAACCCCGCGTTTACTCAAGCACAAGTTTTTGCCAGCAGCAGCTCCATCTTGTGTTTGTTTCAACTCATATACATACAGACTTCGGGTCGTCCTGTTCATGTTGCACATTAGCACATATCCTCCGCACACACCTAAGTACTGAACCATAAAACCAAAGTCTAGAGTCTCCTCAAATACGGTGAAACGCAGTTTATGATCAATCATACAATTACCATTATTACTACTGCTGCTACTAGTTCCATCATTGTCATAAAATGGACCCAAACCAATAACACTAAGGCCGCGGTCTGTTGGCCAATATAACATTCCATTGTATGCAAAGGAGAACACATTGAGGTCACCAAAATTGAAATGTCGTGGGGACGAGACGACTGATTCTCTCCACTCACCAGTGTCAGAGGAGAAGATCTCCACGTTTAATTTGAACATATCACCTTTCTTCTCATCGTTTGCATATTCAACAGGAGGAAGAATTCTAACAACCGTGAACCTACACTCAACATTAAGATGGATGTTGTTTCCTTTCCAATCATCTTCCTCAAATTTATAGTCAGGAACATTGCAGATGATTCCTACCCGCACACTCTTGTGACATTGACTTGGGGTGGGAGGAAGTTCAGCATATTGCATGGTGTATGCATTGCAAATGTAGTAATCGCGTTGATAATCCTCAATTATGCAGCACAAAACTAAGTCATTATATATCGCTACCACAACTGGCTTTTCCATCAAACGGTGGACACCCGTGAATCCTTTGAGCGCCGGAGTCAGTAGACACTACAAAAAAAAGTGGCAACAGTCACCAACAATTGGTGACTGTTTGGTGACTGTTGTGGGGGTTACTAAAGGTAACAGTTACCATTTTTGACTTTTTTAGTGACTAAAAAGGCTTTTAGTCACATTTTTTGCTTTTTTAGTGACTAAAAACCTTTAGTAACCCCCACAAAAGTAACCTTTTTTGCTTTTTTTGGTGACTAAAATGGTGACTATTGCCATTTTTTTTTGTAGTGAGATTAATGGGTGGGGACGACACAAAAAGAGGGAATTCCACTGCACTTTTGGTGATCAAAGTGCATATCTTTGGAGTTCTCTTATAACTTTTGATACTTACAAAGCGGCCAATAAAATAAGGATCTGCGATGAGGGTGCACCAACGCTTGGACACAGACTTGCATTGAAAAACAAATTTGTTGCATGGAAGTCGGCATAGGATTTCAACCAAAACAAGGTCAGGTAGATCATCAATTGATGGTCTTCTTGACAGGACCCGCCCCGAATTTTTCCAAAAACCCGAGACGAACCCTGCGGAGACCCCGGCATCACGCCCATGCCGGGTCACTCCTTCAGAATGTGGCCTCCTTTTTCAAAAGGAGCAAGGGCACGAGACTTTCTGCCGAAAATTCGGCAGAATCTCCCCTGTAAAATGGACAATTCCCAAAATTTCCACCTGCATAAAACACATTTACTAACAACTGGCAGCACGCACAATATAATTTCACGCAATTCACATAAATGGCCTCAGGCCTTCTAATCAACACTAGCAATAAACTTAAATTAAATGAATGCATCCAACAATGCAGAGACAATCTTAAACTTAAATAAGAACGCTTTCAAACAGTCAATGTACAATTTCCCCAATATCCGACAAATGAGGTTTTGACCTCCTAACACAAATGCAAGTAATTTAAGGCCTCAACCCAAGTCATACAGCAATCCAAAAGGGTTTTACCCTTGTTTTGACCATAACACATTTACACAACCCTCCCTTAGACAACCGGGAGTACAAACAATGTAAGTAAGATTTAGTCTACCAAGCAAGTCTCAATTCAACCAAGTTTTCAGAACCACCAACGAGGTCCGCAATCAAACTCAATAAAACCACCTAAGTTGTGTCAAACCCGCGGCTGCGCCTAATAGGCTGCCTACGTACCCTCCACAAGGGATCAAGCCACACGTAGTTCTTTCGCATCAACGGTCACAACTCTGATAATATACAATTAATTAAAGCATAACCAACAAATACATTTCATATTTATCACAATCAAATTCCAACAAAAACATAGTTGCACACATTCTCAACTTCTTCCTTTATATCAAATCAACCTGCAACCATACCCTAACCAAGGCGTATGTTGCCGAATAACACCTCCCAAACCGGGACATAACCTTTTATACAAACACCAAGTCCTCTCAAAGGACAATTCCACAAATCTCAATCCCAAATCAAAACCCACATATACACATTTATATATAATAGCATCCACCTCTCACCATCATCAAGTACCAGGGAAAACAATCCAACTGGGGATTGTTGACTGGTCCACATGGTCGAGTCCACCCCTCTATTCACCATGTGGCCAGGGACGAGCCGTTCCAACTGGGGGACCGACTCTCAGCCAGCACGTACGGACGACTCCTCAAGAACCGTACGCCTGTAAATAGTCCTACGCGCGCAGACTACCATCATAACCACAGTTTCCATATCATAACCACGGTTTTCATATCATAACCACTGTTTCCGTATCATAACCACGGTTTCCATATCATAACCACGATTTCCGTACCATAACCACGATTTCCATATCATAACCATGGTTTCCGTATCATAACCACGATTTCCATATCATAACCACGGTTTCCGTACCATAACCACGGTTTCCATACCATAACCACAGTTTCCACACCATAACTACGGTTTCCACATCATAACCACGGTTTTCATGTATCAGTATCCAAAGGAGGTACAGGTGATGTTGCACATCTTGTACTGGGGAAAACAATCCAGCCGGGGGATTGTGGACTGGTCCACATGGTCGAGTCCACCCCTCTATTCACCATGTGGCCAGGGAATGAGCCGTCCAACCGGGGGACCAACTCTCAGCCAGCACGTACAGCCGATACCAAATCAAAGCTTGTACGTCTGTGAACAGTCCTACGCGCGCAGACTACCCAGTTAAGGGTCTACGGTAACACCCCGTTAAGGTATGCCCGGGTATCATCAAATCCACAATTTCCATATCCATTTCCATATATCCAAACCATATCACAATATTCCGGCATCCCCCTGTTTCCGGGATCCGTTCTCATATCATATCCACAATTTCCATATCCATTTCCACATATCAGTATCAAGGGGAGGTACATATGATGGTGAGGTTCGTAACCCTTTTATATATATAGTTATATAAAAAATGACTCAAGAAACTCGAATCAGTCAAACCACATAAACGCAAATACTTGACAAAATAAAGAAATCAACTAACAAACATGAACAGAATTAAATAAACCATTTCATTCAAAAATATAAGAATCCCATCACAAAGTCATAAAAATAAACTCATAGCCCCACAAACCCAACACCAAACAAATGACAATCAAGATCCGCCCAGAAAGGGTCGTCATAGTATTTTTCAGGATATAAACTACCCTGGAAGATTTTCGGTCAACCGAGGGTCAAACCTTCCAAAACCGGTCAACCGGGCCCGCAGACCCCACTATCTTCGTCTAAACTCTTTTATACCTTTGTAAACATACACAATTACAATCATCACATAAAATCATCTATTTCGTAAATCTCAACCTTGGTATAGCATATAATAATTCCGCAATTTAAATAATATAATAATATCCAAAATTCACATAATCCACAACCCCAAACAAGACATGTCACTACGGTCATTTTAACCTTCCTAGGATGGTAATAATACCTAGGAAGTCTCACGGTCAGACCGGGGTCAAACTACCCGACCTTGGTCAAACGGGCCCGCGAGGCCCACAACCTCCAAATTCCGATCCGACAGTTTCTAAGAGTTCTACAAGGTCTAGGACACATGTCCTGCAAGTTTGGTCCGGATCGGACGGTCAGATCGCTCACAATCGGACGATCGGACGGTTACTAAAACCCTAGCCCTAGGGTTGGCTTTTCCGGAGTATCCGGGACTCCGTTTCACGATCCGTTGGATCCTACACGATCCTAGAAATACCGAGATCAACATATTAAAAATTTAGGGTCATCCAACGGTCCAAACCTAGCGAACCCGGATAACGCGCAATATGCGATATCCGTTCAGGACTCTAACGGTATCCAAATTTAAATCCGAGCACACCTACGCGCTCGTGACATCGAGAGGATCACAATGGGACAAAAATGCCCCTCAGCTACAGTGCCCACGCGCCACCCACGCGCCGGCAGCGCATGGGTGCCCAAAGCGATAACGTGTCGCCGGAAAATCTTAGAATCTCGGGCCAAGATTCCTACCCTAGGTAAAACATCTAATTTGGAGTCACTTTTGTTCTTGGACGTACCCCAAAAACTGACCGGAAGTGGCCGGAATCACGATCGCAAAACCGGCCGAACTTCCCTCTCTAAATCGATCTCCAAAGCGCAGAAATTTCCAAAATCTAACACAACAGGCAGCAAGAACAGCTTGAGAGGTTCAAAATCCATACCTGGATCGTCGGAAATGGTAGCCGGACGACGACGAACGAAGCCGGCGAAAATCGAGCGAAAACCGGTCAAAAACCTGCAATTTCCGGCGACTGGAGCGACGGCCGATGTCGGGGAAGGGCCGGGTCGTGATGCCGGAGTTGAGCCGGTCATTTTGGCACCGGTCCCGTCCGCATCCGTGGCCGGTGGCCGGAGTTACGAGGAAGAGAGACGACGGCATCGCACGGAGGAGAGAGAGAGACGCGCGGGAGAGAGAGAGTGACAGGGAAATTCTGTCCTTTTATCAAAAGTCCAACTTCAAAATATTTACGATTTTGCCACTGAGTTCATTCGTTCGTAACTCTCTCGTTTCAACTCCGATTCGAGCCCACTACGTGTCTACGGACTCATCTCCTCGTGCTCTACGCAACGGTACAATCGGAAATTCCCAAATTCCTTTCTGATAAAAAAAAAGACCAAATTACCCATATACCAAGGGTAAATTTGTAATTTCTCTTAATTCGATTAAAATAGGAATTAAATTGGAGCCGGGGTGTTACAATCTACCCCCCTTAAAAAAATTTCGTCCTCGAAATTTACGTACCTGTCAAATGAGATGTAGACACATCCAGAAATGAGATGTGAACCTTGCATCCCTGTCCGATACAATGGACACAGGAGCTCCGTGCAATCTCACTATCTCATCCTCAAGAATTTTGCCAGTTTTGAGAAGAAATAGGTTTCTTTTATAGGTAGAAAATGGGCGAATTTGCTTGTCCGACACTTACTCCTCCTAAGTCAACCTTCTCTTCACCTCCAAACCGCCAGGCTTCAGAGATCACGTAGCCGGATACCAATACAAGTGACAACTAACGCACACAAGTGAGACTTGACTCACGCGGAAACTCTCGCACCCACACACGGGAAAGTTCCCAACCATTTATTCACAATAGCAAAGGATTACAAGTTTTCACTTTCAGTTGGATACCACAACACTTGGTTATCTCAACCCACACATTCACAAGGTATTTATAAGCCTACACTGTAGATGACACCCCCATCTACTTAGGAAACCTTGCCAACCGCTAGATGATGAACCTAACCACATTTTTCTCACTCATGGACTGCTCAAAACCGCTTTGCTCAAGTGCTAAACTCACTCCACCACGTTTTTAGCCAAACCGTCACGTCCAGCCATGTCCAGTACAATCTGCCAGCAACTGTCCACGCACCAACACAACCTGTCCACGTCCAGTACTATCTATCCCATGGACTTGTCATTACTTGACTCAGCTAGGATCACCTCTACCTCAAGACTCATCCATAGGATCATCCTCATCGTCACTTGAGATTGTAATGATATCGGCCACAGACATCATCCAAGGCTCACTTTCCTCCATTGGCTCGTTCTCAGCATCAGAGATTTCATTTCCTTCTTCAAACATAGCATTTCCCAACATGTTAGCTATGGCTAAACTCACCCATGGCTCCTCTTCCGACTCACTTTCCGAAGGGTCTGAAACAGAAGAATCATATAGGGCTTCATTAATCATCAACTCATCCACCTGCTCCACGAAGTCTCTGAGCCCTGTGGTCATGTACAATAACTCGAAATCAAATTCATCAAGCACCCTTGAGTAAATGTTGAACTCATCCCGAATGTTACCAGTACAAAACATGTGAGTGTGCAACACACAAGTTCTTGCCACAAACTTCCTATCCAGCAGATATGCCCTCCAAAAATATAGACAGCGTGCCAACGCCGCAAGCTGCATTTCCTCCAATCCACAATTTAGGTCCCAATTCGGAACCATGTTTTCAATTGTCTCTATCAGTATACCTCTATACGACAGAGAAGCATCTATGGAAACTTCTGAGGGTTCCAAGGCAAACACAGCCACGAACACTTCAATCACCCCCAACACCGGTTGCACAAAGGCATCATCTCCCAAAGGATCTTCCGGTGGGATATCTGGCTGTGAATTCATCAAAACCATTGGACTCACCTGAAGACTGCTGCCCTGTTCAGCACCTCCACTTCCCTTCGTAACGATTGCATTCAAGTGCTGCTTTCTCAGATAGTCTTTCACACGATGAGGACCTTGGCAAGGAAAACAACCCGAGAACATCTTCTTGTTCTTACTTTCCCCATTTTTGGCACCATCTAGAACAACCTTGGCCTCTCTTCCCTTGTCAGCCCATTTGGTGTCCAAATGCCTCTTCCCACTTTGCTCTTTCTTCTCACTGGAAGTGACTGCTATTCTGTAATCCATCAGTCCTTCTGCTATAGCAAGTTCCAAGTCATGGACATGATAATTTTGCTCGTGCCTCTTGAGTTGCCTCGAGGCATAAGCAATTACCCGATCATGTTGCATCGGAACACATCCCTTCGTGAGTAACCCTTTTGCCGTTATGGCGGAGATGAGACAAGATTGGAGAATTCTACACTCTCCACAGAATACTACTTCAGGTTGTCCCGGACTTCTAAGTAAGGCCTCTTTCCGAAAACAATCTACGGATGCAAGATGCTTCTCCAACCCATCTATTCCCAAGATGACATCAAGATCGATCAATTCCAAAGGGATCAAATCGGCTTCCCACCATGCATCACCCACTTGGACAAAAGAACCCTTAAAAACCATGTCCACGAACAGAACATCCTCCATACGTAAAGAGATACTAAAACTTCCTGCCATGGGTGTTGGTCTAACACCCAACAGACATTCATTAAAGCCGTTTCAAGATCATAAGAGTTACCTAATGGTCTCATCAAAAGAAGAAACAGAATCTTGTTGCAACAGAAACCGCTACTCCTTAAAAGAGTTAGTTAAACTTCACAGTCAAATCAATAACCTTACTAATCGGAAGTCAAAATTCACGATGTGTCAAAGAAAACAAACTTCACAAAACGTACTTAGAACGTATTATGAGGCCAACCACACCAAAGTGGCACCCTTCCAAAACAGAACACTAGACACTCAACGCTACTAAGGAAGCACACAAGGTGCGGAGTCTACAGGAAATTGAACCTAATGCTCTGATACCAAATTGACAGGACCCGCCCCGAATTTTTCCAAAAACCCGAGACGAACCCTGCGGAGACCCCGGCATCACGCCCATGCCGGGTCACTCCTTCAGAATGTGGCCTCCTTTTTCAAAAGGAGCAAGGGCACGAGACTTTCTGCCGAAAATTCGGCAGAATCTCCCCTGTAAAATGGACAATTCCCAAAATTTCCACCTGCATAAAACACATTTACTAACAACTGGCAGCACGCACAATATAATTTCACGCAATTCACATAAATGGCCTCAGGCCTTCTAATCAAACACTAGCAATAAACTTAAATTAAATGAATGCATCCAACAATGCAGAGACAATCTTAAACTTAAATAAGAACGCTTTCAAACAGTCAATGTACAATTTCCCCAAATATCCGACAAATGAGGTTTTGACCTCCTAACACAAATGCAAGTAATTTAAGGCCTCAACCCAAGTCATACAGCAATCCAAAAGGGTTTTACCCTTGTTTTGACCATAACACATTTACACAACCCTCCCTTAGACAACCGGGAGTACAAACAATGTAAGTAAGATTTAGTCTACCAAGCAAGTCTCAATTCAACCAAGTTTTCAGAACCACCAACGAGGTCCGCAATCAAACTCAATAAAACCACCTAAGTTGTGTCAAACCCGCGGCTGCGCCTAATAGGCTGCCTACGTACCCTCCACAAGGGATCAAGCCACACGTAGTTCTTTCGCATCAACGGTCACAACTCTGATAATATACAATTAATTAAAGCATAACCAACAAATACATTTCATATTTATCACAAATCAAATTCCAACAAAAACATAGTTGCACACATTCTCAACTTCTTCCTTTATATCAAATCAACCTGCAACCATACCCTAACCAAGGCGTATGTTGCCGAATAACACCTCCCAAACCGGGACATAACCTTTTATACAAACACCAAGTCCTCTCAAAGGACAATTCCACAAATCTCAATCCCAAATCAAAACCCACATATACACATTTATATATAATAGCATCCACCTCTCACCATCATCAAGTACCAGGGAAAACAATCCAACTGGGGATTGTTGACTGGTCCACATGGTCGAGTCCACCCCTCTATTCACCATGTGGCCAGGGACGAGCCGTTCCAACTGGGGGACCGACTCTCAGCCAGCACGTACGGACGACTCCTCAAGAACCGTACGCCTGTAAATAGTCCTACGCGCGCAGACTACCATCATAACCACAGTTTCCATATCATAACCACGGTTTTCATATCATAACCACTGTTTCCGTATCATAACCACGGTTTCCATATCATAACCACGATTTCCGTACCATAACCACGATTTCCATATCATAACCATGGTTTCCGTATCATAACCACGATTTCCATATCATAACCACGGTTTCCGTACCATAACCACGGTTTCCATACCATAACCACAGTTTCCACACCATAACTACGGTTTCCACATCATAACCACGGTTTTCATGTATCAGTATCCAAAGGAAGGTACAGGTGATGTTGCACATCTTGTACTGGGGAAAACAATCCAGCCGGGGGATTGTGGACTGGTCCACATGGTCGAGTCCACCCCTCTATTCACCATGTGGCCAGGGAATGAGCCGTCCAACCGGGGGACCAACTCTCAGCCAGCACGTACAGCCGATACCAAATCAAAGCTTGTACGTCTGTGAACAGTCCTACGCGCGCAGACTACCCAGTTAAGGGTCTACGGTAACACCCCGTTAAGGTATGCCCGGGTATCATCAAATCCACAATTTCCATATCCATTTCCATATATCCAAACCATATCACAATATTCCGGCATCCCCCTGTTTCCGGGATCCGTTCTCATATCATATCCACAATTTCCATATCCATTTCCACATATCAGTATTCAAGGGGAGGTACATATGATGGTGAGGTTCGTAACCCTTATATATATATAGTTATATAAAAAATGACTCAAGAAACTCGAATCAGTCAAACCACATAAACGCAAATACTTGACAAAATAAAGAAATCAACTAACAAACATGAACAGAATTAAATAAACCATTTCATTCAAAAATATAAGAATCCCATCACAAAGTCATAAAAATAAACTCATAGCCCCACAAACCCAACACCAAACAAATGACAATCAAGATCCGCCCAGAAAGGGTCGTCATAGTATTTTTCAGGATATAAACTACCCTGGAAGATTTTCGGTCAACCGAGGGTCAAACCTTCCAAAACCGGTCAACCGGGCCCGCAGACCCCACTATCTTCGTCTAAACTCTTTTATACCTTTGTAAACATACACAATTACAATCATCACATAAAATCATCTATTTCGTAAATCTCAACCTTGGTATAGCATATAATAATTCCGCAATTTAAATAATATAATAATATCCAAAATTCACATAATCCACAACCCCAAACAAGACATGTCACTACGGTCATTTTAACCTTCCTAGGATGGTAATAATACCTAGGAAGTCTCACGGTCAGACCGGGGTCAAACTACCCGACCTTGGTCAAACGGGCCCGCGAGGCCCACAACCTCCAAATTCCGATCCGACAGTTTCTAAGAGTTCTACAAGGTCTAGGACACATGTCCTGCAAGTTTGGTCCGGATCGGACGGTCAGATCGCTCACAATCGGACGATCGGACGGTTACTAAAACCCTAGCCCTAGGGTTGGCTTTTCCGGAGTATCCGGGACTCCGTTTCACGATCCGTTGGATCCTACACGATCCTAGAAATACCGAGATCAACATATTAAAAATTTAGGGTCATCCAACGGTCCAAACCTAGCGAACCCGGATAACGCGCAATATGCGATATCCGTTCAGGACTCTAACGGTATCCAAATTTAAATCCGAGCACACCTACGCGCTCGTGACATCGAGAGGATCACAATGGGACAAAAATGCCCCTCAGCTACAGTGCCCACGCGCCACCCACGCGCCGGCAGCGCATGGGTGCCCAAAGCGATAACGTGTCGCCGGAAAATCTTAGAATCTCGGGCCAAGATTCCTACCCTAGGTAAAACATCTAATTTGGAGTCACTTTTGTTCTTGGACGTACCCCAAAAACTGACCGGAAGTGGCCGGAATCACGATCGCAAAACCGGCCGAACTTCCCTCTCTAAATCGATCTCCAAAGCGCAGAAATTTCCAAAATCTAACACAACAGGCAGCAAGAACAGCTTGAGAGGTTCAAAATCCATACCTGGATCGTCGGAAATGGTAGCCGGACGACGACGAACGAAGCCGGCGAAAATCGAGCGAAAACCGGTCAAAAACCTGCAATTTCCGGCGACTGGAGCGACGGCCGATGTCGGGGAAGGGCCGGGTCGTGATGCCGGAGTTGAGCCGGTCATTTTGGCACCGGTCCCGTCCGCATCCGTGGCCGGTGGCCGGAGTTACGAGGAAGAGAGACGACGGCATCGCACGGAGGAGAGAGAGAGACGCGGGAGAGAGAGAGTGACAGGGAAATTCTGTCCTTTTATCAAAAGTCCAACTTCAAAATATTTACGATTTTGCCACTGAGTTCATTCGTTCGTAACTCTCTCGTTTCAACTCCGATTCGAGCCCACTACGTGTCTACGGACTCATCTCCTCGTGCTCTACGCAACGGTACAATCGGAAATTCCCAAATTCCTTTCTGATAAAAAAAAAGACCAAATTACCCATATACCAAGGGTAAATTTGTAATTTCTCTTAATTCGATTAAAATAGGAATTAAATTGGAGCCGGGGTGTTACACTTCTTTCGGCTGATGACGATCTCTTTGATCTTTTTAACTTACTGGAGGTCGGCAATCCAAGAGACAAATGGGTTCTCTTCCTTGCTTTGGTAGCAGTATGGCATCCAATCCACCTGCGCCGGGCAATATATTATATACATACCCGATCTCTTGGACCACATACAGAGAGAGAGAGAGAGAGAGAGAGAGATGGTGAATGGTATGTATAGCGGCTTGGGTGGTGTTGTGTTGGGGTGTGTGTGGAGAGAGATGGTGCATGTTATGTCTGCTTGGGTGTGTTGGGGTTGGTAGGGGCAGCGGGGATAGGGATGGGGAGGGGAAGTTGGATATTTGGTTTTTTAATTTTTAGTTTATGTGATTTTTAATCTTTTTTTTTAGTTTTGAATTAAAATTTTAAATATTTGAAGTTATTAGATTTTTTTTAATTAATTTTTTAAAGGTTTGATGATGTGTCTTGTTTTAAATAGTTAGATTATTAGGACAAATGTCTTGACACATTTCAGACATAGCTAAAACAGAACAATGGAAAATAATAAAGGCAACAACCTAGTTGCAAATTACACAAAGCTCTAATTGGACTTCATTAACTTCATTAATATGGACAACCCAACCCAATTACTATAAGCAGCTGATAATTAGCATGAGCTTGAGCAGGGTCAAACTTTATGGGCCAAAGTCCTAACTTCTGACGTTTGAGCTGAGCAAGTCCATTTCTTGGATGTACTTTCTTCTTCAAGTACATCCAGAAGAAACAACTAGTACTCGAGCGAACCGTTTCACCCTTAGCTGTGCCCAACTTGCCTCTTTCTTCTTCTTCTTCCATCTTCATTTTCTTCTTGTGGAGGCATCTCAGCACATGTGCTTCAGCAAGACTATAACCAGCAGACATGGCCTATTTTTATTTTTATTTTTATTTTTGGTTTAAAAAAAAATAGGCAAGTGATTTTTTTTTGGTGTTCAATTTTAAAGAAGAAATGGGGTATTGTAATTGATGGGGCATTGAGAGGGCGATGAGCAGTTTCTTATAACATTTGTGCTGGCTTGGGAAGCAAGCATGCATACTTGCAGCGCACACAAAGATGATGTGGCAATGTTGACAAAAAAAAGCTTCACTTTTTAGTTGAATGTTGACTGTTAGATTGGGTGCAGGTGGCTGATGCTTCTGGGTGGAATGTTTCGTCTATGTGTGTGCTTGTTTGACAATGAAGTCAACTATAGTTACATACACTTTATCAGACTACATATACTCTTTTTTTTTTTTTTTTTTGTGAAGATCATCTCAGTTGAAAAATCAGTGTTGTGTTCCAATGCACTGGAAGTTATAGAATTTGTAAGTTTTGTAAATCTAGAGAGAGAGAGAGAGCAGGAAACTATAACAAGAAAGAAATTAGATGGTATGAACAACGCAATACAAATAATCAACAGATAAAAGTTAGTACTTTAATTCTTGCTATCAACTAGCTGAGCTACTCTAGGAACTGGCGTCGCCCATGTTAGAATCTACAGACTATTATCTGTGTAATTTGGATTGTTGGTTATGGAGCTCAATAGCTAAAGAAAAATGAACACACCAAGAGTGCTCAGAGAGCTTGGAGAAGATGAAAACGAAATGGTTCTGTAAAACTCCTTCTCATTCACGCACAAGTTGTGCATTTCAAATAATACCGTTAGGAGAGAATATTCCTCTCTTACATCAGCTCAATCTAGCCATCCAATCTTCTACCCTATGAGATAGAGACACATGGCAGCATCAAACACTCACACTACAACCTAATGCCTTAGCCGTCCATTGGACTGTGATCCAATGGCTCACAACTAAACTCACAGCTTAAACAAGATTAATGGATTTAACTAACTATTTCAGCTAAGTACACTTATATTTCAACACCCATGGGAGCACAACCGTGTAATAGTAACGATGCGTTGCACAGTTTTTAACTATCTTTGACCACTTTCCTGTGCGAATGTTGCACTTGATAATATCTGCATACACACGCAGATACAAAATATCCTCATTGTTTGGGTCAAAAGCATGCAGTACACAACACGATTGACGGTTCCCGAACATTTCAGGGTCCAAGGAATAAACCCAAGCGTTTACTCAAACACAACTTTTTGCCAGCAGCTGCATCTTGTGATTCTTTCAACTCATACACATACAGACTTCCGGTCGTCATGCACAAGTTGCACATTCTTACGTATCCGCCACACACACCTAAGTACTGAACACTAAAACCTAGTCTAGAGGCTCCTCAAATATAGTGAAACCTAGTTTATGGTCACCATTATTGCTGCTGCTGCTGCTACTAGTTCTATCATTGTCGTAGAATGGACCCAATCCAATAACAGTAAAGCCCAAGTCTTTTAGCCAATATAACATTCAATTGTGTGCAAAGGAGAACTCATTGAGACAATCAAAATCGAAGTCGCGTGGGGATGAGACAATTGATTCTCTCCACTCACCAGTATCAGAAGACAAGACCTCCACGTTTAATTTGAAGCTGTCACATTTCTCCTCACCATTTGTAAATTCGGCAGGAGGAAGAATTCTCACAACCGTCCACCTACACTCAGCATTAAGCTGGATGTTATTTTCTTTCCAGTCGTCTTCCTTACACTTTTAGTCAGAAAAATTGCAGATGAATCTCACTCGCACACTCTTGTGACATTGACTCGGGGTGGGAGGAAGAGCAACACATTCCATTGTGTATGCATTCCAGAAGTAGTAATGGCGTTGATAATTCTCCCTTGTGCAGCACAAAATTAAGTCATTATATGTTACCACAACTGGATTTCCTAGCATAAAGGGGAAAGTACACATGAATCCTTCGAGCGCCTGAGTTAGTAGATTGGGAGATGACAATGACACTTTTGGAGGGAATTCTACAGCTCTTTTGTTCATCGAAGTGCTCACCTTTGGAGTTCTCTTATAACTTTGGATACTTACAAAGCGGCCAATAAAATAAAGATCTGCAATGAGAGTGCACCAACGCTTGGACACAGACTTGCATTGAAAAACAAATTTATTGTATGGAAGTCGGCAAAGGATTTCAACCAATACAATGTCAGGTAGATCATCAATTGATGGTCTTCTTTTTGCTGAGAATGATATCTTTGATCTTTTTAGCTTACTAGAGGTCGGCAATCCTAGAGACAATTGGGTTCTCTTCCTTACTTTGGTAGCAGTATGGCATCCCATCCACCTGCGCCACGAAATATATTATACACATACTGTATGGCCTCTAAGAAAAATGTTTCGTGGAATCGACATATGGTTCGTTAACTGAAACGTAGGAATTTGGACAGACACAACCTCTCAATCAATAAACTACATATATATATATATATATATATATCATATATGTTATGGCAAGCCAATATGGTTTGTGGTTGATCACAGTGAAACTCTAAGTTGTACGGAAAAACTAAGACTTAGGAACCTAATTTGGGTGAAAGAAAGGCCTTTTCCACCGCATTGTTTGGTTGAGAAAGAAAAATGTTTCTCTTGTTTCATTCAATTGGAGGAATATGAAGGCTTTCATTGAATTGAAGGCCAAGCCTTTGAGTATGAGCGAAGCGAAGACTAGTGCGAACAACTTTAAACAAATTAAATGATGGCACAATTGAAATCTGAGTGAAAGCTTCATCTGCCAGAAAGTATGTATTTATTTTGAATTTTGATAAACCTGAGATTTTTTATTTTTTATTTGGTCAAGATAGATATGGATTTCATGGATCATGGATCATTGCGTGCAAGAGGTTGCAGCTTATGCAGATGGTGGGGGGGAGGGTTGGATGGGGTGGTGGTGGTCATGTGATAACAATAATTAGGTTAGTGTTTTTTTTTATTTTGGTGTGATAATTATGTTAGTTTTAAAATTTTAATTTATAAGTTCTAGCGAATTGACAGAAATGCCCTTATAGTTTGCTGAAAGTTTAAGGGTTTAGGACGTAGATGGTACATTGCAACACTCTATAAAGTTCATGTGGCTCATAGTAAAAATTAAAAGTTCTTCTGGTAATACATTGACTTAAAAGTTCATGTGGTATTTATGCAAATTTCCCATATACTCGGTTTTTTCTTAATTTTTTTAAAAAAAAATAGTATTGCCGCTCGACTATACTAAGGTTTTTCAAATTTGTTTAAAAGAATAGTTTAGCCAACTGGCTATACTCGGTTTTTCCACCAAAATAAGAAATAAAAATAGTATAGCCGTGCAGTTGTACGCGGTTCTTTTTTTATTATTTTAGATAAATAGTGTAGCCGAGCGGCTATACTCTTTATATATTAGCCCATTACCCAAGTCTCTATACAACCCAAGTCGGTGAATCCCACTCGTGACATCAACTTGGGGTTGGAGGAAGAGCAACCCATTGCATGGTGCATGCATTGCAGATGTAGCAATCACGTTGATAATCCTTGCTTGTGCAGCACAAAACTAAGTTATTATATGTCGCTACCGCAACTGACTTACACCATCAAACTGTTGGTAATGTGAATCTTTGAATCACTAAACCGAATGTCTTTTGAATCCTATCAATGTCTTCAGATTGATCAAGGGCTTACCTACCTTTCTCAAAGCAAAGGGCTTAAACAACTTTCTTTATCAATTTGCCCCTTCAACAAGAAGAAATGCTTATTGCTCTTTGACTCATATCAAGCGACTTAAACGCTAATTTTTTGTCGCGCAAGCGATGGTAGGGCTTGTCTGAGGACTTCCTTATAAGAGAAGTTCTTTTGTCTGCAAGCGACTAGATTTTCTTTTAGACATCTTCGAAAACAGACTGAGAGCTCGTTTAAGCACGAAAAAAAATTGGTTTACACCCTGGGGATGTAAACACCCCTTCACGTCGGATCTCAGACATTCAATCAAAGAAAAAGAAGTCTTGAGACATAGCTAAAACAGAAAAGTGCAAAATAATAAAAGCAACAATCTAGTAGCAAATTACACAAAGCTCTAATTGGACTTAATTAATATGCACAACCAATTACTGTAACCAGCTAAAAATTAGGATGAGATTGAGCAGAGCCAAACTTTATGGTCCATAGTCACAACTAGGGGTGGGCACGGTACGGTAGGGTACGGTATTGAGCCCGTACCGCTACCGATACCGAAAATTTAAATCAGTATGGTACGGTATGGGATTATGGTTTGCCAAAATTGGTATCGTACCGTACCATGCCAAATCGGTATCGGTACCAAAATGACACAACTAAAAAATGAACTAATTCAATATTCAACATATTCATTCACCAAAATCAGTTATGCCTAAGTTACAAATTCAAAGATTCAACATATTCAATATCCAAATCCTAATCAACATATTTAATATCCAAATCCTAATCAACATATTCAATATCCGTCAACATATTTAATATCCAAATCTTAATCAACATATTCAATATCCAAATCAACCAAATCAATATGTATCCATCAACATATGCATCAAACCAAAATAGTTAAAATCCAAATGGTGAAGGAGAATTTTCGAGTCCTATGCAGATACCCAATAACAAAGCTCAATCAATTTTTATGATGCATACATGGAAATTTATGCTAATACAGTCAATGAAAGAAACCATATACATGAAACAGCTTTTAATTATCAAATGAATCAAAAATTATATTTAAGTAATATTCGGTACGGTACGGTATTAACCGGTACCAAAATCTTGATACCGATACCATACCATACTCTATTGGTACGGTACGGTACTGAATATCTCCCCATACCAAATGAAACGGTATGATATGGTACGGTTAGGGTACGGTTTCGGTATTTCGGTTTAAGATGCCCACCCCTAGTCACAACTTCTCAAGTTTTCAACTATCTAGTCGAGGAACTGGTGTCGGCCACAATGGGAGAACAACTGTGTAATAGAAACGATCTGTTCCACAGTTTTCAACTATCTTTGACCACTCTCCTGTGTGCATGTTCCACTTGATAATATCTGTGCTCACACGCAGATACAAAATATCCTTATTATTTGGGTCGAAAGCATTCAGTATGCAACACGGCTGGTCCAGGAATATTTTAGGGTCCAAGGAATAAACCCTGCGTTCACTCAAACACAGCTTTTTGCCAGCAGCATCTCCATCTTGTGTCTCTTTCAACACATATACATACAGACGTTCGGTCATCATGCTCATGTTGCACATTCGCACATATCCTCCGGAAACACCTAAGTACTGAACACTAAAACCTATGTCTAGAGGTTCCTCAAATATAGTTAAACCTAGTTTATGATCAATATTACCATCACCATTGCTGCTGCTGCTACTAGTTCCATCATTGTCATAGAATGGACCCAAACCAATAACAGTAAGTCCGCGGTCTGTTGGCCAATATAACATTCCATTGTATGCAAAGGAGAACTCATTGAGGCCACGAAAATTGAAGTTGCGTGGGGACGAGACAACTGATTCTTTCCACTCACCAGTTTCAGAAGAGAAGATCTCCACGTTTAATTTGAAGGTATCACATTTTTTCTCATCATTTGCATATTCAACAGGAGGCAGAATTCTCACAACCGTGGACCTACACTCAACATTAAGCTGGCTGTTATTTCCTTTCCAATTGTCTTCCTCACATTTATAGTCAGGAACATTGCAGATGAATCCCACTCGTACACGCTTGTGACATCGACTTGGGGTGGGAGGAAGACCAACCCATTGCATGGTGTATGCATTGCAGATGTAGTAATTGCATTGATAATCCATGCTTGTGCAGCACAAAAGTAAGTCATTATATGTCGCTACCACAACTGGATTTCCTACGAAACGGTGGAAACAAATGATTCTTTCGAGCGACTGTGTTAGTAGATTAGGTGACAGCAACGCTTTAGGAGGGAATTCCACCACTCTTTTGTTTATCAAAGTGCGTATCTTGGAGTTCTCTTATAACTTTGGATATTTACAAAGCGGCCAATAAAATAAGGATCTGCGATGAGAGTGCGCCAATGCTTAGACACAGACTTGCATTGAAAAACAAATTTATTGCAAGGAAGTCGGCAAAGGATTTCAGCCAATATAACGTCAGATAGATCATCAATTGATGTTCTTCTTTCTGTTGATGATGATCTCCTTGATCTTTTTAACTTACTAGAGGTCGGCAATCCAAGAGACAATTGGGTTCTCTTCCTTGCTTTGGTGCAGTATCGCATCTCATAAACCTGCGCCATGCAATATATTATACACATAATTTATGCCCTCTAAGAAAAACGTTGAATGGATCGTTAACTAAAATGAATTTGTACAAACACAACCTCCCAAGTAAACTACATAATATAAATCATATATGTTATGGCAAGCCAATATGGTTGTGCTTAATCACAGTGTTGTATGGGAAAACTAAGACTTAGGAACCTAATGTGCCTGAAAGAAATACCTTTTAATCCACTGCATTGTTTGCTTGAGAAAGAAAAAAGTGGTAAAACTTGTTTATCCTTGTTTCTAGATATGGTGATGATGTTAGCTCATCAAAAGCCAACTACCATGGGGTATAGGAAGTTATGTACACTGATTATTAACACGGCTTTCCGGGTTGAATTGAAACATCCTTGTTCACTAAAATACTGTTTTCTCATCCTCTTAAGTTTCCAAAAAGTTTTAGCTGTTTTTATAAAATGTGAAGGCATAGTGGGGATTACAAGGTACGGAAGTATGAGTGACAGTAAAATTGATAAAGAAATGAGGCATAGATCATAGGAATGTCACAATAAATATTTATCCCTAGAAGCCATAGAGAAGTGAGATTTCAACTTTAGGAATAGAAATTGAGTAATAAGAAAGAAACCTGCAATGACTCGTGTTCGCCTTGAAATGCTTCTGCTCAACAAATCCAGATGGAAGCTTCATGGAGCCTTTAGAGCTCATAAGAGTATTGGTGGTCAGCTCTGGTATCTTTGCAGATCTGGCAACTTGTTTAGGATCACTAGATTTCTGAATTCCTGCAAGAATCATAAAACGAGTCTAATTACATAAACCACTAAGATACCAATGGTTAACAATTCAAGCATCAGTCTAATGGAAAAGCATCAAGCAATAAACATATTAGTTCCACTGACAGTTGCTTTTTCACCATGAGTACCAGATTTTCAATAACCTTAACCATTAATTCAAAAAGGCACCTAAATTCCACAGGAGAAAAATTAAAAAGTTACTTACCATTGTCGGCAATTCTGTTCCGATTGAACCTTTTGCAACCATTAAGGCTCTGTTTCAGGCATTGGTCGGCGTTGGGGGCGGGCCCTTGGCGTGACTGGACGGCGGCGACGCCAGTGTCGGCAGCACAGAATTCATTGAGGAGGGGATTTTCCAATTCAGCCATGAGAGAAGAAATGCCGAGAGATAAGATTGAGTTTGAAGGGAAAAAAAAAAATTAGATATCGGAACAATGGAATGGTGATTCTCACGGCTGGTAAGGCTTTTATTATGGTTGAGGGTTCCTATTAGCTTCGGGTATAATACATACATACTGCAACTCAATTCCCCATTGACAAGGGATTTGAGGAAGAGAGGAGACAGATAGAGATAGGGATTCGAGAACGGTAAAACTGGTAGTGATCGACACAATTGGTGAGTGGGGCAATCCTAGAGACAATTGGGTTCTCTTCCTCACTTTGGTAGCAGTATACTCGGTTTTTCTAATTTTTTTTAAAGAAACAGTATAGCCGGCCGGCCACACTCTGGTTTTAATTTTTTTTAAAAAAATTGTATAGCCGCTCTGTTATACCTCTTTTTTAATTTCTTTAAAAAAAAAAAAAAGAAATAGTATAGCCGGGCGGCTAAACTCTGTTTTTTAAAATTTGTTTGAAAAAATAGTACAGCTTGGCGGCCATATGTTTTTTTTCTAGATTTTTTTAAAAATAGTATGGCCGCCGGGCTTTACTCGCTGCTCTTTTTAATTATTATTTTTTGATAATTAGTGTAACCGAGCAGCTATACTCTTTATATGTTACACCATTACCCGAGTCTCCATACAAACCAAGTCGGTGATTTTGATTTCCTATCGTTCTTTTCAAATTTGTTGTATCATTACTTCTTCTTTTTTGGGTTAAATAGTGTAAATTACATTAATTTTTGCATTCAATAAATCTCATGGAAAATACTTCCCTCCTTCCTCTATAAGTAGTCACTCCTACATTTCTAACAATGACATTTTGACATGTGTATATAGATTTTTTTTTTTTGTGTGTGTGTGTGTGTTTTTGATAAATTATTTTTGCACATATGTCAAACCGTGATTTGCAGGTTGAAGAAGTATCCAAATCTTATTACCGACTGAATTTTCCTAACAAAGGCCATGGGTCTCTATATATGCCCATGCTGAGCACCAAATAATTTCAGTTAAAAAAGATTTTTTAACCTTCTTGAAGCCTCGTCCAATATAGAAATGTTAGCCCATGTATAACAACTTCATTGCCACAACTTTTACAACTTGTATCAATGTCTTCAGACATTCAGTCAAAAACAAATGTCTACAGACATGTCAAACAGCTAAACAGAACAATGGAAAATAATAAAAGCAACAGCTGATAATTAGCATGAGCTTGAGCAGAGTCAAACTTTACGGTCCAAAATCTCAACTTCTGAAGTTTGAGCTGAACAAGTTCCCTGACTCTGAGAGTTTCTTGAATGCACTTTCTTCTTCAAGTACATCCAGAAGAAACAACTAGTACTTGAGCGAACCGTTTCGCCTTTAGCTGTGCCCAACTTGCCTCTTTCTTCTTCTTCTTCCATCTTCATCTTCTTCTTGTGGAGGTCTCTCAGCACATGTGCTTCAGCAAGATCATAACCAGCAGTGGACATGGCCTTTTATTTTTTATTTTTGTAAAAAACAAAATAAGCAAGTGATTATTTTTGGTGTTCAATTTTAAAGAAGAAATGTGGTATTGTAATTGATGGTGTAAGATCCCACATCGAACAACGGAGAGGGGGTGATGTGCCTTATATGTGCACACCCGCATCCATCTAGCACGAGGCCTTTTGGGAGCTCACTGGCTTTGGAGTCGAGGGAACTCCGAAGTTAAGCGAGTTGGAGGCTAGAGCAATCCCAGGATGGGTGACCCACTGGAAAGTTGCTCGTGAGCTCCTAGAAACAAAACCGTGAGGGCAGAGAGGGGGGCCCGAAGCGGACAATATCGTGCTACGGCGGAGTCGGTCCCGGGATGTGACAGATGGGGCATTGAGAGGGCGATGAGTAGTTTCTTATAACATTTGTGCTGGCTTGGGAAGCAAGCATGCATACTGCAGCGCGCACAAAGATTATGTGGCAATGTTGACAAAATAACTTCTCTTGGACTTTTGCAGTTCTAAGGCAAATAAAAAATTGGTGGCTGGCTGCTGCTTCTGGTTGGAAGGTTTGGTCTATGTGTATGCTTGCTTGGTCACCAAGGAAAAAGGAAAGGAAAGTAAGATACTCTTTTCATGTTTGAAAATGAAGTCAACTATAGTTACAATTTATCATAGCACATATATATATATATATATATTGGGATATTCACTATTGTACTCAATATAGGGGTCCAAATTTAAAATTTATAAATATAAGAATAAAATAAAATAACTCACATGAAATGGACTTTATAAACACACCCAAAACGCATTTATAACATAACAAAGAGGCTTTGAACTTCATATAAATTACAAAACTGTCATTGATTTCTTAAAATAAGCTCAACCTCAAAACCTCATAAAAAAAAACTCAAAACACTCAATATGGTATCAAAATAATTTAATAATTAAAATTAATTCAATATGACCAGCTGTTCTTTTTGGGGGGTTTTTTTGGGTTTGTTTATAGAAATTAAATGGCATATGATTTATCTATATCACTAGTGCTAAGAATTGATATATAACTAAATATCTTTTTTTTTTCTTTTTTTTCTTTTTTGTAAATGAAGCCGCATATTCGCACATATCCTCCCCACACACCTACATAGTCAATCGTAAGACCTCTCTCCTAGGCTTCTCCCAGTTTCTGGTCAATATTATCATCACCATTAATGCTGCTGTTGCTACTAGTTCCATCATTGTCGTAGAATGGATCCAAACCAATAATAATAAGGTCGCAGTGTGTTGGCCAATATAATATTTCGTTGATGTTGTGTTTACTAATTAGGAATTGAATTTCAATTATGTAGGATTCGTGTGTTTACTTCACATCAAGGAATTAAAAAGTAAATGGGCCTCACACAAAATTAGGAATTGAATTGCTAATTTTTGAGGAATTCAATTCTTGGGTGAGAGGTGGTATTTTAATTCATGGAGAAGTAACTCATTAGGAATTCATCTTTTTTACCTATTATATCCTCACACAATTTTAAATTTTTTAAAATTTCCATCTACTTTAACCCAACAACGAGAACATTTTAGTAATTAGCACCACTCCTACCGCAATTCCACATGATTTAGTAAACAACTTCAATAGGAATCTGGAATCCTGAATCTAAGTCTCATCAATCCATATGGTTTGGTAAACAACTTCAATAGGAATCCGGAATTCAACTCTTCCTCAATTCAATTCCCCCTAATCCGATTACAGATTAATAAACATGCCATGCAAATGACTCACGGAGGCGAAGAAAATAGAAGTGGTGTCAGGACAAGACAACTAATTTTTTCAGCTTACCAGTGTCAGAATAGAAGATCTCCACATTTAATTTGAAGGTATCACATTTCTCTTCATCATCTGATTCATGATTTGCAAATTCAACAGTTGGAAGAATTCTCACAACCGTGTACCTACACTCAACATTAAGCTGGATGTTGTTTCCTTTCCAATAGTCTTCCTCACATTTATAGTCAGGAGCATTGCAGATGAATCCCACTCGTACCCTCTCGTGACATTGACTTGGGGTGGGAGGAAGAGCAACCCATTGCATGATATATGCATTGCAGATGTAGTAATCATGTTGACAATCCTTGCCTGTGCAGCATAAAACTAAGTCACTATATGTCGCTACCACAACTGAATTTCCCATCAAATCGTGAAATGTGAATCTTTTGAGCACCGGAGTTAAACTCGATTACATATTAAGGTATTTTTGGGTAGATCAAGCTCATGAGTCTCAAGAAATTTATTGAAATTTTCTGCTTTAAGTAGTAAAGAGGGCGTATACAAAACGACTTAAATTCACAGTCCTGTGTATATCGCCATAACAAAAGTAAGATGGAAAAAAAAATAGTTGAACATAAAACAGAACATATTAGGGGTATGGAAAATGAAAACTTCAGTGATGGGGTATCCGAATGATAAATGTACCAGACGGGGACATAAGGCAGTGAGGTCGATATGGGTCACGTGCTGGGTACAATTTGTGAAGGATAACCAAGATATGAGGTAATAATGTGACACAATTTGGATTGTGTACCTTTTTATTATATTTTCTAGAGTGTGCAAAATGACATTGCTTGACTTGCATATTACATAATCTAGTCATTGAGCAGTGGTTTGCTCATCCCTCACCTATTTTCTTTTCTCAAATCAATTAGTGGGCCATACAAAGACGAGAAGTTGGATTAGTTTAGAGTGATAAAGTTTTATACTAGTATCTTGTACACTTGTAAGATTACTATTATTTTTTATATATAAGGGTAATGTATTTTAACCAATTTTTCAATATTTTTATTTTATTTCGTTCAATTCACACACCATGATTCATGAATATTCTTTATTTTCATATCGGGGCGTGACAAATGGTATCAGAGCCCAGGGATTAGATACCCCTAGCGAAGGAATGTGATTTAATGTCATTAAATTTTGAGGACGAAATTTTTTTAAGGATAGATTGTGAGAATCCTTTTTTTTTATTTTTTATAAACTATATAAATTATTATACATACTACATATTAATTATTTATTAATATGAATTTTCCTTATTTAAATATTTATTGTGAAAACTTATATGTTATTAAATCTTAAGCTTAGTATGAGATTATTCCTTTAGTTGAAAGATGGCACCATTCTTGTTTTCCACGTGTGGAGATTTGTAATTGGTTTTAATCAAATCATCATTACCATGCCACCTTGCATGTTAGTAACAAGTGGTGTTGTGATATCATTGGCCAATGGGGGATGAGTCACATTATTCTAATCATCATTGCCATGTCACCTTGCATGCTAGTAACAAGTGGTGTTGTGATATCATTGGCCAAAGGGGGATGAGTACACATGAATCCTTCGAGAGCGCCTGAGTTAGTAGATTGGGAGATGACAATGACACTTTTGGAGGGAATTCCACAGCTCTTTTGTTCATCAAAGTGCGCACCTTTGGAGTTCTCTTATAACTTTGGATGCTTACAAAGCGGCCAATAAATTAAACATCTGCAATGAGAGTGCACCAACGCTTGGACACAGACTTGCATTGAAAAACAAATTTATTGTATGGAAGTCGGCAAAGGATTTCAACCAATACAATGTCAGGTAGATCATCAATTGATGGTCTTCTTTCTGCTGAGAATGATATCTTTGATCTTTTTAGCTTACTAGAGGTCGGCAATCCTAGAGACAATTGGGTTCTCTTTCCTTACTTTGGTAGCAGTATGGCATCCCATCCACCTGCGCCATGAAATATATTATACACATACTGTATGGCCTCTAAGAAAAATGTTTCGTGGAATCGACATATGGTTCGTTAACTAAAACGTAGAATTTGGACAGACACAACCTCTCAATTAATAAACTACATATATATATATATATAGTTGTAAATGCATGAGTTGGTGGATGACCACCATATCTCTTAGTATTCAACCGTTGGATTTTATGTAACATATGCACTATGTATTTGTAATTAGTGCTTGTAACCTATAGGTATATTGTAAATGATGGTATTCAATCTCCTATCTTGTAAGCCTATAAATAGGTGGTTCTATTGAAAAATAAACATGGTGAAACTTTATCTTTAGCATATCACTTCTCTCTACATTTTCTCCCTCTAATTTTATAACAATATCATATATGTTATGGCAAGCCAATATGGTTTGTGGTTGATCACAGTGAAACTCTAAGTTGTATGGAAAATCTAAGACTTAGGAACCTAAAAGAAAGGCCTTTTCCACCGCATTATTTGGTTGAGAAAGACAAAATATTTCTCTTGTTTCATTCAATTGGAGGAATATGAAGGCTTTCGTTGAATTGAAGGCCAAGCCTTTGAGTGCCTTTGAGTATGAACGAAGACTAGTGCGAGCAACTATAAACAAATTAAATGATAGCACAATTGAAATCTGAGTGAAAGCTTCACCTGCTAGAGAGTATGTATTTATTTTGAATTTTAATAAACTTGAGAGATTTTTTTTTCTCAAGATAAACTTAGTGATGGATTCCATGGATCATGGATCATTGTGTGCAAGAGGTTGCAACTTATGCAGAGGGTGGGGGAGAGGGTTGGAAGGGGTGGTGGTGGTCATGTGATAACAATAATAATTAGGTTAGTGTTTTTTTTAATTTTGGTGTGATAATTATGTTAGTTTTAAAATTTTAATTCATAAGTTTTAGCGAATCGACATAAATTCCCTTAAAGTTAACGGAAAGTTTAACAAAATAGGACGTGAGTGACACATTGCAACACTCTATAAAGTTCAGGTGTCTCATAGTAAAAATTAAAAGTTCATGTTGTAATTCCTCACTAACCTAAAAGTTCATGTGGTATTTATGCAAATTTCCCATATACTCAGTTTTTTTCTTAATTTTTTTTAAAAAAGAAATAGTATAGCCGCGCGGCTATACTAAGGTTTTTAAAATTTGTATTAAAGAAATAGCCAAGCGGCTATACTCGGGTTTTCCAAAAAAATAATTTAAAATATTATAGCCGTGCAGTTGTACGCTGTTTTTTTTAAATTATTTTTTTATTCTATTTTTATAAGTAGTGTAGCTGAGCGGCTATACTCGTTCTATATTAACCCATTACCCAGGTCTCTATACAAACCAAGTCGGTGAATCCCACTCGTGACATCGACTTGGGGTGGGAGGAAAAGCAACCCATTGCATGGTGTATGCATTGCAGATGTAGTAATCACGTTGATAATCCTTCCTTGTGCAGCACAAAACTAAGTCATTATATGTCGCTACCACAACTAACTTACCCATCAAACCGTGGAATGTGAATCTTTTGAGCACCAGAGTTAAACTCGATTATATATTAGGGCATTTTTGGGGGGTCAAACTCGATTGCAACACCTTGTACAACTTGTATCAATGTCTTCAGATCGATCAAGGGGCTTACCTACCTTTCTCAAAGCAAAGGGCTTAAACAACTTTCTTTATCAATTTGCCCCTTCACCAAGAAGAAATGCGTATCGCTCTTTGACTCATATCAAGCGGCTTAAACGCTACTTTTTCTATCGCCAAGCAATGGTAGGGCTTGTCTGAGGACTTCCTCATAAGAGAAGTTCTTTTGTCTGCGGGTGACTAGCTTTTCTTTTAGAACTTCATCTTCGAAAATGGACTGAGAGCTCATTTAAGCACGAAAAAAAAAAAAATTAGGTTTACACCCTGGGGATATAAACAGCCCTTCACGTCGGATCTCAGACATTCAATCAAAGAAAAGAAAGTCTTGAGACATAGCTAAAACAGAAAAGTGGAAAATAATAAAAGCAACAACCTAGTAGCAAATTACATAAAGCTCTAATTGGACTTAATTAATATGCACAACCAATTACTGTAACCAGCTAAAAATTAGGATGAGATTGATCAGAGCCAAACTTTATGGTCCAAAGTCACAACTCCTCAAGTTTGAGCTGAACAAAGTCCTTTGGACTCTGGTCATTCTTGCTCTCTTTGAACGCAACCGTAACATTCAACAGAAATTTCTTGCTATCATAATATTTCTGAAAACTAAAGCATGGTAGATCAAGCTCATGAATCTCAAGAAATTTCTTGAAAATTTCTGCTTTAAGTAGTAAAGTGGGCGTATACATAACGACTTAAATTCAGAGTCCTGCGTATATCGCCATAACAAAAATAAGAGGAAAAAAACAGTTGAACACAAAACAGAACATATTAGGGTATTTATCAGCAATTAAAAAGTGTTATATTGCTGAGTATATCAAATACAAATAATCCAACTAAACCAAATAAAAGTTTACTACTTTATAATTCTTGCTATCTAAAAGCTGCTAGTACCTCCACCATGGATGGGCATGCTGGCATGCTGCTGCTACGCTAGTCGAGGAACTGTTGTCGCCCACAATGGGAGAACAACTGTGTAATAGAAACGATCTGTTCCACAGTTTTCAACTATCTTTGACCACTCTCCTGTGTGCATGTTCCACTTGATAATATCTGTGCTCACACGCAGATACAAAATATCCTTATTATTTGGGTCGAAAGCATTCAGTATGCAACACGGCTGGTCCAGGAATATTTTAGGGTCCAAGGAATAAACCCTGCGTTCACTCAAACACAGCTTTTGCCAGCAGCATCTCCATCTTAGGGTATCAAATACAAATAATCCAACTAAACCAAATAAAAGTTTACTATATAATTCTTGCTATCTAAAAGCTGCTAGTACCTCCACCATGGATGGGCATGCCGCATGCTGCTGCTACGCTAGTCTAGGAACTGGCGTCGGCCACAATGGGAGAACAACTGTGTAATAGAAACGATCTGTTTCACAGTCTTTAACTATCTTTGACCACTCTCCTGTGTGAATGTTCCACTTGATAATATCTGCGTTCACACGCAGATACAAAATATCCTTATTATTTGGGTCAAAAGCATTCAGTATGCAACACGCCAGGTCTGGAAACATTTTAGGGTCCAAGGAATAAACCCTGCGTTCACTCAAACACAGCTTTTTGCCAGCAGCATCTCCATCTTGTGAGTCTTTCAACTCATATACATACAGACGTCTGGTCATCAAGCTCATGTTGCACATTCGCACATATCCTCCGCACACACCTAAGTACTGAACACTAAAACCTCTGTCTAGAGGTTCCTCAAATATAGTGAAACCTAGTTTATGATCAATATTACCATCACCATTGCTGCTGCTGCTACTAGTTCCATCATTGTCATAGAATGGACCCAAACCAATAACAGTAAGTCCGCGGTCTGTTGGCCAATATAACATTCCATTGTATGCAAAGGAGAACTCATTGAGGCCACGAAAATTGAAGTTGCGTGGGGACGAGACAACTGATTCTTTCCACTCACCAGTTTCAGAAGAGAAGATCTCCACGTTTAATTTGAAGGTATCACATTTTTTCTCATCATTTGCATATTCAACAGGAGGCAGAATTCTCACAACCGTGGACCTACACTCAACATTAAGCTGGCTGTTATTTCCTTTCCAATTGTCTTCCTCACATTTATAGTCAGGAACATTGCAGATGAATCCCACTCGTACACGCTTGTGACATCGACTTGGGGTGGGAGGAAGACCAACCCATTGCATGGTGTATGCATTGCAGATGTAGTAATTGCATTGATAATCCATGCTTGTGCAGCACAAAAGTAAGTCATTATATGTCGCTACCACAACTGGATTTCCTACGAAACGGTGGAAACAAATGATTCTTTCGAGAGACTGTGTTAGTAGATTAGGTGACAGCGACGCTTTAGGAGGGAATTCCACCACTCTTTTGTTTATCAAAGTGCGTATCTTTGGAGTTCTCTTATAACTTTGGATATTTACAAAGCGGCCAATAAAATAAGGATCTGCGATGAGAGTGCGCCAATGCTTAGACACAGACTTGCATTGAAAAACAAATTTATTGCAAGGAAGTCGGCAAAGGATTTCAGCCAATATAACGTCAGATAGATCATCAATTGATGTTCTTCTTTCTGTTGATGATGATCTCCTTGATCTTTTTAACTTACTAGAGGTCGGCAATCCAAGAGACAATTGGGTTCTCTTCCTTGCTTTGGTGGCAGTATCGCATCTCATAAACCTGCGCCATGCAATATATTATACACATAATTTATGCCCTCTAAGAAAAACGTTGAATGGATCGTTAACTAAAATGAATTTGTACAAACACAACCTCCCAAGTAAACTACATAATATAAATCATATATGTGATGGCAAGCCAATATGGTTGTGCTTAATCACAGTGTTGTATGGGAAAACTAAGACTTAGGAACCTAATGTGCCTGAAAGAAATACCTTTTAATCCACTGCATTGTTTGCTTGAGAAAAAAAAAAGTGGTAAAACATGTTTATCCTTGTTTCTAGATATGGTGATGATGTTAGCTCATCAAAAGCCAACTACCATGGGGTATAGGAAGTTATGTACACTGATTATTAACACGGCTTTCTGGGTTGAATTGAAACATCCTTGTTCACTAAAATACTGTTTTCTCATCCTCTTAAGTTTCCAAAAAGTTTTAGCTGTTTTTATAAAATGTGAAGGCATAGTGGGGATTACAAGGTACGGAAGTATGAGTGACAGTAAAATTGATAAAGAAATGAGGCATAGATCATAGGAATGTCACAATAAATATTTATCCCTAGAAGCCATAGAGAAGTGAGATTTCAACTTTAGGAATAGAAATTGAGTAATAAGAAAGAAACCTGCAATGACTCGTGTTCGCCTTGAAATGCTTCTGCTCAACAAATCCAGATGGAAGCTTCATGGAGCCTTTAGAGCTCATAAGAGTATTGGTGGTCAGCTCTGGTATCTTTGCAGATCTGGCAACTTGTTTAGGATCTCTAGATTTCTGAATTCCTGCAAGAATCATAAAACAAGAGTCTAATTACATTGACCACCAAGATACCAATGGTTCTAACAATTCAAGCATCAGTCTAATGGAAAAGCATCAAGCAATAAACATATTAGTTCCACTGACAGTTGCTTTTTCACCATGAGTACCAGATTTCCAAAAAGACACCTAAACCATTAATTCAAAAAGGCACCGAAATTCCACAGGAGAAAAATTAAAAAGTTACTTACCATTGTCGGCAATTCTGTTCCGATTGAACCTTTTGCAACCATTAAGGCTCTGTTTCAGGCATTGGTCGGCGTTGGGGGCGGGCCCTTGGCGTGACTGGACGGCGGCGACGCCAGTGTCGGCAGCACAGAATTCATTGAGGAGGGGATTTTCCAATTCAGCCATGAGAGAAGAAATGCCGAGAGATAAGATTGAGTTTTAAAAAAAAAAAAAAAAATAGATATCGGAACTATGGAATGGTGATTCTCACGGCTGGTAAGGCTTATATTATGGTTGAGGATTCCTATTAGCTTCGGGTATACATACATACATACTGCAATTCAATTCCCCATTGACAAGGGATTTGAGGAAGAGAGGAGACAGATAGAGATAGGGATTCGAGAACGGTAAAACTGGTAGTGATCGACACAATTGGTGAGTGGGGCAATCCTAGAGACAATTGGGTTCTCTTCCTTACTTTGGTAGCAGTATACTCGGTTTTTCTAATTTTTTTAAAGAAATAGTATAGCCGGCCGGAGACACTCTGGTTTTAATTTTTTTATAAAAAAATTGTATAGCCGCTCGGTTATACCCCTTTTTTTAATTTCTTTAAAAAAAAGAAAAGAAATAGTATAGCCGGGCGGCGAAACTCGGTTGAACCAACTTTTTCATAGAAATAGTATAGCCGCGCGGCTAAACACGGTTTTTAAAAATTTGTTGGAAAAAATAGTATAGCTTGGCGGCCATAGGTTTTTTTTCTAGTTTTTTTAAAAGATAGTATGGCCGCCGGGCTTTACCCGCGGCTCTTTTTAATTATTATTTTTTAATAATTAGTGTAACCGAGCAACTATACTCTTTATATATTACACCATTACCCGAGTCTCTATACAAACCAAGTCGGTGATTTTGATTTTCTATCGTTCTTTTCAAATTTGTTGTATCATTACTTCTTCTTTTTTGGGTTAAAGAGTGTAAATTACATTAATTTTTGCGTTCAATAAATCTCATGGAAAATACTTCCCTCCTTCCTCTATAAGAAGTCACTCCTACATTTCTAACAATGACATTTTGACATGTGTATATAGAAATTTTTTTTTTTTTTGGTGTGTTTTTGACAAATTATTTTTGCACATATGTCAAATTGTGATTTGCAGGTTGAAGAAGTATCCAAATCTTATTACCGATTGAATTTTCCTAACAAAGGCCATGGGTCCTCTATATATGCCCATGCTGAGCACCAAATAATTTCAGTTAAAAAAGATTTTTTAACCTTCTTGAAGCCTCATCCAATATAGAAATGTTAGCCCATGTATAACAACTTCATTGCCACCACTTTTACAACTTGTATCAATGTCTTCAGACATTCAGTCAAAAACAAATGTCTTCAGACATGTCAAACAGCTAAAACAGAACAATGGAAAATAATAAAAGCAACAGCTGATAATTAGCATGAGCTTGAGCAGAGTCAAACTTTACGGTCCAAAATCTCAACTTCTGAAGTTTGAGCTGAACAAGTTCCCTGACTCTGAGCGTTTCTTGAATGCACTTTCTTCTTCAAGTACATCCAGAAGAAACAACTAGTACTTGAGCGAACTGTTTCGCCTTTAGCTGTGCCCAACTTGCCTCTTTCTTCTTCTTCCATCTTCATCTTCTTCTTGTGGAGGTCTCTCAGCACATGTGCTTCAGCAAGATCATAACCAGCAGTGGACATGGCCTTTTATTTTTTTTTTGTAAAAAACAAAATAAGCAAGTGATTATTTTTGGTGTTCAATTTTAAAGAAGAAATGTGGTATTGTAATTGATGGGGCATTGAGAGGGCGATGAGTAGTTTCTTATAACATTTGTGCTGGCTTGGGAAGCAAGCATGCATACTTGCAGCGCGCAGTGCGTGCACAAAGATGATGTGGCAATGTTGACAAAATAACTTCTCTTGGACTTTTGAAGTTATAAGGCAAATAAAAAATTGGTGGCTGGCTGCTGCTTCTGGTTGGAAGGTTTGGTCTATGTGTATGCTTGCTTGGTCACCAAGGAAAAAGGAAAGGAAAGTAAGATACTCTTTTCATGTTTGAAAATGAAGTCAACTATAGTTACAATTTATCATAGCACATATATATTTTTTTTTTGGGGGAGATTCACTATTGTACTCAATATAGGGGTCCAAATTTAAAATTTATAAATATGAAAATAAAATAAAAAAACTCACATGAAATGGACTTTAGAAATACACCGAAAACCCATTTACAACATAACAACGAGGTTTTGAACTTCATATAAATTACAAAACTGTCATTGATTTCTTAAAATAAGCTCAACCTCAAAACCTCATAAAAAAATTCAAAACACTCAATAGGATATCAAATAATTTAATAATTAAAATTAAATTCAATATGACCAGCTGTTCTTTTTGGGGGTTTTTTTTGGGTTTGCTTATAGAAATTAAATGGTATAGGGTTTATCTATATCACTAGTGCTAAGAATTGATATATAACTAAATATCTTTTTTTTTTCTTTTTTTTCTTTTTTGTAAATGAAGCCGCATATTCGCACATATCCTCCCCACACACCTACATAGTCAATCGTAAGACCTCTCTCCTAGGCTTCTCCCAGTTTCTGGTCAATATTATCATCACCATTAATGCTGCTGTTGCTACTAGTTCCATCATTGTCGTATAATGGGCCCAAACCAATAATAATAAGGTCGTAGTCTGTTGGCCAATATAATATTTCATTGATGTTGTGTTTACTAATCAGGAATTGAATTCCAATTATGGAGGATTCGTGTGTTTACTTCACATCAAGGAATTAAAAAGTAAATGGGCCTCACACAAAATTAGGAATTGAATTGCTAATTTTGGAGGAATTCAATTCTTGGGTGAGAGGTGGTATTTTAATTCATGGAGAAGTAACTCATTAGGAATTCATCTTTTTTACCTATTATATCCTCACACAATTTTAAATTTTTTAAAATTTCCATCTACTTTAACCCAACAACGAGTACATTTTAGTAATTAGCACCACTTCTACCGCAATTCCATATGATTTAGTAAACAACTTCAATAGGAATCTGGAATCCTGAATCTAAGTCTCATCAATCCATATGGTTTGGTAAACAACTTCAATAGGAATCCGGAATTCAACTCCTCCTCAATTCAATTCCTCCTAATCCGATTACCAGTGTCAGAAGAGAAGATCTCCACATTTAGGGCATGTTTACGTATCAGTAATGGAGAAACTAAAGAATCAGAGAATTTAGGAATCGGAGAACTACTGAATCGGTATGGGAAGAATCATTCTCATTAAACTGTTTACTAAACATATGGAATTAGCAATGGAATGAGATTGATTCCCATTGTTATTGTTTACTAATTTGTATGAATCAAAATCCAAATTAATTTTAGAATTATGGTAAAGTGATAAGGGTATTTTTGGAAGTTATTAAGAGAAAACAGGAATGAGAATCGTATCAACTACTCCCCTCTAGTTGATCTGATTCCTAGTTTTGAGGGAATGTGATTACGGATTTTGAGGTAGGGCCAACTTATTTTTTCATTCCTGATTGCAAGTAAACGTAGGAGAAGTCAGGAATGGAAATCATTCTCTTTCCTTCCATACACATTACTGATACGTAAACATGCCCTTAATTTGAAGGTATCACATTTCTCTTCATCATCTAAATCATGATTTGCAAATTCAACAGTTGGAAGAATTCTCACAACCGTGTACCTATACTCAACATTAAGCTGGATGTTGTTTCCTTTCCAATAGTCTTCCTCACATTGATAGTCAGGAGCATTGCAGATGAATCCCACTCGTACCCTCTCATGACATTGACTTGGGGTGGGAGGAAGAGCAACCCATTGCATGGTATATGCATTGCAGATGTAGTAATCATGTTGATAATACTTGCTTGTTCAGCATAAAACTAAGTCATTATATGTCGCTACCACAATTTCCCATCAAACCGTGAAATGTGAATCTTTTGAGCACCGGAGTTAAACTCGATTACATATTAAGGTATTTTTGGGTAGATCAAGCTCATGAGTCTCAAGAAATTTATTGAAATTTTCTGCTTTAAGTAGTAAAGAGGGCGTATACAAAACGACTTAAATTCACAGTCCTGCGTATATCGCCATAACAAAAGTAAGATGGAAAAAAAATAGTTGAACATAAAACAGAACATATTAGGGGTATGGAAAATGAAAACTTTAGTGATGGGGTATCCGAATGATAAATGTACCAGACGGGGACATAAGGCACTGAGGCCGATATGGGTCACGTACTAGGTACAATTTGTTAAGGATAACCAAGATATGAGGTAATGATGTGACATGATTTGGATTGTGTACCTTTTTATTATATTTTCTAGACTAGTGTGTAAAATGACATTGCTTGACTTGCATATTACATAATCTACTCATTGAGCAGTGGTTTGCTCATCCCTCACCTAATTTCTTTTCTCAGATTAATTAGTGGGCCATACAAAGACGAAATCAGAGAAGTTGGATTAGTTTAGAGTGATAAAGTTTTATTTGTATCTTGTACACTTGTAAGATTACTATTATTTTTTATATATAAGGATAATGTATTTTAACCAATTTTTCAATATTTTTATTTTATTTCGTTCAATTCACGCACCCTGATTCATGAATATTCTTTATTTTCAGATCGGGACGTGACAAATGGTATCAGAGCCCAGGGATTAGATACCCGTGGGGAAGGAATGTGATTTAATGTCAATAAATTTCGAGGACAAAATATTTTTTAAGGATGGTAGATTGTGAGAACCCTTATTTATTTATTTTTTTTTTTATAAACTATATAAATTATTATACATACTACATATTAATTATTTATTAATATGAATTTTCCTTATTTAAATATTTATTGTGAAAAATTATATGTTATTAAATCTTAAGCCTAGTATGAGATTATTCCTTTAGTTGAAAGATGGCACCATTCTTGTTTTCCACGTGTAGAGATTTGTAATTGGTTTTAATCAAATCATCATTACCATGCCACCTTGCATGTTAGTAACAAGTGGTGTTGTGATATCATTAGCCAATGGGGGATGAGTCACATTATTCTAATCACCATTGCCATGCCACCTTACATGCTAGTAACAAGTGGTGTTGTGATATCATTGGCCAAAGGGGGATGAGTGCACATGAATCCTTTGAGCACCTGAGTTAGTAGATTGGGAGATGACAATGACACTAGTACTTTTGGAGGGAATTCCACAGCTCTTTTGTTCATCAAAGTGCGCACCTTTGGAGTTCTCTTATTACTTTGGATACTTACAAAGCGGCCAATAAAATAAACATCTGCAATGAGAGTGCACCAACGCTTGGACACAGACTTGCATTGAAAAACAAATTTATTGTATGGAAGTCGGCAAAGGATTTAAACCAATACAATGTCAGGTAGATCATCAATTGATGGTCTTCTTTTTGCTGAGAATGATATCTTTGATCCTTTTAGCTTACTAGAGGTCGGCAATCCTAGAGACAATTGGGTTCTCTTCCTTACTTTGGTAGCAGTATGGCATCCCATCCACCTGCGCCATGAAATATATTATACACATACTGTATGGCCTCTAAGAAAAATGTTTCGTGGAATCGACATATGGTTCGTTAACTAAAACGTAGGAATTTGGACAGACACAACCTCTCAATTAATAAACTACAGATATATATATATATATATATCATATATGTTATGGCAAGCCAATATGGTTTGTGGTTGATCACAGTGAAACTCTAAGTTGTATGGAAAAACTAAGACTTATGAACCTAAAAGAAAGGCCTTTTCCACCGCATTATTTGGTTGAGAAAGACAAAATATTTCTCTTGTTTCATTCAATTGGAGGAATATGAAGGCTTTCATTGAATTGAAGGCCAAGCCTTTGAGTGCCTTTGAGTATGAACGAAGACTAGTGCGAGCAACTATAAACAAATTAAATGATAGCACAATTGAAATCTGAGTGAAAGCTTCACCTGCCAGAGAGTATGTATTTATTTTGAATTTTAATGAACTTGAGAGATTTTTTTTTTCTCTCAAGATAAACTTAGTGATGGATTCCATGGATCATTGCGTGCAAGAGGTTGCAGCTTATGCAGAGGATGGGGGAGAGGGTTGGAAGGGGTGGTGGTGGTCATGTGATAACAATAATAATTAGGTTAGTGTTTTTTATTTTATTTTGGTGTGATAATTATGTTAGTTTTAAAATTTTAATTTATAAGTTCTAGCGAATTGACAAAAATACCCTTAAAGTTAACGGAAAGTTTAACAAAGTAGGACGTAGGTGACACATTGCAACACTCTATAAAGTTCAGGTGTCTCATAGTAAAAATTAAAAGTTCATGTTGTAATTCCTCACTGACCTAAAAGTTCATGTGGTATTTATGCAAATTTCCCATATATTCAGTTTTTTTCTTAATTTTTTTTTTTATAAAAAGAAATCATATAGCCTCGCGGATATACTAAGGTTTTTAAAATTTGTATTAACGAAATAGCCAGGCGGCTATTCTCGGGTTTTCCAAAAAAACAATTAAAAATAGTATAGCCGCGCAGTTGTACGCTGTTTTTTTTAAATTATTTTTTTATTCTATTTTTATAAATAGTGTCGCCGAGCGGCTATACTCGTTCTATATTAACCCATTACCCAAGTCTCTATACAAACCAAGTTGGATTATCAAATACAAATAATCCAACTAAACCAAATAAAAGTTTACTACTTTATAATTCTTGCTATCTAAAAGCTGCTAGTACCTCGACCATGAATGGGCATGCTGGCATGCTGCTGCTACGCTAGTCTAGGAACTGGTGTCGGCCACAATGGGAGAACAACTGTGTAATAGAAACGATCTGTTCCACAGTTTTCAACTATCTTTGACCACTCTCCTGTGTGCATGTTCCACTTGATAATATCTGTGCTCACACGCAGATACAAAATATCCTTATTATTTGGGTCAAAAGCATTCAGTATGCAACACGGCTGGTTCAGGAATATTTTAGGGTCCAAGGAATAAACCCTGCGTTCACTCAAACACAGCTTTTTGCCAGCAGCATCTCCATCTTGTGTCTCTTTCAACACATATACATACAGACGTTCGGTCATCATGCTCATGTTGCACATTCGCACATATCCTCCGCACACACCTAAGTACTGAACACTAAAACCTATGGCTAGAGGTTCCTCAAATATAGTGAAACCTAGTTTATGATCAATATTACTATCACCATTGCTGCTGCTGCTACTAGTTCCATCATTGTCATAGAATGGACCCAAACCAATAACACTAAGGCCGCGATCTGTTGGCCAATATAACATTCCATTGTATGCAAAGGAGAACTCATTGAGGCCACGAAAATCGAAGTTGCGTGGGGACGAGACAACAGATTCTTTCCACTCCCCAGTTTCAGAAGAGAAGATCTCCACGTTTAATTTGAAGGTATCGCATTTCTTCTCATCATTTGCATATTCAACAGGAGGCAGAATTCTCACAACCGTGGACCTACACTCAACATTAAGCTGGCTGTTATTTCCTTTCCAATTGTCTTCCTCACAATTATAGTCAGGAACATTGCAGATGAATCCCACTCGTACACGCTTGTGACATCGACTTGGGGTGGGAGGAAGACCAACCCATTGCATGGTGTATGCATTGCAGATGTAGTAATTGCGTTGATAATCCATGCTTGTGCAGCACAAAAGTAAGTCATTATATGTCGCTACCACAACTGGATTTCCTATGAAACGGTGGAAACAAATGATTCTTTCGAGCGACTGTGTTAGTAGATTAGGTGACAGCGACACTTTAGGAGGGAATTCCACCACTCTTTTGTTTATCAAAGTGCGTATCTTCGGAGTTCTCTTATAACTTCGGATATTTACAAAGCGGTCAATAAAATAAGGATCTGCGATGAGAGTGCACCAATGCTTAGACACAGACTTGCATTGAAAAACAAATTTATTGCATGGAAGTCGGCAAAGGATTTCGGCCAATATAACGTCAGATAGATCATCAATTGATGTTCTTCTTTCTGTTGATGATGATCTCTTTGATCTTTTTAACTTACTAGAGGTCGGCAATCCAAGAGACAATTGGGTTATCTTCCTTGCTTTGGTAGCAGTATCGCATCTCATAAACCTGCGCCATGCAATATATTATACACATAATTTATGCCCTCTAAGAAAGAAAAACGTTGAATTGATCGTTAACTAAAATGAATTTGTACAAACACAACCTCCCAAGTAAACTACTTAATATAAATCATATATGTGATGGCAAGCCAATATGGTTGTGCTTAATCACAGTGTTGTATGGGAAAACTAAGACTTAGGAACCTAATGTGCCTGAAAGAAATACCTTTTAATCCACTGCATTTTTTGCTTGAGAAAGAAAAAAGTGGTAAAACTTGTTTATCCTTGTTTCTAGATATGGTGATGATGTTAGCTCATCAAAAGCCAACTACCATGGGGTATAGGAAGTTATGTATACTGATTATTAACACGGCTTTCCGGGTTGAATTGAAACATCCTTGTTCACTAAAATACTGTTTTCTCATCCTCTTAAGTTTCCAAAAAGTTTTAGCTGTTTTTATAAAATGTGAAGGCATAGTGGGGATTACAAGGTACGGAAGTATGAGTGACAGTAAAATTGATAAAGAAATGAGGCATAGATCATAGGAATGTCACAATAAATATTTATCCCTAGAAGCCATAGAGAAGTGAGATTTCAACTTTAGGAATAGAAATTGAGTAATAAGAAAGAAACCTGCAATGACTCGTGTTCGCCTTGAAATGCTTCTGCTCAACAAATCCAGATGGAAGCTTCATGGAGCCTTTAGAGCTCATAAGAGTATTGGTGGTCAGCTCTGGTATCTTTGCAGATCTGGCAACTTGTTTAGGTTCACTAGATTTCTGAATTCCTGCAAGAATCATAAAACAAGAGTCTAATTACATTGACCACCAAGATACCAATGGTTCTAACAATTCAAGCATCAGTCTAATGGAAAAGCATCAAGCAATAAACATATTAGTTACACTGACAGTTGCTTCTTCACCATGAGTACCAGATTTCCAGTAAGACACCTTAACCATTAATTCAAAAAGGCACCGAAATTCCACAGGAGAAAAATTAAAAAGTTACTTACCATTGTCGGCAATTCTGTTCCGATTGAACCTTTTGCAACCATTAAGGCTCTGTTTCAGGCATTGGTCGGCGTTGGGGGCGGGCCCTTGGCGTGACTGGACGGCGGCGACGCCAGTGTCGGCAGCACAGAATTCATTGAGGAGGGGATTTTCCAATTCAGCCATGAGAGAAGAAATGCCGAGAGATAAGATTGAGTTTGAAGGGAAAAAAAAAATTAGATATCGGAACAATGGAATGGTGATTCTCACGGCTGGTAAGGCTTTTATTATGGTTGAGGGTTCCTATTAGCTTCGGGTATACATACGTACTGCAACTCAATTCCCCATTGACAAGGGATTTGAGGAAGAGAGGAGACAGATAGAGATAGGGATTCGAGAACGGTAAAACTGGTAGTGATCGACACAATTGGTGAGTGGGGCAATCCTAGAGACAATTGGGCTCTCTTCCTCACTTTGGTAGCAGTATACTCGGTTTTTCTAATTTTTTTTAAAGAAACAGTATAGCCGGCCGGCCACACTCTGGTTTTAATTTTTTTTTTTTTTAAATTGTATAGCCGCTCTGTTATACCTCTTTTTTAATTTCTTTAAAAATAAAAAAAAAAGAAATAGTATAGCCAGGCGGCTAAACTCGGTTTTTTAAAATTTGTTGGAAAAAATAGTACAGCTTGGCGGCCATATGTTTTTTTTCTAGTTTTTTTAAAAAATTGTATGGCCGCCGGGCTTTACTCGCTGCTCTTTTTAATTATTAATTTTTGATAATTAGTGTAACCGAGCAGCTATACTCTTTATATATTACACCATTACCCGAGTCTCCATACAAACCAAGTCGGTGATTTTGATTTCCTATCGTTCTTTTCAAATTTGTTGTATCATTACTTCTTCTTTGGGTTAAATAGTGTAAATTACATTAATTTTTGCATTCAATAAATCTCATGGAAAATACTTCCCTCCTTCCTCTATAAGTAGTCACTCCTACATTTCTAACAATGACATTTTGACACGTGTATATAGAATTTTTTTTGTGTGTGTGTGTGTGTGTGTGTGTGTGTGTGTTTTTGATAAATTATTTTTGCACATATGTCAAACCGTGATTTGCAGGTTGAAGAAGTAACCAAATCTTATTACCGACTGAATTTTCCTAACAAAGGCCATGGGTCTCTATATATGCCCATGCTGAGCACCAAATAATTTCAGTTAAAAAAGATTTTTTAACCTTCTTGAAGCCTCGTCCAATATAGAAATGTTAGCCCATGTATAACAACTTCATTGCCACAACTTTTACAACTTGTATCAATGTCTTCAGACATTCAGTCAAAAACAAATGTCTTCAGACATGTCAAACAGCTAAACAGAACAATGGAAAATAATAAAAGCAACAGCTGATAATTAGCATGAGCTTGAGCAGAGTCAAACTTTACGGTCCAAAATCTCAACTTCTGAAGTTTGAGCTGAACAAGTTCCCTGACTCTGAGAGTTTCTTGAATGCACTTTCTTCTTCAAGTACATCCAGAAGAAGCAACTAGTACTTGAGCGAACCGTTTCGCCTTTAGCTGTGCCCAACTTGCCTCTTTCTTCTTCTTCTTCCATCTTCATCTTCTTCTTGTGGAGGTCTCTCAGCACATGTGCTTCAGCAAGATCATAACCAGCAGTGGACATGGCCTTTTATTTTTTATTTTTGTAAAAAACAAAATAAGCAAGTGATTATTTTTTGTGTTCAATTTTAAAGAAGAAATGTGGTATTGTAATTGATGGTGTAAGATCTCACATCGACCAACGGAGAGGGGGTGATGTGCCTTATATGTGCACACCCGCATCCATCTAGCACGAGGCCTTTTGGGAGCTCACTGGCTTTGGAGTCGAGGGAACTCCGAAGTTAAGCGAGTTGGAGGCTAGAGCAATCCCAGGATGGGTGACCCATTGGGAAGTTGCTCGTGAGCTCCCAGAAACAAAACCGTGAGGGCAGAGAGGGGGGGCCCAAAGCGGACAATATCGTAGTACGGCGGAGTCGGTCCCGGGATGTGACAGATGGGGCATTGAGAGGGCGATGAGTAGTTTCTTATAACATTTGTGCTGGCTTGGGAAGCAAGCATGCATACTGCAGCGCGCACAAAGATTATGTGGCAATGTTGACAAAATAACTTCTCTTGGACTTTTGAAGTTCTAAGAGCATCTCCAACCGAAATGCCAATTCCAACGTGGCAAGTTTTAACCCAAAAAAAAGACATTTTAAGCCTTCCAACCGTGATGCCAAATCCTAGTTGGATTGACATCCTTCACTTTTGCTGTCAAAATTGACCCCAAGATGTTGAGATGTCTTTTTATTTTTTATTATTATTTTAATGTTGAGCCCACTTTCTTCTCTCTCCTTCCATGTATAGTTTTTAACCCTATTTAATATTTTACTCTTAAATACCGAGCCCACCTACCTTTAAAAATAATAAAATAAAATGTATATTTGACATCTTGGTTGGATAAAGAGTTTTGCAATATGTCAAATTGCCACATCAGTCATCAAATTTAAATTTGATGTTTGGTATTTGATATTTCCCTTGGAGATGCTCTAAGGCAGATAAAAAATTGGTGGCTGGCTGCTGCTTCTGGTTGAAAGGTTTGGTCTATGTGTATGCTTGCTTGGTCACCAAGGAAAAAGGAAAGGAAAGTAAGATACTCTTTTCATGTTTGAAAATGAAGTCAACTATAGTTACAATTTATCATAGCACATATATATATATATATATTTTGGGAGATTCACTATTGTACTCAATATAGGAGTCCAAATTTAAAATTTATAAATATAAGAATAAAATAAAATAACCCACATGAAATGGACTTTAGAAACACACCCAAAACTCATTTATAACATAACAAAGAGGCTTTGAACTTCATATAAATTACAAAACTATCATTGATTTCTTAAAATAAGCTCAACCTCAAAACCTCATAAAAAAACTCAAAACACTCAATATGGTATCAAAATAATTTAATAATTAAAATTAAATTCAATATGACCAGCTGTTCTTTTTGGGGGGTTTTTTTTGGGTTTGTTTATAGAAATTAAATGGTATATGGTTTATCTATATCACTAGTGCTAAGAATTGATATATAACTAAATATCTTTTTTTTTTTTTTTTTTTTGTAAATGAAGCCGCATATTCGCACATATCCTCCCCACACACCTACATAGTCAATCGTAAGACCTCTCTCCTAGGCTTCTCCCAGTTTCTGGTCAATATTATCATCACCATTAATGCTGCTGTTGCTACTAGTTCCATCATTGTCGTAGAATGGATCCAAACCAATAATAATAAGGTCGCAGTGTGTTGGCCAATATAATATTTCATTGATGTTGTGTGTACTAATTAGGAATTGAATTCCAATTATGAAGGATTCGTGTGTTTACTTCACATCAAGAAATTAAAAAGTAAATGGGCCTCACACAAAATTAGAAATTGAATTGCTAATTTTTGAGGAATTCAATTCTTGGGTGAGAGGTGGTATTTTAATTCATGGAGAAGTAACTCATTAGGAATTCATCTTTTTTACCTATTATATCCTCACACAATTTTAAATTTTTTAAAATTTCCATCTACTTTAACCCAACAACGAGAACATTTAGTAATTAGCACCATTCCTACCACAATTCCACATGATTTAGTAAACAACTTCAATAAGAATCTGGAATCCTGAATCTAAGTCTCATCAATCCATATGGTTTGGTAAACAACTTCAATAGGAATCCGGAATTCAACTCCTCCTCAATTCAATTCCCCCTAATCCGATTACAGATTAATAAACATGCCATGCAAAGGACTCACGGAGGCGAAGAAAATAGAAGTGGTGTCGGGACAAGACAACTAATTTTTTCAGCTTACCAGTGTCAGAAGAGAAGATCTCCACATTTAATTTGAAGGTATCACATTTCTCTTCATCATCTGATTCATGATTTGCAAATTCAACAGTTGGAAGAATTCTCACAACCGTGTACCTACACTCAACATTAAGCTGGATGTTGTTTCCTTTCCAATAGTCTTCCTCACATTTATAGTCAGGAGCATTGCAGATGAATCCCACTCGTACCCTCTTGTGACATAGACTTGGGGTGGGAGGAAGAGCAACCCATTGCATGATATATGCAATATTGCAGATGTTGTAATCATGTTGACAATCCTTGCTTGTGCAGCATAAAACTAAGTCACTATATGTCGCTACCACAACTGAATTTCCCATCAAATCGTGAAATGTGAATCTTTTGAGCACCGGAGTTAAACTCGATTACATATTAAGGTATTTTTGGGTAGATCAAGCTCATGAGTCTCAAGAAATTTATTGAAATTTTCTGCTTTAAGTAGTAAAGAGGGCGTATACAAAACGACTTAAATTCACAGTCCTGTGTATATCGCCATAACAAAAGTAAGATGGAAAAAAAAATAGTTGAACATAAAACAGAACATATTAGGGGTATGGAAAATGAAAACTTCAGTGATGGGGTATCCGAATGATAAATGTACCAGACGGGGACATAAGGCAGTGAGGCCGATATGGGTCACGTACTGGGTACAATTTGTGAAGGATAACCAAGATATGAGGTAATAATGTGACACAATTTGGATTGTGTACCTTTTTATTATATTTTCTAGAGTGTGCAAAATGACATTGCTTGACTTGCATATTACATAATCTAGTCATTGAGCAGTGGTTTGCTCATCCCTCACCTATTTTCTTTTCTCAAATTAATTAGTGGGCCATACAAAGACGAAATCAGAGAAGTTGGATTAGTTTAGAGTGATAAAGTTTTATACTTGTATCTTGTACACTTGTAAGATTACTATTATTTTTTATATATAAGGGTAATGTATTTTAACCAATTTTTCAATATTTTTATTTTATTTCGTTCAATTCACACACCCTGATTCATGAATATTCTTTATTTTCATATCGGGGCGTGACAAATGGTATCAGAGCCCAGGGATTAGATACCCCTAGGGAAGGAATGTGATTTAATGTCAGTAAATTTTGAGGACGAAATTTTTTTTAAGGATGGTAGATTGTGAGAATCCTTATTTATTTATTTATTTATTTATTTTATAAACTATATAAATTATCATACATACTACATATTAATTATTTATTAATATGAATTTTCCTTATTTAAATATTTATTGTGAAAACTTATATGTTATTAAATCTTAAGCTTAGTATGAGATTATTCCTTTAGTTGAAAGCATGGTCTGAAAAATCGATATTAGCGCCGAAATATCGGCGATAATATCGGATTTTTGGAGCTGCGATATTTTGAGCACCAACCAATTGGATTTCGTCAGAATGTCGAAAATATCGCCGAAAATATTGGCGAAATATCGGCAGCGATACTATCGTAAAAATCCAACTTGAAATGGGGAGAATATCTCGATATTATCGATAATATCAGTGTTTTCGCGAGTGGCACGTTTAGCAAGGAGAAGGCGTGAGGAGGCGTTACAAGGCGTTGAAAGGCGGAGTGAGGCGGAGCAAGGCGCGCCTGATCTGGACACTCTGAACCGGAAGAAATTTTGCGACTCTGCAAATTTTGGCTGCGGCTCTGCGAAGAAGACGACTAAGCCTTTTTTTTTTTAGGTTTATTGTAATGAAACGACGTCATTTCGATTGAAGTGTTTTAAAAAAAAAAACTTAAAGTGAAACGACGTCGTTTCATTTGGAGGGTTTTGAAAAAATTAAAACACGCTTTGTTCCTTTTTTTTTCCTTCCCTTTATTGTAATAAACCTAAGGCAATAATTAATATCTTCTTGCCTATTCTATATTAATATATTAGCTTTTCTACTTACCCTTTTTGAGCATTCGTATTAGCTTTTCTACGTTCAATAATTAATATCTTTTTTTTTCCTTCCCTTAGCTTTTCTACTTACCCCCCCCCCCCCCCCCCCCCCCCCCCCCCCCCCCCCCCCTTTTTTTTTCCTAAATTAATATATTAACACATGGAATTATATATATTGTATAGTACAACCCTAATTTCTAACATTATTAGATAATCTCCATCAATTTCAAGAATTCTCTTCATCTTTCGACTGCAAGTAAGTTATTTTATTTCTCTCTCTAATTCTTCGCAACTGTCATTTGAAGTTTCGTATAATTTTTTTTCAATTTTTTTAAAAATATATTAGTTATCTTATTCATTTATGTGATATAGTAGAAATTCGACGTACATACATCATACTTGTACTTATATTTAAAAGATTGCTATGGTTCAATAAGAATTAATTGTACAATTTAATTGTATTGTATTATTCATGAATTTTTTTTGCAAGAAACAAATTGTTTTGAATTCTTTTGACCATGTATCTTACCATGCATTGTATAAAGTGTAAAATATTGTACTAATTCATTATATATAAATGATTATGGTATGTTTAATCATTTTTCATTAATTACTACATATTTTCTACACTCACAGTGTTTGCCAGCTCGCTATATAATCAACTTAAATCAGTTAAATCCATCATGCAATACATTTCCTTCCAATTTTTTATGATAAACTAATAGATAATTGACTAAATAAACATCCTGCAAAGTTTCAATAAAAATTTCCAAGTTTTTCTTACAATTTCCGTGGTTTTTATTCAATTTTTATCGATATCGATAATATCTCGATATTTCCATCGAAATTTCCGTGTTTTTGGCCTACCGATATTTCCGATATCACCGATATTTTAGACCTTGGTTGAAAGATGGCACCTGTTTTCCACGTGTGGAGATTTGTAATTGGTTTTAATCAAATCATCATTACCATGCCACCTTGCATGTTAGTAACAAGTGGTGTTGTGATATCATTGGCCAATGGGGGATGAGTCACATTATTCTAATCATCATTGCCATGTCACCTTGCATGCTAGTAACAAGTGGTGTTGTGATATCATTGGCCAAAAGGGGATGAGTACACATGAATCCTTCGAGCGCCTGAGTTAGTAGATTGGGAGATGACGATGACACTTTTGGAGGGAATTCCACAGCTCTTTTGTTCATCAAAGTGCGCACCTTTGGAGTTCTCTTATAACTTTGGATGCTTACAAAGCGGCCAATAAATTAAACATCTGCAATGAGAGTGCACCAACGCTTGGACACAGACTTGCATTGAAAAACAAATTTATTGTATGGAAGTCGGCAAAGGATTTCAACCAATACAATGTCAGGTAGATCATCAATTGATGGTCTTCTTTCTGCTGAGAATGATATCTTTGATCTTTTTAGCTTACTAGAGGTCGGCAATCCTAGAGACAATTGGGTTCTCTTTCCTTACTTTGGTAGCAGTATGGCATCCCTTCCACCTGCGCCATGAAATATATTATACACATACTGTATGGCCTCTAAGAAAAATGTTTCGTGGAATCGACATATAGTTCGTTAACTAAAACGTACGAATTTGGACAGACACAACCTCTCAATTAATAAACTACAGATATATATATATATCTGTTGTAAATGCATGAGTTGGTGGATGACCACCATACCTCTTAGTATTCAACCGTTGGATTTTATGTAACATATGCACTATGTATTTGTAATTAGTGCTTGTAACCTATAGATATATTGTAAATGATGGTATTCAATCTCCTATCTTGTAAGCCTATAAATAGGTGGTTCTACTGAAAAATAAACATGGTGAAACTTTATCTTTAGCATATCACTTCTCTCTACATTTTTTCCCTCTAGTTTTATAACAATATCATATATGTTATGGCAAGCCAATATGGTTTGTGGTTGATCACAGTGAAACTCTAAGTTGTATGGAAAATCTAAGACTTAGGAACCTAAAAGAAAGGCCTTTTCCACCGCATTATTTGGTTGAGAAAGACAAAATATTTCTCTTGTTTCATTCAATTGGAGGAATATGAAGGCTTTCATTGAATTGAAGGCCAAGCCTTTGAGTGCCTTTGAGTATGAACGAAGACTAGTGCGAGCAACTATAAACAAATTAAATGATAGCACAATTGAAATCTGAGTGAAAGCTTCACCTGCTAGAGAGTATGTATTTATTTTGAATTTTAATAAACTTGAGAGATTTTTTTTTTCTCAAGATAAACTTAGTGATGGATTCCATGGATCATGGATCATTGTGTGCAAGAGGTTGCAGCTTATGCAGAGGGTGGGGGAGAGGGTTGGAAGGGGTGGTGGTGGTCATGTGATAACAATAATAATTAGGTTAGCGTTTATTTTTAATTTTGGTGTGATAATTATGTTAGTTTTAAAATTTTAATTCATAAGTTTTAGCGAATCGACAGAAATTCCCTTAAAGTTAACGGAAAGTTTAACAAAATAGGACGTGGGTGACACATTGCAACACTCTATAAAGTTCAGGTGTCTCATAGTAAAAATTAAAAGTTCATGTTGTAATTCCTCACTGACCTAAAAGTTCATGTGGTATTTATGCAAATTTCCCATATACTCAGTTTTTTTCTTAATTTTTTTAAAAAAAGAAATAGTATAGCCGCGCGGCTATACTAAGGTTTTTAAAATTTGTATTAAAGAAATAGCCAAGCGGCTATACTCGGGTTTTCCAAAAAAATAATTAAAAATATTATAGCCGCGCAGTTGTACGCTGTTTTTTTTAAATTATTTTTTTATTCTATTTTTATAAGTAGTGTAGCTGAGCGGCTATACTCGTTCTATATTAACCCATTACCCAGGTCTCTATACAAACCAAGTCGGTGAATCCCACTCGTGACATCGACTTGGGGTGGGAGGAAAAGCAACCCATTGCATGGTGTATGCATTGCAGATGCAATCACGTTGATAATCCTTCCTTGCACAACTCGATTGCAACACCTTGTACAACTCGTATCAATGTCTTCAGATCGATCATGGGGCTTAACTACCTTTCTCAAAGCAAAGGGCTTAAACAACTTTCTTTATCAATTTGCCCCTTCACCAAGAAGAAATGCGTATCGCTCTTTGACTCATATCAAGCGGCTTAAACGCTACTTTTTCTATCGCCAAGCAATGGTAGGGCTTGTCTGAGGATTTTCCTCATAAGAGAAGTTCTTTTGTCTGCGGGTGACTAGCTTTTCTTTTAGAACTTCATCTTCGAAAATGGACTGAGAGCTCATTTAAGCACGAAAAAAAAAAAAATTGGGTTTACACCCTGGGGATATAAACAGCCCTTCACGTCGGATCTCAGACATTCAATCAAAGAAAAGAAAGTCTTGAGACATAGCTAAAACAGAAAAGTGGAAAATAATAAAAGCAACAACCTAGTAGCAAATTACATAAAGCTCTAATTGGACTTAATTAATATGCACAACCAACTACTGTAACCAGCTAAAAATTAGGATGAGATTGATCAGAGCCAAACTTTATGGTCCAAAGTCACAACTCCTCAAGTTTGAGCTGAACAAAGTCCTTTGGACTCTGGTCATTCTTGCTCTCTTTGAACGCAAACCGCAACATCAACAGAAATTTCTTGCTATCATAATATTTCTGAAAACTAAAGCATGGTAGATCAAGCTCATGAATCTCAAGAAATTTCTTGAAAATTTCTGCTTTAAGTAGTAAAGTGGGCGTATACATAACGACTTAAATTCAGAGTCCTGCGTATATCGCCATAACAAAAATAAGAGGAAAAAAACAGTTGAACACAAAACAGAACATATTAGGGTATTTATCAGCAATTAAAAAGTGTTATATTGCTGAGTATATCAAATACAAATAATCCAACTAAACCAAATAAAAGTTTACTACTTTATAATTCTTGCTATCTAAAAGCTGCTAACCTCCACCATGGATGGGCATGCTGGCATGCTGCTGCTACGCTAGTCGAGGAACTGGTGTCGCCCACAATGGGAGAACAACTGTGTAATAGAAACGATCTGTTCCACAGTTTTCAACTATCTGTGACCACTCTCCTGTGTGCATGTTCCACTTGATAATATCTGTGCTCACACGCAGATACAAAATATCCTTATTATTTGGGTCGAAAGCATTCAGTATGCAACACGGCTGGTCCAGGAATATTTTAGGGTCCAAGGAATAAACCCTGCGTTCACTCAAACACAGCTTTTGCCAGCAGCATCTCCATCTTAGGGTATCAAATACAAATAATCCAACTAAACCAAATAAAAGTTTACTATATAATTCTTGCTATCTAAAAGCTGCTAGTACCTCCACCATGGATGGGCATGCCGCATGCTGCTGCTACGCTAGTCTAGGAACTGGCGTCGGCCACAATGGGAGAACAACTGTGTAATAGAAACGATCTGTTTCACAGTCTTTAACTATCTTTGACCACTCTCCTGTGTGAATGTTCCACTTGATAATATCTGCGTTCACACGCAGATACAAAATATCCTTATTATTTGGGTCAAAAGCATTCAGTATGCAACACGCCAGGTCTGGAAACATTTTAGGGTCCAAGGAATAAACCCTGCGTTCACTCAAACACAGCTTTTTGCCAGCAGCATCTCCATCTTGTGAGTCTTTCAACTCATATACATACAGACGTCTGGTCATCAAGCTCATGTTGCACATTCGCACATATCCTCCGCACACACCTAAGTACTGAACACTAAAACCTCTGTCTAGAGGTTCCTCAAATATAGTGAAACCTAGTTTATGATCAATATTACCATCACCATTGCTGCTGCTGCTACTAGTTCCATCATTGTCATAGAATGGACCCAAACCAATAACAGTAAGTCCGCGGTCTGTTGGCCAATATAACATTCCATTGTATGCAAAGGAGAACTCATTGAGGCCACGAAAATTGAAGTTGCGTGGGGACGAGACAACTGATTCTTTCCACTCACCAGTTTCAGAAGAGAAGATCTCCACGTTTAATTTGAAGGTATCACATTTTTTCTCATCATTTGCATATTCAACAGGAGGCAGAATTCTCACAACCGTGGACCTACACTCAACATTAAGCTGGCTGTTATTTCCTTTCCAATTGTCTTCCTCACATTTATAGTCAGGAACATTGCAGATGAATCCCACTCGTACACGCTTGTGACATCGACTTGGGGTGGGAGGAAGACCAACCCATTGCATGGTGTATGCATTGCAGATGTAGTAATTGCATTGATAATCCATGCTTGTGCAGCACAAAAGTAAGTCATTATATGTCGCTACCACAACTGGATTTCCTACGAAACGGTGGAAACAAATGATTCTTTCGAGCGACTGTGTTAGTAGATTAGGTGACAGCGACGCTTTAGGAGGGAATTCCACCACTCTTTTGTTTATCAAAGTGCGTATCTTTGGAGTTCTCTTATAACTTTGGATATTTACAAAGCGGCCAATAAAATAAGGATCTGCGATGAGAGTGCGCCAATGCTTAGACACAGACTTGCATTGAAAAACAAATTTATTGCAAGGAAGTCGGCAAAGGATTTCAGCCAATATAACGTCAGATAGATCATCAATTGATGTTCTTCTTTCTGTTGATGATGATCTCCTTGATCTTTTTAACTTACTAGAGGTCGGCAATCCAAGAGACAATTGGGTTCTCTTCCTTGCTTTGGTGGCAGTATCGCATCTCATAAACCTGCGCCATGCAATATATTATACACATAATTTATGCCCTCTAAGAAAAACGTTGAATGGATCGTTAACTAAAATGAATTTGTACAAACACAACCTCCCAAGTAAACTACATAATATAAATCATATATGTGATGGCAAGCCAATATGGTTGTGCTTAATCACAGTGTTGTATGGGAAAACTAAGACTTAGGAACCTAATGTGCCTGAAAGAAATACCTTTTAATCCACTGCATTGTTTGCTTGAGAAAGAAAAAAAGTGGTAAAACATGTTTATCCTTGTTTCTAGATATGGTGATGATGTTAGCTCATCAAAAGCCAACTACCATGGGGTATAGGAAGTTATGTACACTGATTATTAACACGGCTTTCCGGGTTGAATTGAAACATCCTTGTTCACTAAAATACTGTTTTCTCATCCTCTTAAGTTTCCAAAAAGTTTTAGCTGTTTTTATAAAATGTGAAGGCATAGTGGAGATTACAAGGTACGGAAGTATGAGTGACAGTAAAATTGATAAAGAAATGAGGCATAGATCATAGGAATGTTACAATAAATATTTATCCCTAGAAGCCATAGAGAAGTGAGATTTCAACTTTAGGAATAGAAATTGAGTAATAAGGAAGAAACCTGCAATGACTCGTGTTCGCCTTGAATTGCTTCTGCTCAACAAATCCAGGTGGAAGCTTCATGGAGCCTTTAGAGATCATAAGAGTATTGGTGGTCAGCTCTGGTATCTTTGCAGATCTGGCAACTTGTTTAGGATCACTAGATTTCTGAATTCCTGCAAGAATCATAAAACAAGAGTCTAATTACATTGACCACCAAGATACCAATGGTTCTAACAATTCAAGCATCAGTCTAATGGAAAAGCATCAAGCAATAAACATATTAGTTCCACTGACAGTTGCTTCTTCACCATGAGTACCAGATTTCCAATAAGACACCTTAACCATTAATTCAAAAAGGCACCTAAATTCCACAGGAGAAAAATTAAAAAGTTACTTACCATTGTCGGCAATTCTGTTCCGATTGAACCTTTTGCAACCATTAAGGCTCTGTTTCAGGCATTGGTCGGCGTTGGGGGCGGGCCCTTGGCGTGACTGGACGGCGGCGACGCCAGTGTCGGCAGCACAGAATTCATTGAGGAGGGGATTTTCCAATTCAGCCATGAGAGGAGAAATGCCGAGAGATAAGATTGAGTTTGAAGAAGAAAAAAAAAATTAGATATCGGAACAATGGAATGGTGATTCTCACGGCTGGTAAGGCTTTTATTATGGTTGAGGGTTCCTATTAGCTTCGGGTATACATACATACTGCAATTCAATTCCCCATTGACAAGGGATTCGAGGAAGAGAGGACATAGATAGAGATAGGGATTCGAGAACGGTAAAACCGACACAATTGGTGAGTGGGAATTATTTTTTGGGTATTTCGATGAATTGCCCCTAAACTTGTACCTAATTATCCGTTTACCCCATGACTTTTTTTATATAGAAAATTAAGAACTCGAACTAAATTTTATTCTCAATTTCCCCTGCCGTCCAAATTCTCGAATATTTCATCCAATTTTATGTTAAATAAAAAAAATTAAAGAAAAGAGAAAGGAAAAAAGAAAGAAAAAAAACCTCCCCACAGCTGTCGCCGTCTCCCCTTTCGAAACCCATCCAGACCCAAGACCATCCATATCGCCATAGTTGTTGAATCCCCTTTGGCAACCCAAGACCACCTCATTCCCTACCGCCGCCTCCTCTCTCAGCAGCCCACCCTCCTACAGTCACCACACTCTCTCTATCTTTCCCCTAAAATTTTTTACTCTATACACCCAATCACCACACCCAACCCCTCATCTCACCGAGTGCAAACATGTCCAATTTTTTTTTGTTGGACCCTCTATCTCTACCCAAATCCTCTGATGCTCCAACAACAACCAATAAAACAAAGCATCACCCAAATCCTCGATTGAAATCCCAACAACCAGTGACAACCTCATTCCTCGCTCTAGATCCGAACCCTACCAGCATCGCAACCCAATCTCCACCATCGCCGCCCACTCTCTCAATCTCCGATGGACCTTTACGCCCCACTTCAAATCTGGGTGCCTTGAAACCTGAGAGAGAGAGAGGGGTAGGTCCCACCCCTCTGTTCATAAAATAATTTATTTTTCTTCATTTTTTAGGTCATATTATTTTATTTTAAAGTATTTAATTATTTTTAACATATGAAATAACCAATTTGCACTCATATTTAACGGGAAATTGGATGAAATGTTAATTTAGACGGCAGAGAGAACATTGAGAATAAAAGATAGTTCGAGTCCTTGATTTTTTTTATTTAAAAAAAAAGTCAAGAGGTAAATTAATAATTAGGTGCAAGTTCATGAGCAATTTGATAAAATACTTTTTTTTTTCATTGGATGGTAATGGGGGAATTTAAAAACTAAAACTGCTTCTTTTTTTTTCTTTTTTTTTTTGTAAGAATTGTTCTTACCATGTTTTCAATATTAGGTACCATAATTATGATATTTTGAATGTTTCACATTTAAAGTCTTTTGCCTTTATACATAGGGGTAATTATGATTTTAGTCACTCAGGTTAGAGTCAAATTTAATTTTGGTCACCGCACTTTCAATTTTCTAATTTTGGTAACTAGACTTTGCATCTTCAACAAATCAAGTCCAATTGGGGTATTCCGTCAATTAAACTCACATGGTGCGTGCATGCAAGGGTAACATTGGTCTTTTGCCCTTAACCCAGGTCTCTCGCTCTGCAAATGAATGCTCTCTCTCCCCACCCCTTTTTCTATATGCAACTTCTCCATCCTTAGGTATGGCAATTGATCAAATCAAAGGGAGAAAAAGAGAGGAATGGGGTGGGGGGGTTGGCACATGTAATGCCATTCTCATCCCCATCCATGTTAAGAATTTTTCCTCCATCTCCGCTTTTATACTTGCAATATTCAATTTAGGGATTCCATATTCAAGTCTTCGTTGGGGAACCCGATCCATTACGAATAAATAACTACTTTATCGAATGAGAAAAACCAACTATGAGCACAACATATGTATAAATTCAATTTTATTAACTAAAAATCTAGACTATTAACCAAAACAAAAAACATGTCCATGACATGATCATCATTATAGAGGTAAAAATAAATTTCATATATTTGATAAATCATTTATATATCATATAAATTTATTCTTTTTATTTAGATATTGTATGCAAAAGTTGATTGTTTTATAGAGATCTTCACATATTCCACCTTTTGTGTTTTGAGGAACTCTAAAATTCCAAAAATGTAGAAATTACTTTTTACTTAGAGTTTTTGAATGAAACCACTTGGATATAAAAGCTAAGAAGTCAAGGGAAGTTGTGTCAAAATTTGAGAGTTATTGGGGCAGCCAACTTTTTGGAACGAATTGTTAAAGTCAGGGCATATGCCATATGGGCAGAGCTTTTGGGCTTGAGGAAGATTTTAGTCTAGTTTATGGGATTGTTCTTGGAAAACATTTGCCATAAAAAAAATAAAAAAAAACAAAAAAAACTGTAACTGACGTCAATACCATTTTAATGACATCTTACACATTCAATTTGGTAAAATTTAAGCCCACCAAAATCCCAGAATCAAAATCTTTGCTGTAAGCCATGAGGAATTATAAAAGTACCAAGATCTCTTTCTTCATTGCTAGTGTTTTTGAAGCAGGGAAAAATTTGAGCAAAAATTTCTCTTGGAGCTGGCCCCAAACTGGCTCGTTGCCATTCCTAATGATGACCAAAATCAAAAAATTGAAAGTGCGATGATCAAAATTAAATCCAACCCTAACCCCAATGACCAAAATTGTAATTACCCCTGATATAGATAGATATAGATTACCAGATTTTGATAGGGGCATTGACTTGCAGTCAAAAGATCTCAGGTTCAAACTCTCATTGCATTTTATTTGTATGTGAATAACCCCTATCTTGTAGTTAAAACTATCGCTTGTACTAATAATAATAATAATAATAATGACGTTTTGCATGTGGATCACAATGTCACAATTTTTCTCAATCAATAATCTACCATTTTTGTTAATGCAAAATTTATGTGTTCACATGTTACTAGCCTAAAACCATGTTATGTAATCTTTAGGATAGCTTGAGTAAGGTTCAAGTGATTAAGATTTTATTGGAAATGATGAAGAGGAACAAAGGTTTTGAAGACCATCCTAATAGGACTGGGCCAAATGCAAAATTTGGGGTTTCAACCCAAAAAGCTTCTCCAACCATGCACACGAACGGGCTAAAAAAGTAGTCCAGTCAAAAACCCAAGCATTATTCGGCCTTGTCTATTGCCTAGATCGAAAATTGGTGGTGCCCACATGCAAAAAGGTGGAGCCCAAAAGTAAGCCTCAAAACAGCCCACATGTTGGTGAAAATCGAGTAGGGTCCGTTTATAGGAGAAGTCTGCCTCTTCCTTTAAATGTTGGCCGCCTGTAGCTGTTGTGTTTAATTTAATTAGCCGTTGAGATCCGACGGCTACACTTAATATGCTTTTGTAATTTCTTTTAAGTAAATTTAGGTTTTAGCCACAAAAAAAACTTTACTTTTGGAAAAAGCCAAAATTTTTCCGAAAAAGACAAAAAAAACCCCCCTCAACTTTCAAACCAAAGACATGCAAAATGTAAAGGATTCCTTAGGAAATTTAAAAATAAATAAGATCATTTTTGTCCATTTTGGCTTCTTTTAAAAATATTTCTCTCTCCTTTGGCCTTATCCAAAATGTCAACGTTCCAAATTGTCCAAGACTGATTTTAAAGGGAAAAAAAGAATTATCTCTAACGACCCAAATCAAATCCAATAATCTACAAGAGATTCAACTTTAAAACTCATTCCAAATTCTATAAATACCTATCCATTTATTAAATAATCCACTAAAATCAAATTTTAAGTGAAATTAGATTTTTTTTTAGGTTAAAATGTTCAAAAAAATAAATTACGAAGCTATAAACAAAAATCAACTAACGAAAAATTAACCACAACAAAAAAAATAGAGTTAAACTATTCTTAAACAATTTAATAAAGTTACGGACTCAAATTTTGAATCTGCAAGGTTGGAGGAAAAAATTGTTTAAGTCTGAACAATACATGAATAGTTGTATTTTGAAGGGTGGAAATTTGAGTTTAGCATCCAAAATACAACTATTCATATATTTTCAAAACTGAAACTGTTTTTTCCTCCAACCTTGCAAACTCATAATTTGAGTTTGCAACTTGATTAAATTGTTTAAGAACGGTTAACCTCTAATTTTTTTTGTCGTTAATTTTTCTTGACATTATTTTTGTTTCAACATCCATGATTTAATTTTTTGAACATTTTAACCTTAAAAAAAATTCAAATTCCGAAACAAAATGTAATTACACTTTAATAAAACACAAGAACAACAATTATAGATTATTTGTTAGAATTTGGGATGAGTTTTGAGATTTGATATAATTTAGATTGTTAGATTTAAATTTCAGCCCTTGGATGTGAATATTTCCCCTTGAGATTGCCTAAAAATGATCATAGCCGTTGATTAAATGGAATTGGCCCCCATTTTACAGCAGTTGTACCTAGCAATATAGGGCAGTGGTCAGATGTTACTCTCACTCAAGCTTGCTGCCATGAATGTGGACGTTTCTTCCCATTCCGTCGTTGAGAATAAAAATCTATCCTATCTACAGCAGACAACAACCTCTCTTAACTTTGACCAAGTAAATTATGCATTTCGCAAAGGTGATCCCTTAAATTGCAATCTTGGATGAAGTCATTGAAAACTTTCATACTTCTTGTGCTTCACCCCCCATTTGATTTCTCAGTAATAAATCTTACAACATTAAAATTCTCTTCTCCCCTCCTCCCCCAAACACACCAACGCTGTCCACAAATCCCATACGACCCCTGCCAACTCTTCCCAAAAATTCTACCTTTCTCTACATCTATTTGACCATAAACTCCTGACAACCACCAATCTGCTCCGTTTGAACCTTTTATTTTAATTGATACAGTGAATTCCCCAACCAGAGACTCAGAGACTTTCACCGAATTAGTGTTCCAAGCCATCGAAACTCCTCCTGCCCTCTAGGAGCTGGGATAAAGACCCAATCTCTGGCATCAGTGAGGACCTGTTCCTCACAATTTATGAAAAATGTGACATGTATGTGTCACATTTAATCAGACCATCATTCAATTCCATTACCACCGTTCCCTGTTATATTCTTTTCATGTATAATATAGAAAAATGGCATTCAAAATCCCAAAGTTTCACAAGTAAATTGAACTCAAATTTCATTCAATTACATCAGACATTGTTTGATATACAATACTGTCAACTACGTGTAATTTTCTTCTCATAACTACAGTGTAATTTTTCTACAACTCAACGTAATGTGTTGTCCCAAGATGGAAAAGAGTTCAACCAAATTGCTGAAGATCCGCAACGACAACCACCTTCCAGAATGCAAAAATCTTTGGTCCAACTGTCATAAAAAAGAAAATTGGTAAAAAAAAAATATGGATATAGAATATATATAAGCATCAAGAAAATGCGTCTTGTAAATTGTAATGACCCAAAAAGAAAGTATTCCTGTTATAATGAAAAGTAAAAAATAAAGAGTACAGAAAGATAAAAGCATCAAGCTGTTCAACAGAAAGCTAAAAGGCCAAATTACCATTGGGGAAGAACATCCTTGTTTCTGGGTGGGAAGCTACACACTGCTAGAAATATAAAACATAGCCCAACATTGTTAGCATTAAAGTAAGAAGAACGTACGAAACATCTAGACAAATAATTCAAATACATCTTAAACCATCTAAAACTATACAGCCTACCCAAGTGCCAGCATAGGTTGATTCTCTAAGCTATTTCGATAACTTTTTCAGATGATAACATAATCATATTAGAACTATGTAAACATTCAACACTCAATATTAATTTGTAATCAAGTGGGTAAACATAAACCAACTAGGTTTACCAAATAAAAAAGTATTAGTCAGTAACGAGTAAAAATCTTCATAATCTCAAAGTCAAAAGAATCAAAACTAAAATTGGATTGATCAGATTAAAATGAATGTGAAATTTAGAAAAGGCAAAAAAAGTACATAAGCATTTGAATATTCAGTAGAATAATCATTTGATAGATTATATGCATAATTTAACTCATTAAATAAAAGAAATAGCATAACAATTTGGCATTGAATAATACCTGTTCAAAGCTAAAACCTTGAGTTCCACCAATAAAATTGGGTAAAAAATTAAGCCCTGATCACAATGCAAGATTTTCCTCAGGACACCAGATAAAGCATTGAATATATAACAACATTATCAGATATCAAATTGAATACTTGGCATATATAAACCAAAATCGATTACACCATTGCCATTAACTATGTAAACTTAAGGCCACAAGGTAAGTATAGAAAAATTCTTCCTGAGCAGTTGCAAGTTGCAACAATGAAAAAGGGAAACCAGGCAATATTTGAGAAATGCAAGTTCATATTTGTTAATCAACTTCATATATGTGTGTTGCTTTCCCATTATCTCAGGCTGCTGATTACGTTAGTGAAGATGGTAACTTGGGGGATGATGATTCAAAGCTAGCAAGAGAACTTAGACTGTCTTGCTGGTTGAATGATGCAGCATGTAGCCTAAAACAAAATGACTTTCAGGAAGCAAGTTATGTTCAATGGGTAAGATGTACCCAAAAAACTGATGGATGAAGTTTCTGCATCTTCTCCTATAGCATTCACGGGATTTCATTACTTTTTAATATATTTTTATCTTTCCACAGGTACTAGATTTTGAGTTACATAAAGTAAAAGCATTGTACAGACGGGCACAAGCATAGATGCAAGTGGCAGATTTGGTCTTGGCCGATTTAGACATTAAGAAAGCTCTCGAGGTTGATCCTGAGAACAATTTGTTTTCAAGCGTTCTGTGTTCCCTGGAACATTGTATTAATTTTTTAATTTTCCAGGGAGGTCAAGTTGAATGAAAAGAACTTGAAACGGCTTCAAGTTGAAGGTTTGCACTAACATTAGACAAGAAAAAAGAAAATCAAAAGCAAAAGATTGAAGTCAAACAATCCCAACTTAGTCAGAGTCATAAATGCCCACCAATTTGTTGCCAACTTCAAGCAATTGTCAAAATACTATTTCTGAGAAGGTAATTTGGGTTGGGGTATAGGATTTTGTCGAATTTTAGTATAAACAACTTAAGTGGCTTTTTGGAGGCTTTATGACAGTGGCAGCTGGAAACTGTAATTGAATTGGTTTTATACCATTCGTTATAATTGGCAGGGTAAAGCAGACAATACATCTGTCTATATCCTAAATGAAGAAGTAGGAGAAGGGAATACAAAAATTTACACTATTTAAGTTGAGCTGCATTATCACAACTGTTTTTAATGTCCTAGTGCCCAGGTTTTACTGTTTTGGCCTAAATGTGTTCCATTGGATGAGACAGATTTTTTTTATTTTATATGACACATATGATTTTTGAATTTGTATTCATTTGTCAGCCTGTTAACGATCAATTTGCCTGCAGGTGCAAGTTATATTGCATAATGAAAAAGCAATCCATTCCTGTCGTAACAGATTGGCATGGACTCTGTTTTTAGGTATGGGGAATTACAGGTTCTCAATAAACCTGGAAACAGCAGTTAGATATGGGAACGAAAAAGTTCCCAATGGTGAGGGTTCGGAAAATGTGTGTTCTAAGGGCTGTTGCTTATTTCAAAGATCAAGTAAGAATGACCTGTGATAACCTATATTTATTTTTCCCTCCTGTTTGCATTATTTCCAGCAAGTAATAAAGGTTTTGTGTAGTTTTTAAAGACTCAAGTGGCAATATGCCATCCTGTAACATCTGAGTGCATAAAAGGGAGCTCCTAAGTCACAGAAACTGGTCAATTTTTCAAGTTTTTCTGGATCTTAAAACCTTGAACTTCCTCTGTCCAAGGAAAGCTGCAACGTACCTATATGGCTTTAATCAGACCCTACTATACATCTCAAAATGGCTTTAATTTATAGTTCTCAGATATGTATAGAGCAAATAGACAGAGTCTAATAATCACTATCAAACATTTTTCTCTTCATTTCTAGTTTCTAGAATTATTAATCTTAAAATAAGGCACTAATGCTTCTGCTATATGAATTTTGTTGCAGATATTGGCTCTTTACAGGCAGAAGTAAGATGAGATGATTCATTAGTGTGTTGTTGTATATGGAACCCCATACAAAATGAGTCGGGTTACCTATTCAAGTTGGTTATCCAGAAGATTTACAACAGTGTGAGCAGGAAAGTCTTAAATCTGATTCCTACAAGGCCGAGTTGTCTGTCAATCGAGTAAGCATGGTGAAAAACGGGGCAGATTCAAGGAAATGTCGGATGACATGTTGTGCTGGATGATCTCTTTTACTTCAGTTTTATGTTTCACTTTAGACTTTTCAAAAGAAAATTTCTATCCTGGTTTTCTTTTAGGTTATGAGGGTTGTTGAGCTAGTCATTCACAAATAACAGGTATATATACGAGTATGGGATTAGCTGAGATGAACGACAAATTTTCATATCCAAGTACAAAACCAGTTCATCATTACAATCTTTTTGTCAAAGACAATATCCTCAAAAACCATGAAATTTAAGCGAAGGCAATTACCGTTAAGCGGGTTTGATCTCCTTCAGCAATTTGGGATGCCCCCGTACGAATTTCCCAAAAATGTGCGTGAAAATGGTACCAGCAGCAGTGAAACCCTACAAAAAATTATTGCACAAATATTAGAACTCTACATAATTCCAAATAAATAAAATGTTTCAATTCAAACAGATACCCACATGAACTAACAGGCTGTTCTCGAATTCCTCCAAGTTCCTCACATTGCCAAAATAACCATCTTGGATAAACTCAGTCAGAATATTTTCATTGTTAATCACAAAGCTGTCATCACTGTTCCAGGAGATGCACCGAATGATATCAGACTCCACCACCCTATACAAACAAATCGGTAAACCAAGCTTTACCGCCAGAAATCGACGTCTGGCAGCCTTGCGCAGACGTAAGAGCTCGACTATCGCTTCGTTACGCCGGATGACCGCTGCGTTAGCATATTCTATTGCATCAAATACAGCTGCAGACGCAGACTCTTGTTTTATGGTTGCATCCTCCGGCTCAATTGCAGACCGGATAAACTTGACTCGCTTTCTGGAATGTGCCGCCATAAACCCATTATAAGCATCTTCAAGAAGCTCCCTCGCTGATCGCTTATCTCGGTCAGAGGCTGCACGGTTATTCTCCTCTACCTCAATCCATGCATTGAACCCCTTCATAGACGGAGGCCAATCAAGCACACAACGCCGTTGCGACGCCTGTGGCAGAGCCGAAGATCGCACCGGTACCCGTGCCGACGATCGTGTAGTTTTTGGCGAAGGTGAAGATTGCACCAGAGACGGCCGTGGAGCCCAAGATTGCGCCAGAGCCCGTGGCGGTGGCAGAGTCGAAGATCGCGCTAGAGCCCGTGCGTGAGCCGAAGATCCAGCCAGAGCCGGTGTCGCAGCCGAAGATCCAACTTGAGCCTCTGGCGGAGCCGACGATCGTGGAGGCTGTGGCGGAGGTGAAGATGGCACCAAAGGCTGCGTTGGAGCCCAAGATCGCATCGGTGGCCGCGGCATATCTGAAGATGGCACCGGACGGTGTGCTAAATTTCGCCATGTAAGGGGGGGCTTGGGCTGAGGAGGTGGGAGAGGATCTGCTCCTGCCTTCAGCCAAGCTTCAAATCCTTCCAAATTGTTAGGGAAGGAGGATACCGAAGGCTTCAACGTAGAAGATCCAACTTGTGCCTCTGGCGGAGCCGACGATCGTGGAGGCTGTGGCGGAGGTGAAGATGGCACCAAAGGCTTGGGCTGAGGAGGTGGGAGAGGATCTGCTCCTGCCTTCAGCCAAGCTTCAAATCCTTCCAAATTGTTAGGGAAAGATGAAACCGAAGGCTTCGATGGAGAAGACGACAACAATGGAGGTTGGGGATTCCTATCATTCTCTGCCATCTTGAAAGGGATCTTGATTTCTTGAAAAGGGATCTTGATTTTTTGAATTTTGGATCTTGATCAATTTCCCTCTAAAATGTTTTGAATCGCCAGGCTCACTGTATTTCTTAGACCGGCTTCCCTTGTAGCCTTGGCACATAAATGAAGGGAAATTCTACAGTGCACTAGTGTACTGATGCGGCCAAATTTCATCCGTTAGATCACACTTTGAATCTATGGCTGTTAATAAACACTGAAAAACTGAATCCATCCAACGTGTACAACCGGTGAAGAAAGAACAAAAGCAAACTAAAAAAGCTGGCTATATAAAAAAAGACAAAAAGCATATTTATATATATTTTATTTAACATGGTATATAAAAAAGGACAAAAAGCATTTATACGAATAGTAGGCTATTGTTTTTATTTATTAATTTCTCTTTTGGGTTTATGTTTATGTATATGAAAACTTAAAGTAAGAATATAATTAACTGAAAAAACCAATAGAAATTAAAAGAAAATTACAATAAACATAAAAAGTTAAATATATTTATATTAAATAATAATAGGCATTAAAAAATATGTTCCATGTTTTTCTTTTACTAATCTCACTTCTATTTTTTTCTCTATTACTCCACCAATAACTAGCATGTGAATGGTTTCTATAAATAATAAAAAACCAAATATGTTAGTAAAATATAAAAATATTAGGTATGACCAAAATCAGGGAAAATAATGGAATAATTCAAAGTTTCGAAAAAGTAGTTAGTAAAACATTAGATTTTTACAAATCAAATATTTATTTATTCGTGACATGAGTTTGTCAGGCTGTACATCATGTCCAATCACCATCAGTCATACATATTTTATTATTTTGTCAGGCAATACGTCCTTTATTATTTTATCATGTCCAATCACCCTTAAACCACCAACTTCCCAAACCCACCTAACTCCAAACAGCCTCTCCCACCCCCACCCAACACCGTCAACTGAGCCACCACTTCGCAGGCAGCAACACCATCTCCATCTCCCCTATGTCCCAACCACACGATTTGTTTTATTTTCATTTTGATCTCCCTTAAATATCCTAGCCATATCAAAATCTGCAATTTTGGGGTACATAGAAGCATCTCGTAGAACATTGCTGTGGAAATGAGGGTGACAGCCAACCATAGGCATAGGTTATAACGGAGGAATTGATAAACGCAGCAGCAGGGTGGCAGAAATTAGTGTGAGTTGTGAATAATGCAGTAAGTGGGGAAGTGCAAGCCATGAATGACAGGCCAATGTTGATGTCTCATGTCTGACAATTATTCAATACTTATAGTTGTGAATTGTCATATTGGATTGGGAGGTATTGTGATTCTGATATCTATTGCATTAAATCATTTGGCTTCCCAATAACAACATCATATCAAATATCCAAAAATTATGAATATATGAATACGGCCCTTCTCGTGAATTGAACCATGTCAGCTTGTTATACGCTGCAGTCCAGTGCAGTCCAAATCAAATCAAGGGTAAATCCAATATTAATGTCAAATCATATGTTTCATTTATTTGCAAAAATGGATTTACCTTTAATTTGGATTGGAAGGAGGGATGATAATATTTTATTTGAGGATCCCATTTTTGCAGTGAAAACAGAAAATGAGTGTTTTGTTACTTTTCCATCCTTCACTGGCACACAACAAGACATATGGTGTTAAATGGATCAGAAAATGCGTGATTCACTTTATCTCCATCAAATCCAACATAAAGGAAAGGAGAGAGAGCCGGTGAAGTCAGACAAAAAAACGGAAAAAAAAAAAAGCCTTGGGAAGTGGAAGAGGAGGTAGGGAAACGTGAAAACATTTGGGAAGTGTGAGATGTGACTTAATTACTTAATATAATTTATTTCTTTTTTATTTAATTCATTTAATGTTATTAATTATTTTATTATTCATTATAACTCATGGGAGCCATGAATCTTTGAGAATTGTATATGTTTTTTTCTTTTCGTAGTGCTAAGCTGAAAGAGATGGTAATAATATTAAAAATAATGTGACCTTTAAGCATTGAGTTGTGATCTTTATTAAAAGAGAAAAAGGAGAAACTAAATCCACACACACACAAAAAAAACACTGAATTCAGGCAATGTGAGAGAAGTAAGAATAACCCGGAAAGGAAATTAATATTCAAAAGATTACAGTTTACAAATAAATGAATAGTGAGCAACTATTCAATGATTTGACAAACAAAGCGCAACCCACTAAAGAATAAAACATAAAACCTCTAAAAGAAAAGAATAAAAGTTTTCAGAATTAAGATAGGTCAAGAGTTCAATCTCATTTAATTTATTAAAAATAAGAACGAACACAAATCGTTAAAACGAAACAAACACTTGAAACTTACAGGAGGAAAAGGAATAAAGTTGGAGATGATGATCAGTGGGTTTGTTGTCACAAAAGGGATGATATACAAGGTGGAGAAGAAGAGGGTATGAAGCACACTACTCATAATGATCAAGGGAGAGAGATAGAGGCACCGTCACCAAAAGAGATTGTATTGTTTTTTGGCTTAATACAAAGACTTCATAAAATTTGGGAACTAAAGTGTCGTCGTTTTTGGATTTTATTTGATTTTATTATTATTTATTTTACACGTAGTATTAGTGTTTGACAGTCCCGATCTCTTGGACCACAGGAGTCCAAGAGATCAGGACTGTAGTGTTTGATTGCTAGTTTGTTTGAGTTTGTTTGTTAGCCTGATCTATCTTCTCTGTCTAAGGACAAGGATGTGTGATGTGTTCTAAAAATAGGCAGCGTTTTAGGGATTACCGTGATAACCAAATACGACTCGGCATATTATTATTTTTCTCACTCAAATTTAGATGGTTTTTTTTTAAATGATATAATTCTTTTATTTTTATCAACTTTAAAAGTTATTATCTTCACAATTTTTTGTTTTCAAGTGATAATATACTTCAATTTAATCTAGATTACGGAGAGGATGATTTGAACTCAGATGCAAAGTGGGAAGCACATTTGCTCTAACCAACTTGGTTACGCCCATATCTACGTTCACAACTTTAACATTTCAAAAGTTTCCAGAAATTAAAATGATTGGTTCCTAAAACTCAGCTGGCAAATGCCACATTTGGGCACGCATGACATGACACATAAAAAGAAGATCTCTCCCAAATGCCACATTTGGCCTATAATGTGTTATCTTGGACGAGAATGAAATTTAATGTGGAATTGTGGTTTCGGTAGTGATCAAAGTTGGTTTCGGTCATTACAAAGATGAAGGGTTAGGATTCATTGCCATAAAACGAGTCAACTCATGCAAAACAACAAAGGCCCAAACGGCCAACCCACAAAGCTGACCAAGACTCGTATGTAAAATCCAAAATTGCAGCAATACAATCGGCTCATGCCTTCAGCCGAGCTTCAAATCCTTCTATATTGTTAGGAAAAGATGATATGGGAGGCTTTGGCAGAGGAGATGACGGGACAAGAGGTTAGGGATTCCTATCCTTCTTTGCCATCTTGAAAAGGGGTTTTGACTTTTGAATCTTGATTGTTTGAATTTTGAATCTTCATCGATGCCCCTCTAAAAGATTTTCTATCGCTTAGTGTATTTCTCGAAGAGATTGATTTTTCTTGTAGCCTTGGTACATTTGAAGATGGGCCAGTTTTTTTTCAATCTGAGATAATATATTGTAACCCAATTCAATTGGGCAGAAAACAAAGTCACAATTAAAATAAAAAGCCCGGTTTGGACTTTGAGCCCTCTTTTGTACAACATTAAAAATAAATAAATAAATCTTTGAAGAGATTGATTTTTCTTGGGAAATAGGGGACATGCACTACTAACAATTTTAGTGATACTATTACTTAGCATTTATATCCATAAATGATATTCACTTAGCGGTTGGATCACTTAGTATCATCAAACTTGTTGGGTGCTTGCAATTGTTCTCATTCTTGTTCAATAATATGAATATCTTTAACAATTATGAAACATAATTTGTATTGAGTGAACTTTGTCAAATTCGTATGTCGTTGTGTGTGATTGATTTATTTTTGTGTTCTTCATGGTCACGTTTATATCGTTATGCGCTTATTTGTTTCACAAATCAAGGACATGATTTCCTAACATTATAAATAGCACATATTGTAAAAAAACATTTCCCTGAAATCAAAAGATCGTAAAGTTTATGAATACTAGCCCTAAGAGCATCTTCGGTGGACATATGTAAGTTTGGGGCTGTAGAGCCACATTTACATCCTATTTTGCACCTTCAGGATGTAAATGTGGTTTTTACTTCAAATAGAATGGATGTAATCCGAAGATATAAATTTAATTTTCTTGTATGAGTTTGTTTTTTTGTGTTATGTTTATTTGGCTTTTCCAAACAAATCGACCGAAATTTTTAAAAATTTCAAAAATGCATGATTTTATCCAATATGAACCGTTAGATTATAAAGAAAATGGTGACTTCATGAATATTTAGATGTGTTTTCGAATTTTTTGGACCATTCGATGATTTGTGTGTGTGTTTTTTTATAATATAATTTGTTTAGGCCTTTTGGGTTAATGCAGCCTTTGGCTTGTGGGAGCTGATCTGGCCGTCCGATTTGAAAAGGAAAAGCGGAAAGAAATCTGGGCATTTGGTTAATGTAGCCGTTACAACTTACAAGTGGAAACCAGATTGAATGAAATCTGGGCCTTCAAATTGTGTTTTTCGGCTAAAAAGAAACCGTTGCAGCTGTTGAATTAGTGGGCTGACGTCATGAGTCCTCTCAGCCAATGAGGAGCCCGCCTATCTATCACAACTATCCGGCAACTGTCGTGCGTGGTGCGTGAGTTCCCTCTAGTTTCTCTAATTTTCCATCTTTTTATCCTTCTCCGGCAGCTATTGTATATTATATTTGCATCCCATTTCTTTCTTTTTTTATATATACAAATGACATTATATTTTAATTTAATCTAAATTATGGGGACAAAATTTGAATTTGAATGCAGAATAAGGAGTACATCTACTCTAACTAGTTTGACTAATTTCATATCTATTATATTTGCATTCCTTTGCACTTAACACTGAAGCAATTTCCGGTCACAAGAAATGTAGATATAGCATACACATGATTTTACACGTGAGCAATGGAGATTCTCTAACTAACTAAAATTTATCATAGAGGTTTATATGTTATCTATATATATAAAGCAAAAGGCAGAGAATGGTGAAACAATCAAAATACCAAAAAATGCCCTTGGTTAATGCAAACATTAAGAATTGGAATTATTAATTAAATGAGGATAATACAGTAAATTCACACTTTTTCATATTAAAAAAATTAAAATTAAAAGAAAAGTGAGATAATGAATCCTATTTTTATGGAACACAACTACCCATTATCTTTTTTAATTCTAAAATAAATTTAAATTTTTTTTAAAAAGCCTCTCGCAGGTGCGGAAGCGCATGCAGAGAGGCTAGTGTATAGAAGCATAGTAAACGTTCATGAATTTGAAACAATTGAATTATTTTGACAAAAAACATATTCAATCCAATCCAGCGTTGGTTAAGTAATTTTGCAATCTCAACATCAACATCAATCAAATAGGATCCAATTCAACGTCAATCAAACATGATTATATCAACTCAACAACTGGTTATTGGTTTTTGACGATGAAGGAAAATAATATTTTTCATTAAATTTGGATCATCAAACTGTCGAAATGGAAAAACATTTGTGTAAAAGGAAATAACATTGTTTTACAATCCCCGTTTATATATATATATATATATATATATATAAAAGTAGTATAGCCTATAGTTGAGATTTTTGGGTTAATGGTTTTATTAGTCCCCCAACTTGGACCGGATTTGCATTTGAGTACCTCAATTTCCAAAATGGTACCTGTGGTCCTTTAACTTTAGTTTCGTTTAGACAACTAGTCCCACCGTTACTTATGTTAACTTTTTCTATTAAATGTAGGGGTAAATGGTATTTTTATATTAAAAACATAAAAATGAATAAAAAAATTATATCAATAAAATGGCATTTATGGGGTCCATTTTTAATTGACGTGGAGTTCCACATGGACAACAAAATAATAAAAAATTTATTCTTTGAATTATTTTACGAAATTAAACATATTAAATTTTAAAAAAAATTTAAAAAAAAACCATCCCAGATTCTCTCTCTCTCTCTCTCTCTCTCTCTCTCTCTCTCTCTCTCTCTCTCTCTCTCTCTCTCTCTCCTCCTCCTCCTCCTCCTCCTAGCCCCCAGCCACACAAACCACCACCCAAATGCATTCATCCTCCTCGGAGGTTATCAACTCCTAGGAGCTCATGGCCGGCCTTGACGCCGATAGCTTCCAATTCTCGCCACTCCTTTCTCCCTTTCTCCAATGAAATTTTCATTTGCAATTTCATGTTTTCTTCCTCCAGGAAAGGTTGCTGTGGACATTAGGGTTAGGGTCTGGGGGTGATTGGGCAGCGTGGTCGTCGGCTGTCATCGGCGAATCGGCGACGCTCAAGGTGTCGTCGATGGGTTCAGAAAGGAAATGGCGTTGGAGTTGGGGTCTGGCCACGAGGGCAGTGCGAAGGCAGAGAGGGTCGCCATTGGAGGAGGATCTGGAAGGAATTTTCGAGGGTTGATTTGATGTCAGGAGGGTTGATTTGGTCGGGTTGTCTAGGAAGGGAAGAGAGAAGGTGAGATATTTTTTTTGTTTAGGGTTTAGGGCCTGGATCTTGGACCCAGAGGTGAGGTGGTGGGGAAGGGGGGGAGCCTGCTAGGTTTTGGTGTTAGGGGAGGTGGGAAAGGAAGACGCAATTGATGAGGGTGGTTGGGGTTGCAACAGAGAGGGGTTGGGAAGGGGTGGGCAAGGTCGTCGTGGCGGTTGGGTTGGTTTTTTGTTTTTTGTTTTTTTTGTTTTTTTTATAATCAATTTTAAAATAATTTTAATAATTTAAAACTAGTTTTGAAAAATATATAATTTTTTATTAATTTTTAGTCCACGTGGAAGTTCACCTCATTAAAAAATGGAGCCCACATTTGCCTTTATATTTTAATAAATTTAAAATGTAAAAAAAAATATAAAAATACTATTTTACCCATGTATTTAACAGAAAAGTTAACAAAATTGACGACAGGACCATTTGTCTAAACGAAACTAAAGTTAAAGGACCACAGGTACCATTTTGAAAATTGAGGTACTCAAATGCAAATCCGGTCCAAGTTGGGGGACTAATAAAACCATTAACCCAAGATTTTTTTTAAAACAACTATAGCCGCGGCTTTACCTGGGGTCTTTTATTTTAATTTTTTTAATAAATAGTATAGCCGTTCGGCTATACGTCTTTTAAATATAATATACTTAAACAGTATAGCCACACGCCTATACTGTTTTTGACACGTAGGTGCCGAATCGTTAGGCGGGTCCTTTTTTATTTATTTATTGATTTACTTATATTAATAGCTCTGCTCATGTTTGGTGAGAGATTAAAGAGGAAAAAAAGAAGAAGTTGAAAATGGACCATTAATGCTGCTAAGAGGTAAAGCCCCACATGAAAGGCAAGTGAGTTTGATTTCTCAGTTGCCTAACTATTCGGCAACCGAGAATAGCCATGCACCACGAAAAAATAATAAATAATAAGAATAATGTGCCAAGCATTATTCAAGCATATAGCTAGTGATGAGTTCTCACTTCCATCCATTTCATTTCATTAATTCAATCCAGAAAATGCAAAATTGACATTTAACTATAACTATAAAGGACGAGAGACAAAGACTTTGGCTCCAGCCATTGTAACAACAACCACTGAGGTGAAAGATAACTTATTCAAGAGCACAAGGAACAGGCTTTTTGCACGCAATTTGTATCTAAATTTCATTCAATATGTTATCTTCTTTATTAAAATTCTAACAATGGCAGCAAGCTCTCTCAATAGTAAAAAAGACTTGGCCTGATTTTGAGGATAGGCAGATTTGAAGTAAACAAATAAATCTTTGTCAAGCATTCAGGTGGGTGGGACACATCTAAACCCCGATGTCATGCATATGGTTATCTATCACCTCCATCAATTTCATTTCATTATTTCATCCAGAAAATAAAAAATTGGCATTTAAATTTAGAGAATGAAAAACTGAGACCTTTACTGAAAAAAAACTATTATAGATGAGATCCGAGAGACTTTTTAATGCTCATTTTACTGTCCGTCATTACAATGTGCTTAGGAACAGTGTATAGTTGGATTGAGTTTTAGTATATATAAATTTCATGTCCACTTCTGTCTTTTGGCTCACGCTTTTAATAAGAGTTATTAGTATTTAGAAATGTTTTTCGTAATGTATATATGTATGTCTCATTTTACCACCTAAAATATTATGAATATGTTGCTATTAGCCCAACCCTGTCAAACATTCAGTTAAAACTTCACTTGTAGTGCTCTGTTTTAATGTAAAGAATAGTGATTCCTCAACAAAAAAAATAAAATAGTGAACATACACTCAAAATACAAGAAAATCATAAATTAGAAGACAATTAATCAATATTTGCGATAGGTTGTGCTTTTCGGTGGAAGGCTCGTGATCAGCTTTGGACTTGAAGATGACCAGCCAAACAAATGGAATAGGGATTTGGAATAAATTGTACACTGGGAACATATCAAGCAAGAACATTTTGCTGGATTCTATATGAGGCATGTGTTTCAGACTCTGGAACCTGGACTCAACTAATTGGGTCGCCATTGCAGTAACATATGGATAGCTAGCTTTGGCATTAAGAAGCAGGGGAAATATCGGTGATATCGGAAATATCGGTAGTCCAAAAACACGGAAATTTCGATGGAAATATCGGGATATTATCGATATCGATAAAAATTGAATAAAAACCATGGAAATTGTAAGAAAAACTTGGAAATTTTTATTGAAACTTTGGAGGATGCTTATTTAGTCAATTATCTATTAGTTTATCACAAAAAATTGGAAGGAAATGCATTGCATGATGGATTTTACTAATTTAAGTTGATTATATAGCGAGTTGACAAACACTGTGAGTGTAGAAAATATGTAGTAATTAATAAAAGAAGATTAAACACACCACAATCATTTATATATAATGATTTACTACAATATTTTACATTTTATACATTGCATGGTAAGATACATAAGTGACTTAGTACTACATAGAGTTCTTATGAGGTTCAAATTTTTCACTATCTTCATCATCTCTATGTGTAGAGTAAGTGTATTGTGAAGAGTAGTCATCAAATGATAAATCCCCAAAATAGTTTTGCATGTAATTGTTAACATGCCACCCATATGGATCCGAGATTGGTTGACGTTGTCTATGAGCAAAATCATTTGAAGATTGAGTCTCGGATTCTTTCCATGAGCTGCTTGATTCCTTCCCAAAAGGAATGAGATATGAAGGGTAGGGAAATGGTTGGTTATGAGTATAATCATAGTTACTATTTCCCACTCCAACATAGTCCGAAGTTATAGATAACGAATCATCTTCTTGCCTGTCCATGTCTCAATATTCAGAAGAAAAAAGAACTTACCACTTGGACGCCACAATACAAAGCAAACCAAGGATGACTAATTTTACAAGAGGAAACACCTTGAATCCCCTTTGTGTTTTTCCCCTTTTTTTTCCTTTTTTTTTTCATTACATCGATATTTTCGATATTTTAGCGATATTATAGCGATATTGTAGCAAAATATTGCTGAAGTGTGAGTGAAATTATCGACGTCGATATTTTCCGATATTATCGTCGATATTCTCGATATTTATACGAAATGTGTATGGATACGTTTCGAAATATCCGTGATTCGAAAAAACGATAATATCCTCGATATTTCGTCGATATTATTGATATTTTAGACTATGATTGTGACGATAATAAGTTGTCATCAATGTCAATTCACAATCTCGTCAAACAATGAAACAAGTTTCTCAACATGGGTTTTTATTATAGGTACTCTATTTTAGAAGTTTTTACTTTAGTCCTCAAACGTTCAAATCAATCTGTTGGCGTCGCAAATCTCACGGCATGGTGCTCCGGGCCGAAGGGATGTGCATGAACACAGACGTCTTTCTTTTGGTTACTGTGCGTTTTGTGCGCAGGCGTGCCAGCACGGTCTACCGTGCGTCGAGGGTTTGATAGGTTTTGGGTAGGATATGTCTAAATGATGCGCCTGTTTGAACTTGGACTTCTAACCGAACGATTGTGGCCGAGAGAGGAACTTATCTCGGCCGTCAGGTTCACGGCCTGAGCTACAAGGCTGTTTAATGGTGGTGTAGGTGGTGGATTTTGGGCGGTGCTCCGGCGCGTTGCTCGAGGAGCGACGGTCGTATGATATATGGGGTGAATGAGGCGATAACAGGGATGGTGCTCCGGCGCCTTGAAAAATAAAGGGTCGTATGATATATTGATGAATGGATTTTTCTTACAATCTACCACTACTCCTAGGAAAGCATGTAAAGGTACTGAAAGTGCGTTACAGAAAAATAAGTTGCTCCGTGGGAGGCTTTTGGTTTTGGTGTTGGACACTTTGTACGTGGTCTTGAGCTTGGTATTTATAGGAGTCCTGGAGAGCCATTTGAGACTGAAAAGATCTTCTAAAAATATCTCCCTGATGGAGTCTGATTGGGGCAAGCAGGCAGTCCAATAGGCATTTGGGATCGTGAAGTATGGTGGTGTGACCCCCATAAATCTTGGCAAATCTCGGCCACCGCCCTGATCGAGGGTTCTGCACCTCTGGCCGTGGGAACGCATTAAATGCCCTGGTCTAGTGGTTGGTGAAGCGACCGCAATTTGTAAGAATATTTTGTGAGAATGTTTGTACCTAACCACTCTGATTTACCAAATCCTGACTTGAGTCACTTCTCTTCTGCCCTCGTGCATTAAATGCTTCTTGCCCCAGTGGATTTGCTGTGGTGGACAGAGGCACTACTTCATTAAATGGGGCATGGGGCCCAGAAGCCATGTGGCTTTTTTGACCATAATATCTCTGGCCGTGCTTTGCATGGTCCTCGGCCTCGGCCCATAAGGCTACGGTCGAGAGGCCGAGAAGATCGTGCCTTTGCATTTGCCTAGCGTTTTTCAAGAACGCAAGACACTTTAAAAGAACGCGGCCGTTCTAGTCTATGAACAGGTGTCAAGGCCGAGAAGAGGCCCCTTCTCTCGGCGGTGTTTTATTAGGCACAAAAACAATCAATAAGTCCCTTATATTTTGGTCTTACATCAATTTGGTCTTTGTTGTCGAATTCCAACAAAACTTTGTTAAAATTGGTCACATATCCTTGTTTCGTCAGGGTTTCACATTTAGGTTTCGTCAAGGAGAGTACACATCCTTGTTGAGCAACATATGTAATTGTTTTTTCCTTTGTTTTTCAGGGTTTCAATTTGTTCATCCAAACAGAGGTTTAAGGATCACATTGATTGATTGGGAAATTTGAGAATTCAAATGAGGACTTTTGAAAAATTCGAGGACCATTCATGAAAAAAAAAACCCTTCTCAGTACCTTTCTAGTATGAGGCTGCATTTGTTGAAGCTATTACCTACGATACCATGTGACATAGTGCAGTGGCAAGCATACAGTAACGTCTCACTTTCCATCACTTTAATTTAAGTAATTCCAATATATTTTTCTCCAGCTAGGTAGTTTGGTGGTCCAAGCTCACAAAAATTTAAAACATAGTGAGAAACAGTATTCCGAACAACAAAGAAAGTGTAGAAATTGAACAATTTACCCTCATAGCACTAGGGGTAGATTGACTTAAAAAAAATGTTTGTATCCTGAATTTTCTCAAATAAAAAAACAATGGGCAAAATGAATGTTATGTACAAATTCAAGGGGAATAACTGATTTTTTTTTTTTTAATAAAAAAAATCTGCAGAAATAGCTTTCATTCAACTACAAAGCAAGCAAGCTAATAAATAACCAAATTAAAAAAAGTAAGTTGACTATTAATTATCGGTAGCGGCATCAGAGGAGCACAATCAAATGAATTTATCCAATAAACGACAAAACAAACCATCAATGATGCATTCCAATTCCTATGTACAATAAACGACAATTTCATCTTTAGTTCTTCTACAATTTATAGATGAGATCCGAAAGACTTTTCAATGCTCAACTGAACCCCAAAGACTAACCCACACTATATATAAGTAGTAAGGCACGACCCATACAATATACGTATACCACACAAACAATAACCATGGCATCTTTAACTTCCGCTAAACTATGCTTCCTACCTTATTGCCTTGTCATCTTGTTGTATCTTTCATCACCAAATTGGGTTGCCTTTCCTTCTGCTACTTCTACTTCTGATACCGAAGCAAAGGCTCTTCTTAAATGGAAAGCCAGCTTATTTCCAAATAAAGCCCTCAATAATCTCACCTGGTACCATCCCACTCATAATATTAATGCCACCAATGCTTCTAGCACCAATCCAAAACCAAGAACAAGCCCATGCACTTGGACTGGTGTTTCATGCAACTCAGCTGGAAGTGTCAGCAAGATAGACCTTGTCAATAGGGGTTTACAAGGTACGCTACATGAGTTTTTATTCTTGTCCTTCCCTAATCTTGAATATCTTAACCTCAGCTTGAACAAACTCTTTGATACCATCCCACCTCAAATCAACTACCTCTCCAAACTCCACCATCTCAATCTCACCCATAATAAGTTCTCTGGGAGAATCCCACCAGAAATCGGTCTCCTAAGAAATCTTAGGTTTCTTCGTCTCTCTAAAAATACTTTGTTGGGGGAAATTCCTAAAGAGATAGGCAACCTGAAATCTCTTGTATATCTATCATTGTCCTACAACAATTTAAGTAGTTTCATCCCTCCAAATATTGGTAACTTAATAAAGCTAAACATTTTGCACTTGGCTAAAAATCAACTTTCTGGTTTGATTCCCAAGGAGATAGGGAACTTGAAATCTCTTGTAGATCTAGACTTGTCCTACAACAATTTAAGTGGTCTCATCCCTCCAAATGTTGGTAACTTAATAAAGCTAAACACTTTATACTTGGGTAACAATCAACTTTCTGGTTTGATTCCCAAGGAGATAGGGAACTTGAAATCTCTTGTAGATCTAGAGTTGTCCATCAACAATTTAAGTGGTCACATCCCTCCAAATATTGGTAACTTAATAAAGCTAAACACTTTGTACTTGGCTAAAAATCAACTTTCTGGTTTGATTCCCAAGGAGATATGGAACTTGAAATCTCTTGTAGATCTAGAGTTGTCCATCAACAATTTAAGTGGTCTCATCCCTCCAAATATTGGTAACTTAAAAAAGCTAAACACTTTATACTTGGGTAACAATCAACTTTCTGGTTTGATTCCCAAGGAGATATGGAACTTGAAATCTCTTGTAGAACTGGAGTTGTACCAGAACAATTTAAGTGGTCTCATCCCTCCAAATATTGGTAACTTAATAAAGCTAAACATTTTGTACTTGGATACAAATCAACTTTCTGGTTTGATTCCCAAGGAGATAGGGAACTTGAAATCTCTTGTAGATCTAGACTTGTCCTACAACAATTTAAGTGGTCTCATCCCACCTGAGATTAGCAACGCAATTCAAATTCATGTGCTAGACCTTTCTTCAAATCATTTAGTTGGGTTGATCCCAAAAGAATTCGGGAAGTTGTCTTCGTTGTTCAAGTTGAAGTTGAATGGAAATCAACTTTCAGGTCGTATACCGTCGGAATTCGGATCATTAAATGATCTTGAATATCTTGACTTGTCAACAAATGAATTCAGTGACTCAATTCCCAGCATTCTAGGTGACTTGCTCAAATTACACCATCTGAATTTGAGCAACAACAAGTTATCTCAATCAATTCCATTTAAGTTGGGGAAGTTATTTCAATTGAATGACCTGGATTTAAGTCATAACTCACTTGAAGGTAAGATACCATCAGAAATGGGCAGTATGCAGAGTTTGGTGACACTTGATCTTTCCCACAATAATCTTTCGGGTTCCATACCATCAAGTTTCGAAGAGATGCGTGGCTTGTCGTATGTTGACATATCCTACAATCACTTGGAAGCATTTCGAGAAGCTTCGGCAAAAGGTTTGAAAGGGAACAAAGGATTGTGTGGCAAAGTTGGAGCTCTGCTGCCACCCTACAATGCACATGGGTCAAAAAATGACCACACGGTCATATTCTCTATTATAGCAGTATTTGTACTTCTATATGCTCTCTTTACAATTGTCTTTGTAGTAGTGCAAAGAAAGAAGAAGCATCAAGATACTAAACAAAACCACATGCATGGAGAAATTTCCTTTTCAGTTTTAAATTTTGATGGAAAATCAATGTATGAGGAAATCATAAGGGCAACAGAAGATTTTAATTCCACATATTGCATTGGGGAATGGAGGACATGGAAGCGTTTACAAAGTGAATTTGTCATCTGGAGATGTAGTGGCCGTGAAGAAACTCTATATGCTATGGGATGGCGAGACAGAATTTCAGGAGGAGTTCTTGAATGAAGTAAGGACACTCAGTGAGATAAGACATCGGAATATTGATCGGTGCATAATTACATATCTTTTTGTACCATTATAACTTATGATTTGGTATGTTTTTGAGTTAAACTTGTGCTTTTAATAAAGTTTTGTGTATATTTCAGTATAATAAGGTTGAGACTCATTACATGCATTTTGAAGACAAGTTAGCTTAAAAACTGTGTCTGCAGATCGGTCATATTTACGGATTAACCTGTACTTTCTCAAAAAGAACCAGATAATGCGCCATACATCACTGGAAAGATACGGAAGTCTAGTTTCCGTAGCATTTTACGGTGCATGATTTGGAGTCATCTAGAGGAAGTTAGACATGATTTAGTAGCTCAAGGTCAAACATTCGGGCCTTAGTCCAGTTTCCGTGGGTCAGCTTTCAGGCCTCAGGTCAGCTACTTACACAAGTCAAATGAGGCGACACCCTTAATAGAATTTGTTCCAATGGGTGTCTAATATAACATATCCAAATTTCAGCCCCATTGGATACGTTTGGAGCCCTCAGCATGTCAAATACCTAACCTGGTTCACAGACAAACCAGGCCTCAGTCCAGTTTCCGTGGGTCAGCTTGCAGGCCTCATTTCAGCTACTTTCACAGGTCAGATGAGGCAACACCCTTGATAGAATGTGTTCCAATGGATGTCTACTATAACATATCCAAATTTCAGCCCAATTGGATAATTCTGGAGCCCTCAGCATGTCAAACACTGAATCTGGTTCACAGACAAACCATGTGTTTAAAGCAGCCACACATGGAGGCAAAGCATGGGCAGCTGTTGAGCCATGTTCTTAAAGCAGCCACACATGGAGGCAAAGCATGGGCAGCTGTTGATCCATATGCTTAAAGCAACCACACATGGAGGCAAAGCTTATGGCAGCTGCAAAGCATGAGCTGCCACACATGGGAGACAAAGCATGAGCTGCCACACATGGGAAGCTAAGAGACCAGCCAAGGGGGAGGACGAATTTGAAGCCTATAAATACAGAGTTTCAGCTCATTCAAAGGAGGATATCATTCCATCATTTTACACTTTCATTGTACACAAAGAGAGGGATAGTTGAGAGTCACAAAGGGAGAGAAGAGAGAAGGTAGCAGCTGGGAGGCTTTGGCCTCCTGGCAGCCATGGAGATGAATCTTTTCCATCTCTAGCATGCTGTCCTTATCTTCTTCTCCTCCCTTTGTCTTTTATTTTCTTCTTGTATTTCTTTGTTTCACTTTGTTTTTTTTTGTTATTAGTTTTAATAAACGTGGATTCTAAAACCTCACCATCTTGTCTTAGTTCTTTTATTTCTTTTTGTTTTGTGTTCTTTTGTTTTCTTTTCTGTTTTGTGTAGGAAAACTAAAAGGGATCATTCAATCACCAATCCCTGTGGAATCGACCTCGCACTTACATATCTAAACTACCAACGGTTCGTGCAGTTGCGAGTTAAAACGTGCATATAGTTGCTTAATTTTTAGGTTGCTATTTGTTCAACAAATATTGTGAAGCTCTATGGTTTCTGCGCACATAAACGACACTCATTTTTGGTGTATGAGTATCTTGAAAGAGGTAGCTTGGCCGCAATGTTGAGCAAAGATGAAAAAGCTAAAGAGTTGGGGTGGAGTAAAAGGGTGAATATTGTTAAAGGCTTAGCTCATGCCTTGTCTTACATGCACCACGATTGCTTGCCACCGATTGTACATCATGACATCTCAAGCAAGAATATTTTGTTGGATTCTGAATATGAGGCCTATGTTTCAGACTTTGGCACTGCTAGGTTTTTAAAACCAAACTCAACTAATTGGACTGCCGCTGCAGGCACATATGGCTACATGGCACCAGGTAATATTGTGATTCCATGTTCTATGTATTTATCGCTTTTTATGCTTTTGCCTTTAGACCAATGCTTCATTTTCATCATTAGGAGCAGTTAACATAAACACATTTTCACTGCTTTGATTTATAAAATATACTAATAAACACATTTTCACTTCTCTTAAGCTATAAACTAATAAGTCGATTCATGCATGATACAGTTTCGTTAAAATTCCATTGAATACTTATGTCTATAAACTAATACTGCCACTTCTCTGAGGTTTTCTCTGAGCAGAGCTTGCTTACACAATGGAAGTGAATGAGAACTGCGATGTTTATAGCTTTGGTGTGGTCACATTGGAAATAATTATGGGAAACCATCCTGGAGATCTTTTCTCATCTTTCTCATCAGTCTCTTCATCCTCCTCCTCATCATCATCATCTGCATTACCAGCCCATCAAAATAATTAGGACACGGACACGGCTAGGACACGGCGATTAAAATAATAATTAATTTTCAATATTAAAAATATCACATAATTCCATAAAATAAAATAAATAACTCATGTTCTTCATCATCCATACATAATAATTAATACATCACAAAATAAATAACTCATGTTCAGCATCTATACATAATAATTAATAGATCACAAAATAAAACATAGATGATCTAATTCTCAATCTTCTTCAAGCATTTATGTCTTCATTGTTGTTATTTGAAAACAACACGTCCTCTAATTCCGGTTCATCAAGTGAAAGGTTTGCAATTTCAAGCACGCCCTCTAGAATGTTATCAATGGCTAAACTCACTCATGGCTCCTCTTCCGACTCACTTTCCGAAGGGTCTGAATTAGAAGAATCTGATTGGGCTTCATCCACCTTCTCCACGAAGTCTCTGAGCCTTGTGATCATTTACACTAACTCGAAGTCAAACTCGTCAAGCACACTTAAGTAAATGCCAAACTCGTCTCGAATGTTACCTGTACAATACATGTGAGTGTGCAACACACAAGTTCTCGCCACAAACCTCATATCCAGCAGATATACCCTCCAAGTATCTAGACAATGTGTCAATGCCGCAAGCTGCATCTCTTCCAATCCACAATCCAGATCCCAATTCGGAATCATGTCTTCAATTGCCTCTATCAGCATACCTCTATGCGACAGAGAAAATACAAGCACGAACACCTCAATTACCTCCAACACCGGTTGCACAATGGCATCATCTCCAAAAGGATCTTCTGGTGGGATTACTAGAGGTAAATTCAACAAAATCATTGGACTCACCATATCCCACAAGAAATTCTCCAACTCTTTGGAGCTTCGTTCATCTGACTCCACCTCCTTGAGATTTCCACTGACGGCCTCTGCTAAGCAATCCATGTCTCCTAGAATATCGGTGAGCTCTCTTAGGGTTAGCCGATGATGCTTTTTTGGTATAATAAATGAAGTAGGGGAGAGGAGTCGGCTGCGCGGAGTATGAAATGAAAGTGGATGCTGAAATGTGTGATTTAGGTTTGCAAAATTCATTTTCACTTTTAACCCCACTTTTGAAAAATCTTTCAAATCAGTCCACCAAAGTTTCAAAAATCACGTTTATATTCTTCTCCATCGGTGACCTTGTTCTTATAATTTCTAAAATCTCAAGAAGTTTTTTAAAAAAATCGAAAACCTCAAGGGATATTAGTGTAAATAAATTAAATTCTATATGCATTTTCTTCTAATTTTTTATAATAAAATAATAAATAATTAACTAAATAATCATACCAAAAACATTGACATGACAACCAAAAACATGACGAGATTGCTTTAACTTTCATTTAGCTTTTTGAGAAGGAAAAACGAATACCCCAAACCCCAAGCAAGCATTGGATTCCAGTCGGGGCGAGGACGGGTCATATTAAATATATATTTTTACTTACACGTGGTGTTCTCTTATTTGTGTTTGTTTTAAAACACTGTCATTGAAAGGCAAGTTGGGTTTGTATTGATGACTGATGTCTCGGGCAGACAGAATGAAACGGCTCAATTTTTTTTTTTTAATGAAATCTGTCTTACTTTTTGTTTGAGATTCACGCCTATTCTCTCACGTTCTCTAATCCCATGCCTATTTGCATTAAAATATTGTAATAGTTGGGTGGGTTTGTATTGATGATTGATGTTGATGTCTTGGGCAGAGAAAAGAGAACAGCTTTTTAAATTTTTTTTAATGAACTCTTATTTATACATAATTATATATGTATGCGGGCCTAACGGGCCAGGCTTTTGTGGGCGGGCCGGGCTCTCTTGGGCTTAATCGGGCCGGGCCTATGGGCCGGGCCGGGCTTCAGACACCTAAGCCCAAGCCCGGCCTGGCCCAATGCGGGCCGGGCCATCCAAAAGCCCATATCGGGTTGGGTCGGGTTATTTCTCGATGGGCCGGGCGGGCCCCCATCAGCCCACGGGCCAAATGATGAGGCCTACTTTGGTAGCAGTATACTCGGTTTTTCTAATTTTTTTTTAAAGAAACAGTATATAGCCGGCCGGCCACACTCTGGTTTTAATTTTTTTAAAAACAAATTGTATAGTCGCTCTGTTATACCTCTTTTTTAATTTCTTTAAATAAAAAAAAATAGTATAGCCGGGCAGCTAAACTCGGTATTTTAAAATTTGTTGGAAAAAATAGTACAGCTTGGCGGCCATATGTTTTTTTTCTAGTTTTTTTTTAAAATAGTATGGCCGCCGGTCTTTACTCGCTGCTCTTTTTAATTAATATTTTTTGATAATTAGTGTAACCGAGCAGCTATACTCTTTATATGTTACACCATTACCCGAGTCTCCATAAAAAAAATTAGATATCGGAACAATGGATTGGTGATTCCCACGGCTGGTAAGGCTTTTGTTATGGTTGAGGGTTCCTATTAGCTTCGGGTATACATACATACTGCAATTCAATTCCCCATTGACAAGGGATTTCAGGAAGAGAAGAGACAGATAGAGATAGGGATTCGAGAACGGTAAAACTGGTAGTGATCGACACAATTGGTGAGTGGGGCAATCCTAGAGACAATTGGGTTCTCTTCCTCTATTTGGTATAGGGCTCGTCAATGGGTCGGGCCGGGCTAGCCCAGCCCAAATTTAACGGGCTTGGGCCAGGCTGGGCCGGGCTTTAAAGAAGAAAGAGAAAATATCGGGCCGGGTTTGTTTATAAAATTCAAAGCCCAAGCCCGGCCCATAGGTCGGGCTTGAGAAATTCCATTGGGCCGGGCCGGGCCGAAACGGGCCTACTTCATTCGAAAAAAATCATAAACTTAATCATAAGGGCATTTTAGTCTAAATTTGAGATTAAACTCACTTAATTCCAATATTTTCACATCAAACCAAATTCATAAAATACCCAATAAAGTCACACAACTTAGTAAGATTTTCCACAAAAATAATAAAATAAAGTATTATTTTTGAGGTTATTACATAATTAGACCGTAATATGTTGCACGGACACGGGTACGGGGACACGGAAACGCAACACGGCGACACGGAAAATCTCAAAAAATTAGGACACGGACACGGCTAGGACACGGCGATTAAAATAATAATTAATTAAAAATATTAAAAATATCACATAATTCCATAAAATAAATAAATAACTCATGTTCTTCATCATCCATACATAATTATTAATACATCACAAAATAAATAACTCATGTTCAGCATCTATACATAATTAATATATCACAAAATAAAACATAGATGATCTAATTCTCAATCTTCTTCAAGCATTTATGTCTTCATTGTTGTTATTTGAAAACAACATGCCCTCTAATTCCGGTTCATCAAGTGAAAGGTTTGCAATTTCAAGCACGCCCTCTAAAATGTTATCAATGGCTAAACTCACTCATGGCTCCTCTTCCGACTCACTTTCCGAAGGGTCTGAATTAGAAGAATCTGAATTAGAAGAATCTGATTGGGCTTTATCCACCTTCTCCACGAAGTCTCTGAGTCTTGTGGTCATGTACACTAACTCGAAGTCAAACTCGTCAAGCACACTTAAGTAAATGCCAAACTCGTCTCGAATGTTACCTGTACAATACATGTGAGTGTGCAACACACAAGTTCTCGCCACAAACCTCATATCCAGCAGATATACCCTCAAAGTATCTAGACAATGTGCCAATGCCGCAAGCTGCATCTCTTCCAATCCACAATCCAGATCCCAATTCGGAACCATGTCTTCAATTGCCTCTATCAGCATACCTCTATGCGACAGAGAAGCATCTATGACAACTTCTGAGGGTTCCAGGGAAAATACAAGCACGAACACCTCAATTACCTCCAACACCGGTTGCACAATGGCATCATCTCCAAAAGGATCTTCTGGTGGGATTACTAGCAGTAAATTCAACAAAATCATTGGACTCACCATATCCCACAAGAAATTCTCCAACTCTTTGGAGCTTCGTTCATCTGACTCCACCTCCTTGAGATTTCCACTGACGGCCTCTGCTAAGCAATCCATGTCTCCTAGAATATCGGTGAGCTCTCTTAGGGTTAGCCGATGATGCTTTTTTGGTATAATAAATGAAGTAGGGGAGAGGAGTCGGCTGCGCGGAGTATGAAATGAAAGTGGATGCTGAAAGGTGTGATTTAGGTTTGCAAAATTCATTTTCACTTTTAACCCCACTTTTGAAAAATCTTTCAAATCAGTCCACCAAAGTTTCAAAAATCACGTTTATATTCTTCTCCATCGGTGACCTTGTTCTTATAATTTCTAAAATCTCAAGAAGTTTTAAAAAAAATCGAAAACCTCAAGTGATATTAGGTTAAATAAATTAAATTCTATATGCATTTTCTTCTAATTTTTATAATAAAATAATATATAATTAACTAAATAATCATACCAAAAACAGTGACATGACAACCAAAAACATGACGAGATTGCTTTAACTTTCATTTAGCTTTTTGAGAAGGAAAAACGAATACCCCAAACCCCAAGCAAGCATTGGATTCCAGTCGGGGCGAAGACGGGTCATATTAAATATATATTTTTACTTACACGTGGCGTTCTCTTATTTGTGTTTGTTTTAAAACACTGTCATTGAAAGGCAAGTTGGGTTTGTATTGATGACTGATGTCTCGGGCAGACAGAATGAAACGGCTCTTTTTTTTTATTTATTAATGAAATCTGTCTTACTTTTTGTTTGAGATTCACGCCTATTCTCTCACGTTCTCTAATCCCATGCCTATTTGCATTAAAATATTGTAATAGTTGGGTGGGTTTGTATTGATGATTGATGTTGATGGCTTGGGTAGAGAACAGAGAACAGCTTTTTAAATTTTTTTTAATGAACTCTTATTTATACATAATTATATATGTATGCGGGCCTAACAGGCCGGGCTTTTGTGGGCGGGCCGGGCTCTCTTGGGCTTAATCGGGCCGGGCCTATGGGCTGGACCAGGCTTCAGACACCTAAGCCTAAGCCCGGCCTGGCCCAATGCGGGCCGGGCCATCCAAAAGCCCATATCGGGCTGGGCCGGGTTATTTCTCGATGGGCCGGGCGGGCCCCCATCAGCCCACGGGCCAAATGATGAGGCCTACTTTGGTAGCAGTATACTCGGTTTTTCTAATTTTTTTTTTTAAAGAAACAGTATATAGCCGGCCGGCCACACTCTGGTTTTAATTTTTTTTAAAACAAATTGTATAGCCGCTCTGTTATACCTCTTTTTTAATTTCTTTAAAAAAAAATAGTATAGCCGGGCGGCTAAACTCGGTTTTTTAGAACTTATTGGAAAAAATAGTACAGCTTGGCGGCCATATGGTTTTTTTCTAGTTTTTTTTAAAAATAGTATGGCCGCCGGGCTTTACTCGCTGCTCTTTTTAATTAATATTTTTTTTATAATTAGTGTAACCGAGCAGCTATACTCTTTATATGTTACTGCATTACCCGAGTCTCCATAAAAAAAATTAGATATCGGAACAATGGATTGGTGATTCTCACGGCTGGTAAGGCTTTTGTTATGGTTGAGGGTTCCTATTAGCTTCGGGTATACATACATACTGCAATTCAATTCCCCATTGACAAGGGATTTGAGGAAGAGAGGAGACAGATAGAGATAGGGATTCGAGAACGGTAAAACTGGTAGTGATCGACACAATTGGTGAGTGGGGCAATCCTAGAGACAATTGGGTTCTCTTCCTCACTTTGGTATAGGGCTCGTCAATGGGCCGGGCCGGGCTAGCCCAGCCCAAATTTAAAGGGCTTGGGCCGGGCTTTAAAAAAGAGAGAGAAAATATCGGGCCGGGTTTGTTTAGAAAATTCAAAGCCCAAGCCCGGCCCATAGGTCGGGCTTGAGAAAGCCCATTGGGCCGGGCCGGGCCAAAAGGGGCCTACTTCATTCGAAAAAAATCATAAACTTAATCATAAGGGCATTTTAGTCTAAATTTGAGATTAAACTCACTTAATTCCAATATTTTCAAATCAAACCAAATTCATAAAATACCCAATAAAGTCAGACAACTTAATAAGATTTTGCACAAAAATAATAAAACAAAGTATTATTTTTGAGGTTATTACATAATTAGACCGTAATATGTTGCACAGACACGGGTACGGGGACACGGAAACGCAACACGGCGACACGGAAAATCTCAAAAAATTAGGACACGGACACGGCTAGGACACGGCGATTAAAATAATAATTAATTAAAAATATTAAAAATATCACATAATTCCATAAAATAAAATAAATAACTCATGTTCTTCATCATCCATACATAATTATTAATACATCACAAAATAAATAACTCATGTTCAGCATCTATACATAATAATTAATATATCACAAAATAAAACATAGATGATCTAATTCTCAATCTTCTTCAAGCATTTATGTCTTCATTGTTGTTATTTGAAAACAACATGCCCTCTAATTCCGGTTCATCAAGTGAAAGGTTTGCAATTTCAAGCACGCCCTCTAAAATGTTATCAATGGCTAAACTCACTCATGGCTCCTCTTCCGACTCACTTTCCGAAGGGTCTGAATTAGAAGAATCTGAATTAGAAGAATCTGATTGGGCTTTATCCACCTTCTCCACGAAGTCTCTGAGTCTTGTGGTCATGTACACTAACTCGAAGTCAAACTCGTCAAGCACACTTAAGTAAATGCCAAACTCGTCTCGAATGTTACCTGTACAATACATGTGAGTGTGCAACACACAAGTTCTCGCCACAAACCTCATATCCAGCAGATATACCCTCAAAGTATCTAGACAATGTGCCAATGCCGCAAGCTGCATCTCTTCCAATCCACAATCCAGATCCCAATTCGGAACCATGTCTTCAATTGCCTCTATCAGCATACCTCTATGCGACAGAGAAGCATCTATGACAACTTCTGAGGGTTCCAGGGAAAATACAAGCACGAACACCTCAATTACCTCCAACACCGGTTGCACAATGGCATCATCTCCAAAAGGATCTTCTGGTGGGATTACTAGCAGTAAATTCAACAAAATCATTGGACTCACCATATCCCACAAGAAATTCTCCAACTCTTTGGAGCTTCGTTCATCTGACTCCACCTCCTTGAGATTTCCACTGACGGCCTCTGCTAAGCAATCCATGTCTCCTAGAATATCGGTGAGCTCTCTTAGGGTTAGCCGATGATGCTTTTTTGGTATAATAAATGAAGTAGGGGAGAGGAGTCGGCTGCGCGGAGTATGAAATGAAAGTGGATGCTGAAAGGTGTGATTTAGGTTTGCAAAATTCATTTTCACTTTTAACCCCACTTTTGAAAAATCTTTCAAATCAGTCCACCAAAGTTTCAAAAATCACGTTTATATTCTTCTCCATCGGTGACCTTGTTCTTATAATTCCTAAAATCTCAAGAAGTTTTTAAAAAAAATCGAAAACCTCAAGGGATATTAGTGTAAATAAATTAAATTCTATATGCATTTTCTTCTAATTTTTTATAATAAAATAATAAATAATTAACTAAATAATCATACCAAAAACATGACGAGATTGCTTTAACTTTCATTTAGCTTTTTGAGAAGGAAAAACGAATACCCCAAACCCCAAGCAAGCATTGGATTCCAGTCGGGGTGAGGACGGGTCATATTAAATATATATTTTTACTTACACGTGGCGTTCTCTTATTTGTGTTTGTTTTAAAACATTGTCATTGAAAGGCAAGTTGGGTTTGTATTGATGACTGATGTCTCGGGCAGACAGAATGAAACGGCTCTTTTTATTTTTTTTAATGAAATCTGTCTTACTTTTTGTTTGAGATTCACGCCTATTCTCTCAGCTTCTCTAATCCCATGCCTATTTGCATTAAAATATTGTAATAGTTGGGTGGGTTTGTATTGATGATTGATGTTGATGTCTTGGGCAGAGAAAAGAGAACAGCTTTTTAAATTTTTTTTAATGAACTCTTATTTATACATAATTATATATGTATGCGGGCCTAATGGGCCGGGCTTTTGTGGGCGGGCCGGGACGGGCTCTCTTGGGCTTAATCGGGTCGGGCCTATGGGCCGGGCCAGGCTTCAGACACCTAAGCCCAAGCCCGGCCCGGCCCAATGCGGGCCGGGCCATCCAAAAGCCCATATCAGGCCAGGCCGGGTTATTTCTCGATGAGCTGGGCGGGCCCCCATCGGCCCACAGGCCAAATGATGAGGCCTACTTTGGTAGCAGTATACTCGGTTTTTCTAATTTTTTTTTAAAGAAACAGTATAGCCGGCCGGCCACTCTGGTTATAATTTTTAAAAAAAAAATTGTATAGCTGCTCTGTTATACTTCTTTTTTAATTTCTTTTAAAAAAAATAGTATAGCCGGGCGGCTAAACTCGGTTTTTTATAATTTGTTTGAAAAAATAGTACAGCTTGGCGGCCATATGTTTTTTTTCTAGTTTTTTTAAAAAATAGTATGGCCGCCGGGCTTTACTCGCTGCTCTTTTTAATTATTATTTTTTGATAATTAGTGTAACCGAGCAGCTATACTCTTTATATGTTACACCATTACCCGAGTCTCCATACAAACCAAGTCGGTGATTTTGATTTCCTATCGTTCTTTTCAAATTTGTTGTATCATTACTTCTTCTTTTTTGGGTTAAATAGTGTAAATTACATTAATTTTTGCATTCAATAAATCTCATGGAAAATACTTCCCTCCTTCCTCTATAAGTAGTCACTCCTACATTTCTAACAATGACATTTTGACATGTGTATATAGAATTTTTTTGTGTGTGTGTGTGTGTGTGTGTGTGTGTGTGTTTTTGATAAATTATTTTTGCACATATGTCAAACCGTGATTTGCAGGTTGAAGAAGTATCCAAATCTTATTACCGACTGAATTTTCCTAACAAAGGCCATGGGTCTCTATATATGCCCATGCTGAGCACCAAATAATTTCAGTTAAAAAAGATTTTTTAACCTTCTTGAAGCCTCGTCCAATATAGAAATGTTAGCCCATGTATAACAACTTCATTGCCACAACTTTTACAACTTGTATCAATGTCTTCAGACATTCAGTCAAAAACAAATGTCTACAGACATGTCAAACAGCTAAACAGAACAATGGAAAATAATAAAAGCAACAGCTGATAATTAGCATGAGCTTGAGCAGAGTCAAACTTTACGGTCCAAAATCTCAACTTCTGAAGTTTGAGCTGAACAAGTTCCCTGACTCTGAGAGTTTCTTGAATGCACTTTCTTCTTCAAGTACATCCAGAAGAAACAACTAGTACTTGAGCGAACCGTTTCGCCTTTAGCTGTGCCCAACTTGCCTCTTTCTTCTTCTTCTTCCATCTTCATCTTCTTCTTGTGGAGGTCTCTCAGCACATGTGCTTCAGCAAGATCATAACCAGCAGTGGACATGGCCTTTTATTTATTATTTTTTTTGTAAAAAACAAAATAAGCAAGTGATTATTTTTGGTGTTCAATTTTAAAGAAGAAATGTGGTATTGTAATTGATGGGGCATTGAGAGGGCGATGAGTAGTTTCTTATAACATTTGTGCTGGCTTGGGAAGCAAGCATGCATACTGCAGCGCGCACAAAGATTATGTGGCAATGTTGACAAAATAACTTCTCTTGGACTTTTGAAGTTCTAAGGCAAATAAAAAATTGGTGGCTGGCTGCTGCTTCTGGTTGGAAGGTTTGGTCTATGTGTATGCTTGCTTGGTCACCAAGGAAAAAGGAAAGGAAAGTAAGATACTCTTTTCATGTTTGAAAATGAAGTCAACTATAGTTACAATTTATCATAGCACATATATATATATATATATATATTTTTTTTTGGGAGATTCACTATTGTACTCAATATAGGGGTCCAAATTTAAAATTTATAAATATAAAAATAAAATAAAATAACCCACATGAAATGGACTTTAGAAACACACCCAAAACTCATTTATAACATAACAAAGAGGCTTTGAACTTCATATAAATTACAAAACTGTCATTGATTTCTTAAAATAAGCTCAACCTCAAAACCTCATAAAAAAACTCAAAACACTCAATATGGTATCAAAATAATTTAATAATTAAAATTAAATTCAATATGACCAGCTATTCTTTTTGGGGGGTTTTTTTTGGGTTTGTTTATAGAAATTAAATGGTATATGGTTTATCCATATCACTAGTGCTAAGAATTGATATATAACTAAATATCTTTTTTTTTTCTTTTTTTTTTCTTTTTTGTAAATGAAGCCGCATATTCGCACATATCCTCCCCACACACCTACATAGTCAATCGTAAGACCTCTCTCCTAGGCCTCTCCCAATTTCTGGTCAATATTATCATCACCATTAATGCTGCTGTCACTACTAGAAAACTGGGCTAAAAGCAAAAATTTTATTTGTGTTCTTTGTTTCAAACAGCACGGATAATCATGCCCTATGAAGATAGCCACGGTGCAGCCACTTTATAGTGGTCGGTGTCCTATATAGGAGTTTCTATTGATTATAGAGCACGAATAATTTACTTTGTGGCAGTCATTTAGAGCACGATCATACCAAGTATTTGTGCTTTTATTTTGATAAGTGACTGAATTGTTAAATAGAGTAATTTGACATATGTGAACTAAGCACAGTGTCAAAACCGTGCCCAATGCTAATTGTTTAAATAAATAAAAAATTACACTGAAATTTCATTTCCACTTAATATAATGGTATTTCAAACCTTTTCAATGTATATAATATATATATATATAACAAACTGAAATTTCATTTCCACTTAATATAGTGATTAGATAAAATAATTGAATAAAAAACTTGTACTTAAAACTGAACGTATCTAACATCAATGAATTAGAAGCTCCAAATAAAACACCCTTTATGAGCCTATGTCTGCCTTTGTGAGCCTCCTTAATTACATTATCTGCCAAATAAGAGCATCAGCATTAGAGAGAGGAGAGAGGGAGAATCTACCACAATAGATAACCAGCTAGTAATCATAAAGTCTTCAAGTTCAGGGTATTTAGGCAAGCAAACGAGATGCATTAATTTTACGAAGACATTAACGCTTAACTATGATGAGTTTTGTGTACATGTGTGTACATCTATGATGAGTTTTGCCTATTAATTGAAACCCACACAAACTATGCACAACAACTGCAAAATTAAGAAAGATCGATTTAATTTCAACAAAATACAAAAATTTCGAAAAGAAGAGGAGATCCAATCACATCTCCTCAATTTATCAAATCTCTCTTTTACAGAGCCCACTGTCTTCGTTAAAAGAAGATGAGATCCAAACAAATCTTTGAGAATGGATCCAAACCAATAATAATAAGGTCGCAGTGTGTTGGCCAATATAATATTTCATTGATGTTGTGTTTACTAATTAAGAATTGAATTCCAATTATGGAGGATTCATGTGTTTACTTCATATCAAGGAATTAAAAAGTAAATGGGCCTCACACAAAATTAGGAATTGAATTGCTAATTTTTTAGGAATTCAATTCTTGGGTGAGAGGTGGTATTTTAATTCATGGAGAAGTAACTCATTAGGAATTCATCTTTTTTACCTATTATATTCTCACACAATTTTAAATTTTTTAAAATTTCCATCTACTTTAACCCAACAACGAGAACATTTTAGTAATTAGCACCACTCCTACCGCAATTCCACATGATTTAGTAAACAACTTCAACACCATTTGTCACGCCCCGATATGAAAATAAAGAATATTCATGAATCAGGGTGTGTGAATTGAACGAAATAAAATAAAAATATTGAAAAATTGGTTAAAATACATTACCCTTATATATAAAAAATAATAGTAATCTTACAAGTGTACAAGATACAAATAAAACTTTATCACTCTAAACTAATCCAACTTCTTTGATTTCGTCTTTGTATGGCCCACTAATTAATTTGAGAAAAGAAAATAGGTGAGGGATGAGCAAACCACTGCTCAATGACTAGATTATGTAATATGCAAGTCAAGTAATGTCATTTTGCACACTCTAGAAAATATAATAAAAAGGTACACAATCCAAATCATGTCACATTATTACCTCATATCTTGGTTATCCTTCACAAATTGTACCCAGTACGTGACCCATATCGGCCTCACTGCCTTATGTCCCCGTCTGGTACATTTATCATTCGGATACCCCATCACTGAAGTTTTCATTTTCCATACCCCTAATATGTTCTGTTTTATGTTCAACTATTTTTTTTTTCCATCTTACTTTTGTTATGGCGATATACACAGGACTGTGAATTTAAGTCGTTTTGTATACGCCCTGTTTACTACTTAAAGCAGAAAATTTCAATAAATTTCTTGAGACTCATGAGCTTGATCAACCCAAAAATACCTTAATATGTAATCGAGTTTAACTCCGGTGCTCAAAAGATTCACATTTCACGATTTGATGGGAAATTCAGTTGTGGTAGCGACATATAGTGACTTAGTTTTATGCTGCACAAGCAAGGATTGTCAACATGATTACTACATCTGCAATGCATATACCAGGCAATGGGTTGCTCTTCCTCCCACCCCAAGTCAATGTCACGAGAGGGTACGAGTGGGATTCATCTGCAATGCTCCTGACTATAAATGTGAGGAAGACTATTGGAAAGGAAACAACATCCAGCTTAATGTTGAGTGTAGGTACACGGTTGTGAGAATTCTTCCAACTGTTGAATTTGCAAATCATGAATCAGATGATGAAGAGAAATGTGATACCTTCAAATTAAATGTGGAGATCTTCTCTTCTGACACTGGTAAGCTGAAAAAATTAGTTGTCTTGTCCCGACACCACTTCTATTTTCTTCGCCTCCGTGAGTCCTTTGCATGGCATGTTTATTAATCTGTAATCGGATTAGGGGGAATTGAATTGAGGAGGAGTTGAATTCCGGATTCCTATTGAAGTTGTTTACCAAACCATATGGATTGATGAGACTTAGATTCAGGATTCCAGATAGCCCAGGGATTAGATACCCCTGGGGAAGGAATGTGATTTAATGTCAGTAAATTTTGAGGACGAAATTTTTTTTAAGGATGGTAGATTGTGAGAATCCTTTTTTATTTTTTTATTTTTTTTATAAACTATATAAATTATTATACATACTACATATTAATTATTTATTAATATGAATTTTCCTTATTTAAATATTTATTGTGAAAACTTATATGTTATTAAATCTTAAGCTTAGTATGAGATTATTCCTTTAGTTGAAAGATGGCACCATTCTTGTTTTCCACGTGTGGAGATTTGTAATTGGTTTTAATCAAATCATCATTACCATGCCACCTTGCATGTTAGTAACAAGTGGTGTTGTGATATCATTGGCCAATGGGGGATGAGTCACATTATTCTAATCATCATTGCCATGTCACCTTGCATGCTAGTAACAAGTGGTGTTGTGATATCATTGGCCAAAGGGGGATGAGTACACATGAATCCTTCGAGCGCCTGAGTTAGTAGATTGGGAGATGACAATGACACTTTTGGAGGGAATTCCACAGCTCTTTTGTTCATCAAAGTGCGCACCTTTGGAGTTCTCTTATAACTTTGGATGCTTACAAAGCGGCCAATAAATTAAACATCTGCAATGAGAGTGCACCAACGCTTGGACACAGACTTGCATTGAAAAACAAATTTATTGTATGGAAGTCGGCAAAGGATTTCAACCAATACAATGTCAGGTAGATCATCAATTGATGGTCTTCTTTCTGCTGAGAATGATATCTTTGATCTTTTTAGCTTACTAGAGGTCGGCAATCCTAGAGACAATTGGGTTCTCTTTCCTTACTTTGGTAGCAGTATGGCATCCCATCCACCTGCGCCATGAAATATATTATACACATACTGTATGGCCTCTAAGAAAAATGTTTCGTGGAATCGACATATGGTTCGTTAACTAAAACGTACGAATTTGGACAGACACAACCTCTCAATTAATAAACTACAGATATATATATATATGTATATATATATCTGTTGTAAATGCATGAGTTGGTGGATGACCACCATACCTCTTAGTATTCAACCGTTGGATTTTATGTAACATATGCACTATGTATTTATAATTAGTGCTTGTAACCTATAGGTATATTGTAAATGATGGTATTCAATCTCCTATCTTGTAAGCCTATAAATAGGTGGTTCTACTGAAAAATAAACATTGTGAAACTTTATCTTTAGCATATCACTTCTCTCTACATTTTCTCCCTCTAATTTTATAACAATATCATATATGTTCTGGCAAGCCAATATGGTTTGTGGTTTATCAGAGTGAAACTCTAAGTTGTATGGAAAATCTAAGACTTAGGAACCTAAAAGAAAGGCCTTTTCCACCGCATTATTTGGTTGAGAAAGACAAAATATTTCTCTTGTTTCATTCAATTGGAGGAATATGAAGGCTTTCATTGAATTGAAGGCCAAGCCTTTGAGTGCCTTTGAGTATGAACGAAGACTAGTGCGAGCAACTATAAACAAATTAAATGATAGCACAATTGAAATCTGAGTGAAAGCTTCACCTGCTAGAGAGTATGTATTTATTTTGAATTTTAATAAACTTGAGAGATTTTTTTTTCTCAAGATAAACTTAGTGATGGATTCCATGGATCATGGATCATTGTGTGCAAGAGGTTGCAACTTATGCAGAGGGTGGGGGAGAGGGTTGGAAGGGGTGGTGGTGGTCATGTGATAACAATAATAATTAGGTTAGTGTTTTTTTTAATTTTGGTGTGATAATTATGTTAGTTTTAAAATTTTAATTCATAAGTTTTAGCGAATCGACAGAAATTCCCTTAAAGTTAACGGAAGTTTAACAAAATAGGACGTGGGTGACACATTGCAACACTCTATAAAGTTCAGGTGTCTCATAGTAAAAATTAAAAGTTCATGTTGTAATTCCTCACTGACCTAAAAGTTCATGTGGTATTTATGCAAATTTCCCATATACTCGGTTTTTTTCTTAATTTTTTTTAAAAAAGAAATAGTATAGCCGCGCGGCTATACTAAGGTTTTTAAAATTTGTATTAAAGAAATAGCCAAGCGGCTATACTCGGGTTTTCCAAAAAAATAATTAAAAATATTATAGCCGCGCAGTTGTACGCTGTTTTTTTTAAAATTATTTTTTTATTCTATTTTTATAAGTAGTGTAGCTGAGCGGCTATACTCGTTCTATATTAACCCATTACCCAGGTCTCTATACAAACCAAGTCGGTGAATCCCACTTGTGACATCGACTTGGGGTGGGAGGAAAAGCAACCCATTGCATGGTGTATGCATTGCAGATGTAGTAATCACGTTGATAATCCTTCCTTGTGCAGCACAAAACTAAGTCATTATATGTCGCTACCACAACTAACTTACCCATCAAACCGTGGAATGTGAATCTTTTGAGCACCAGAGTTAAACTCGATTATATATTAGGGCATTTTTGGGGGGTCAAACTCGATTGCAACACCTTGTACAACTTGTATCAATGTCTTCAGATCGATCAAGGGGCTTACCTACCTTTCTCAAAGCAAAGGGCTTAAACAACTTTCTTTATCAATTTGCCCCTTCACCAAGAAGAAATGCGTATCGCTCTTTGACTCATATCAAGCGGCTTAAACGCTACTTTTTCTATCGCCAAGCAATGGTAGGGCTTGTCTGAGGACTTCCTCATAAGAGAAGTTCTTTTGTCTGCGGGTGACTAGCTTTTCTTTTAGAACTTCATCTTCGAAAATGGACTGAGAGCTCATTTAAGCACGAAAAAAAAAAAATTAGGTTTACACCCTGGGGATATAAACAGCCCTTCACGTCGGATCTCAGACATTCAATCAAAGAAAAGAAAGTCTTGAGACATAGCTAAAACAGAAAAGTGGAAAATAATAAAAGCAACAACCTAGTAGCAAATTACATAAAGCTCTAATTGGACTTAATTAATATGCACAACCAATTACTGTAACCAGCTAAAAATTAGGATGAGATTGATCAGAGCCAAACTTTATGGTCCAAAGTCACAACTCCTCAAGTTTGAGCTGAACAAAGTCCTTTGGACTCTGGTCATTCTTGCTATCTTTGAACGCAACCGTAACATTCAACAGAAATTTCTTGCTATCATAATATTTCTGAAAACTAAAGCATGGTAGATCAAGCTCATGAATCTCAAGAAATTTCTTGAAAATTTCTGCTTTAAGTAGTAAAGTGGGCGTATACATAACGACTTAAATTCAGAGTCCTGCGTATATCGCCATAACAAAAATAAGAGGAAAAAAACAGTTGAACACAAAACAGAACATATTAGGGTATTTATCAGCAATTAAAAAGTGTTATATTGCTGAGTATATCAAATACAAATAATCCAACTAAACCAAATAAAAGTTTACTACTTTATAATTCTTGCTATCTAAAAGCTGCTAGTACCTCCACCATGGATGGGCATGCTGGCATGCTGCTGCTACGCTAGTCGAGGAACTGGTGTCGCCCACAATGGGAGAACAACTGTGTAATAGAAACGATCTGTTCCACAGTTTTCAACTATCTGTGACCACTCTCCTGTGTGCATGTTCCACTTGATAATATCTGTGCTCACACGCAGATACAAAATATCCTTATTATTTGGGTCGAAAGCATTCAGTATGCAACACGGCTGGTCCAGGAATATTTTAGGGTCCAAGGAATAAACCCTGCGTTCACTCAAACACAGCTTTTGCCAGCAGCATCTCCATCTTAGGGTATCAAATACAAATAATCCAACTAAACCAAATAAAAGTTTACTATATAATTCTTGCTATCTAAAAGCTGCTAGTACCTCCACCATGGATGGGCATGCCGCATGCTGCTGCTACGCTAGTCTAGGAACTGGCGTCGGCCACAATGGGAGAACAACTGTGTAATAGAAACGATCTGTTTCACAGTCTTTAACTATCTTTGACCACTCTCCTGTGTGAATGTTCCACTTGATAATATCTGCGTTCACACGCAGATACAAAATATCCTTATTATTTGGGTCAAAAGCATTCAGTATGCAACACGCCAGGTCTGGAAACATTTTAGGGTCCAAGGAATAAACCCTGCGTTCACTCAAACACAGCTTTTTGCCAGCAGCATCTCCATCTTGTGAGTCTTTCAACTCATATACATACAGACGTCTGGTCATCAAGCTCATGTTGCACATTCGCACATATCCTCCGCACACACCTAAGTACTGAACACTAAAACCTCTGTCTAGAGGTTCCTCAAATATAGTGAAACCTAGTTTATGATCAATATTACCATCACCATTGCTGCTGCTGCTACTAGTTCCATCATTGTCATAGAATGGACCCAAACCAATAACAGTAAGTCCGCGGTCTGTTGGCCAATATAACATTCCATTGTATGCAAAGGAGAACTCATTGAGGCCACGAAAATTGAAGTTGCGTGGGGACGAGACAACTGATTCTTTCCACTCACCAGTTTCAGAAGAGAAGATCTCCACGTTTAATTTGAAGGTATCACATTTTTTCTCATCATTTGCATATTCAACAGGAGGCAGAATTCTCACAACCGTGGACCTACACTCAACATTAAGCTGGCTGTTATTTCCTTTCCAATTGTCTTCCTCACATTTATAGTCAGGAACATTGCAGATGAATCCCACTCGTACACGCTTGTGACATCGACTTGGGGTGGGAGGAAGACCAACCCATTGCATGGTGTATGCATTGCAGATGTAGTAATTGCATTGATAATCCATGCTTGTGCAGCACAAAAGTAAGTCATTATATGTCGCTACCACAACTGGATTTCCTACGAAACGGTGGAAACAAATGATTCTTTCGAGCGACTGTGTTAGTAGATTAGGTGACAGCGACGCTTTAGGAGGGAATTCCACCACTCTTTTGTTTATCAAAGTGCGTATCTTTGGAGTTCTCTTATAACTTTGGATATTTACAAAGCGGCCAATAAAATAAGGATCTGCGATGAGAGTGCGCCAATGCTTAGACACAGACTTGCATTGAAAAACAAATTTATTGCAAGGAAGTCGGCAAAGGATTTCAGCCAATATAACGTCAGATAGATCATCAATTGATGTTCTTCTTTCTGTTGATGATGATCTCCTTGATCTTTTTAACTTACTAGAGGTCGGCAATCCAAGAGACAATTGGGTTCTCTTCCTTGCTTTGGTGGCAGTATCGCATCTCATAAACCTGCGCCATGCAATATATTATACACATAATTTATGCCCTCTAAGAAAAACGTTGAATGGATCGTTAACTAAAATGAATTTGTACAAACACAACCTCCCAAGTAAACTACATAATATAAATCATATATGTGATGGCAAGCCAATATGGTTGTGCTTAATCACAGTGTTGTATGGGAAAACTAAGACTTAGGAACCTAATGTGCCTGAAAGAAATACCTTTTAATCCACTGCATTGTTTGCTTGAGAAAGAAAAAAAGTGGTAAAACATGTTTATCCTTGTTTCTAGATATGGTGATGATGTTAGCTCATCAAAAGCCAACTACCATGGGGTATAGGAAGTTATGTACACTGATTATTAACACGGCTTTCCGGGTTGAATTGAAACATCCTTGTTCACTAAAATACTGTTTTCTCATCCTCTTAAGTTTCCAAAAAGTTTTAGCTGTTTTTATAAAATGTGAAGGCATAGTGGAGATTACAAGGTACGGAAGTATGAGTGACAGTAAAATTGATAAAGAAATGAGGCATAGATCATAGGAATGTTACAATAAATATTTATCCCTAGAAGCCATAGAGAAGTGAGATTTCAACTTTAGGAATAGAAATTGAGTAATAAGGAAGAAACCTGCAATGACTCGTGTTCGCCTTGAATTGCTTCTGCTCAACAAATCCAGGTGGAAGCTTCATGGAGCCTTTAGAGATCATAAGAGTATTGGTGGTCAGCTCTGGTATCTTTGCAGATCTGGCAACTTGTTTAGGATCACTAGATTTCTGAATTCCTGCAAGAATCATAAAACAAGAGTCTAATTACATTGACCACCAAGATACCAATGGTTCTAACAATTCAAGCATCAGTCTAATGGAAAAGCATCAAGCAATAAACATATTAGTTCCACTGACAGTTGCTTCTTCACCATGAGTACCAGATTTCCAATAAGACACCTTAACCATTAATTCAAAAAGGCACCTAAATTCCACAGGAGAAAAATTAAAAAGTTACTTACCATTGTCGGCAATTCTGTTCCGATTGAACCTTTTGCAACCATTAAGGCTCTGTTTCAGGCATTGGTCGGCGTTGGGGGCGGGCCCTTGGCGTGACTGGACGGCGGCGACGCCAGTGTCGGCAGCACAGAATTCATTGAGGAGGGGATTTTCCAATTCAGCCATGAGAGGAGAAATGCCGAGAGATAAGATTGAGTTTGAAGAAGAAAAAAAAAATTAGATATCGGAACAATGGAATGGTGATTCTCACGGCTGGTAAGGCTTTTATTATGGTTGAGGGTTCCTATTAGCTTCGGGTATACATACATACTGCAATTCAATTCCCCATTGACAAGGGATTCGAGGAAGAGAGGACATAGATAGAGATAGGGATTCGAGAACGGTAAAACCGACACAATTGGTGAGTGGGAATTATTTTTTGGGTATTTCGATGAATTGCCCCTAAACTTGTACCTAATTATCCGTTTACCCCATGACTTTTTTTATATAGAAAATTAAGAACTCGAACTAAATTTTATTCTCAATTTCCCCTGCCGTCCAAATTCTCGAATATTTCATCCAATTTTATGTTAAATAAAAAAAATTAAAGAAAAGAGAAAGGAAAAAAGAAAGAAAAAAAACCTCCCCACAGCTGTCGCCGTCTCCCCTTTCGAAACCCATCCAGACCCAAGACCATCCATATCGCCATAGTTGTTGAATCCCCTTTGGCAACCCAAGACCACCTCATTCCCTACCGCCGCCTCCTCTCTCAGCAGCCCACCCTCCTACAGTCACCACACTCTCTCTATCTTTCCCCTAAAATTTTTTACTCTATACACCCAATCACCACACCCAACCCCTCATCTCACCGAGTGCAAACATGTCCAATTTTTTTTTGTTGGACCCTCTATCTCTACCCAAATCCTCTGATGCTCCAACAACAACCAATAAAACAAAGCATCACCCAAATCCTCGATTGAAATCCCAACAACCAGTGACAACCTCATTCCTCGCTCTAGATCCGAACCCTACCAGCATCGCAACCCAATCTCCACCATCGCCGCCCACTCTCTCAATCTCCGATGGACCTTTACGCCCCACTTCAAATCTGGGTGCCTTGAAACCTGAGAGAGAGAGAGGGGTAGGTCCCACCCCTCTGTTCATAAAATAATTTATTTTTCTTCATTTTTTAGGTCATATTATTTTATTTTAAAGTATTTAATTATTTTTAACATATGAAATAACCAATTTGCCCTCATATTTAACGGCAAATTGGATGAAATGTTAATTTAGACGGCAGAGAGAACATTGAGAATAAAAGATAGTTCGAGTCCTTGATTTTTTTTATTTAAAAAAAAAGTCAAGAGGTAAATTAATAATTAGGTGCAAGTTCATGAGCAATTTGATAAAATACTTTTTTTTTTCATTGGATGGTAATGGGGGAATTTAAAAACTAAAACTGCTTCTTTTTTTTTCTTTTTTTTTTTGTAAGAATTGTTCTTACCATGTTTTCAATATTAGGTACCATAATTATGATATTTTGAATGTTTCACATTTAAAGTCTTTTGCCTTTATACATAGGGGTAATTATGATTTTAGTCACTCAGGTTAGAGTCAAATTTAATTTTGGTCACCGCACTTTCAATTTTCTAATTTTGGTAACTAGACTTTGCATCTTCAACAAATCAAGTCCAATTGGGGTATTCCGTCAATTAAACTCACATGGTGCGTGCATGCAAGGGTAACATTGGTCTTTTGCCCTTAACCCAGGTCTCTCGCTCTGCAAATGAATGCTCTCTCTCCCCACCCCTTTTTCTATATGCAACTTCTCCATCCTTAGGTATGGCAATTGATCAAATCAAAGGGAGAAAAAGAGAGGAATGGGGTGGGGGGGTTGGCACATGTAATGCCATTCTCATCCCCATCCATGTTAAGAATTTTTCCTCCATCTCCGCTTTTATACTTGCAATATTCAATTTAGGGATTCCATATTCAAGTCTTCGTTGGGGAACCCGATCCATTACGAATAAATAACTACTTTATCGAATGAGAAAAACCAACTATGAGCACAACATATGTATAAATTCAATTTTATTAACTAAAAATCTAGACTATTAACCAAAACAAAAAACATGTCCATGACATGATCATCATTATAGAGGTAAAAATAAATTTCATATATTTGATAAATCATTTATATATCATATAAATTTATTCTTTTTATTTAGATATTGTATGCAAAAGTTGATTGTTTTATAGAGATCTTCACATATTCCACCTTTTGTGTTTTGAGGAACTCTAAAATTCCAAAAATGTAGAAATTACTTTTTACTTAGAGTTTTTGAATGAAACCACTTGGATATAAAAGCTAAGAAGTCAAGGGAAGTTGTGTCAAAATTTGAGAGTTATTGGGGCAGCCAACTTTTTAGAACGAATTGTTAAAGTCAGGGCATATGCCATATGGGCAAAGCTTTTGGGCTTGAGGAAGATTTTAGTCTAGTTTATGGGATTGTTCTTGGAAAACATTTGCCATAAAAAATAAAAAAAAATAAAAAAAACTGTAACTGACGTCAATACCATTTTAATGACATCTTACACATTCAATTTGGTAAAATTTAAGCCCACCAAAATCCCAGAATCAAAATCTTTGCTGTAAGCCATGAGGAATTATAAAAGTACCAAGATCTCTTTCTTCATTGCTAGTGTTTTTGAAGCAGGGAAAAATTTGAGCAAAAATTTCTCTTGGAGCTGGCCCCAAACTGGCTCGTTGCCATTCCTAATGATGACCAAAATCAAAAAATTGAAAGTGCGATGATCAAAATTAAATCCAACCCTAACCCCAATGACTAAAATTGTAATTACCCCTGATATAGATAGATATAGATTACCAGATTTTGATATGGCATTGACTTGCAGTCAAAAGATCTCAGGTTCAAACTCTCATTGCATTTTATTTGTATGTGAATAACCCCTATCTTGTAGTTAAAACTATCGCTTGTACTAATAATAATAATAATAATAATGACGTTTTGCATGTGGATCACAATGTCACAATTTTTCTCAATCATAATCTACCATTTTTGTTAATGCAAAATTTATGTGTTCACATGTTACTAGCCTAAAACCATGTTATGTAATCTTTAGGATAGCTTGAGTAAGGTTCAAGTGATTAAGATTTTATTGGAAATGATGAAGAGGAACAAAGGTTTTGAAGACCATCCTAATAGGACTGGGCCAAATGCAAAATTTGGGGTTTCAACCCAAAAAGCTTCTCCAACCATGCACACGAACGGGCTAAAAAAGTAGTCCAGTCAAAAACCCAAGCATTATTCGGCCTTGTCTATTGCCTAGATCGAAAATTGGTGGTGCCCACATGCAAAAAGGTGGAGCCCAAAAGTAAGCCTCAAAACAGCCCACATGTTGGTGAAAATCGAGTAGGGTCCGTTTATAGGAGAAGTCTGCCTCTTCCTTTAAATGTTGGCCGCCTGTAGCTGTTGTGTTTAATTTAATTAGCCGTTGAGATCCGACGGCTACACTTAATATGCTTTTGTAATTTCTTTTAAGTAAATTTAGGTTTTAACCACAAAAAAACTTTACTTTTGGAAAAAGTCAAAATTTTTCCGAAAAAGACAAAAAAAACCCCCTCAACTTTCAAACCAAAGACATGCAATATATAAATCATATTTCTGCCAATTTGAGATTCATTTTTTAAAATAATAATCATTTGTGTCCATTTTGGCTTCTTTTAAAAATATTTCTCTCTCCTTTGGCCTTATCCAAAATGTCAACGTTCCAAATTGTCCAAGACTGATTTTAAAGGAAAAAAAAGAATTATCTCTAACGACCCAAATCAAATCCAATAATCTACAAGAGATTCAACTTTAAAACTCATTCCAAATTCTATAAATACCTATCCATTTATTAAATAATCCACTAAAATCAAATTTTAAGTGAAATTATATATTTTTTTAGGTTAAAATGTTCAAAAAAATAAATTACGAAGCTATAAACAAAAATCAACTAACGAAAAATTAACCACAACAGAAAAATAGAGTTAAACTATTCTTAAACAATTTAATAAAGTTACGGACTCAAATTTTGAATCTGCAAGGTTGGAGGAAAAAATTGTTTGAGTCTGAACAATACATGAATAGTTGTATTTTGAAGGGTGGAAATTTGAGTTTAGCATCCAAAATACAACTATTCATATATTTTCAAAACTGAAACTGTTTTTTCCTCCAACCTTGCAAACTCATAATTTGAGTTTGCAACTTGATTAAATTGTTTAAGAACGGTTAATCTCTAATTTTTTTTGTCGTTAATTTTTCTTGACATTATTTTTGTTTCAACATCCATGATTTAATTTTTTGAACATTTTAACCTTAAAAAAAATTCAAATTCCGAAACAAAATGTAATTACACTTTAATAAAAACAAGAACAACAATTATAGATTATTTGTTAGAATTTGGGATGAGTTTTGAGATTTGATATAATTTAGATTGTTAGATTTAAATTTCAGCCCTTGGATGTGAATATTTCCCCTTGAGATTGCCTAAAAATGATCATAGCCGTTGATTAAATGGAATTGGCCCCCATTTTACAGCAGTTGTACCTAGCAATATAGGGCAGTGGTCAGATGTTACTCTCACTCAAGCTTGCTGCCATGAATGTGGACGTTTCTTCCCATTCCGTCGTTGAGAATAAAAATCTATCCTATCTACAGCAGACAACAACCTCTCTTAACTTTGACCAAGTAAATTATGCATTTCGCAAAGGTGATCCCTTAAATTGCAATCTTGGATGAAGTCATTGAAAACTTTCATACTTCTTGTGCTTCACCCCCCATTTGATTTCTCAGTAATAAATCTTACAACATTAAAATTCTCTTCTCCCCTCCTCCCCCAAACACACCAACGCTGTCCACAAATCCCATACGACCCCTGCCAACTCTTCCCAAAAATTCTACCTTTCTCTACATCTATTTGACCATAAACTCCTGACAACCACCAATCTGCTCCGTTTGAACCTTTTATTTTAATTGATACAGTGAATTCCCCAACCAGAGACTCAGAGACTTTCACCGAATTAGTGTTCCAAGCCATCGAAACTCCTCCTGCCCTCTAGGAGCTGGGATAAAGACCCAATCTCTGGCATCAGTGAGGACCTGTTCCTCACAATTTATGAAAAATGTGACATGTATGTGTCACATTTAATCAGACCATCATTCAATTCCATTACCACCGTTCCCTGTTATATTCTTTTCATGTATAATATAGAAAAATGGCATTCAAAATCCCAAAGTTTCACAAGTAAATTGAACTCAAATTTCATTCAATTACATCAGACATTGTTTGATATACAATACTGTCAACTACGTGTAATTTTCTTCTCATAACTACAGTGTAATTTTTCTACAACTCAACGTAATGTGTTGTCCCAAGATGGAAAAGAGTTCAACCAAATTGCTGAAGATCCGCAACGACAACCACCTTCCAGAATGCAAAAATCTTTGGTCCAACTGTCATAAAAAAGAAAATTGGTAAAAAAAAAATATGGATATAGAATATATATAAAAGGCCAAGGCATCAAGAAAATGCGTCTTGTAAATTGTAATGACCCAAAAAGAAAGTATTCCTGTTCTAATGAAAAGTAAAAAATAAAGAGTACAGAAAGATAAAAGCATCAAGCTGTTCAACAGAAAGCTAAAAGGCCAAATTACCATTGGGGAAGAACATCCTTGTTTCTGGGTGGGAAGCTACACACTGCTAGAAATATAAAACATAGCGCAACATTGTTAGCATTAAAGTAAGAAGAACGTACGAAACATCTAGACAAATAATTCAAATACATCTTAAACCATCTAAAACTATACAGCCTACCCAAGTGCCAGCATAGGTTGATTCTCTAAGCTATTTCGATAACTTTTTCAGATGATAACATAATCATATTAGAACTATGTAAACATTCAACACTCAATATTAATTTGTAATCAAGTGGGTAAACATAAACCAACTAGGTTTACCAAATAAAAAAGTATTAGTCAGTAACGAGTAAAAATCTTCATAATCTCAAAGTCAAAAGAATCAAAACTAAAATTGGATTGATCAGATTAAAATGAATGTGAAATTTAGAAAAGGCAAAAAAAGTACATAAGCATTTGAATATTCAGTAGAATAATCATTTGATAGATTATATGCATAATTTAACTCATTAAATAAAAGAAATAGCATAACAATTTGGCATTGAATAATACCTGTTCAAAGCTAAAACCTTGAGTTCCACCAATAAAATTGGGTAAAAAATTAAGCCCTGATCACAATGCAAGATTTTCCTCAGGACACCAGATAAAGCATTGAATATATAACAACATTATCAGATATCAAATTGAATACTTGGCATATATAAACCAAAATCGATTACACCATTGCCATTAACTATGTAAACTTAAGGCCACAAGGTAAGTATAGAAAAATTCTTCCTGAGCAGTTGCAAGTTGCAACAATGAAAAAGGGAAACCAGGCAATATTTGAGAAATGCAAGTTCATATTTGTTAATCAACTTCATATATGTGTGTTGCTTTCCCATTATCTCAGGCTGCTGATTATGTTAGTGAAGATGGTAACTTGGGAGAACTTAGACTGTCTTGCTGGTTGAATGATGCAGCATGTAGCCTAAAACTAAATGACTTTCAGGAAGCAAGTTATGTTCAATGGGTAAGATGTACCCAAAAAACTGATGGATGAAGTTTCTGCATCTTCTCCTATAGCATTCACGGGATTTCATTACTTTTTAATATATTTTTATCTTTCCACAGGTACTAGATTTTGAGTTACATAAAGTAAAAGCATTGTACAGACGGGCACAAGCATAGATGCAAGTGGCAGATTTGGTCTTGGCCGAATTAGACATTAAGAAAGCTCTCGAGGTTGATCCTGAGAACAATTTGTTTTCAAGCGTTCTGTGTTCCCTGGAACATTGTATTAATTTTTTAATTTTCCAGGGAGGTCAAGTTGAATGAAAAGAACTTGAAACGGCTTCAAGTTGAAGGTTTGCACTAACATTAGACAAGAAAAAAGAAAATCAAAAGCAAAAGATTGAAGTCAAACAAGCCCAACTTAGTCAGAGTCATAAATGCCCACCAATTTGTTGCCAACTTCAAGCAATTGTCAAAATACTATTTCTTGAGAAGGTAATTTGGGTTGGGGTATAGGATTTTGTCGAATTTTAGTATAAACAACTTAAGTGGCTTTTTGGAGGCTTTATGACAGTGGCAGCTGGAAACTGTAATTGAATTGGTTTTATACCATTCGTTTTAAGTCAGGGTAAAGCAGACAATTAATCTGCTATATCTTAATGAAGTGTAGGAAAAATACAAAAATACACTATTAAGCTGAGCCTGCATTATCACAACTGTTTTTAATGTCCTAGTGCCCAGGTTTTACTGTTTTGGCCTAAATGTGTTCCATTGGATGAGACAGATTTTTTTTATTTTATATGACACATATGATTTTTGAATTTGTATTCATTTGTCAGCCTGTTAACGATCAATTTGCCTGCAGGTGCAAGTTATATTGCATAATGAAAAAGCAATCCATTCCTGTCGTAACAGATTGGCATGGACTCTGTTTTTAGGTATGGGGAATTACAGGTTCTCAATAAACCTGGAAACAGCAGTTAGATATGGGAACGAAAAAGTTCCCAATGGTGAGGGTTCGGAAAATGTGTGTTCTAAGGGCTGTTGCTTATTTCAAAGATCAAGTAAGAATGACCTGTGATAACCTATATTTATTTTTCCCTCCTGTTTGCATTATTTCCAGTAAGTAATAAAGGTTTTGTGTAGTTTTTAAAGACTCAAGTGGCAATATGCCATCCTGTAACATCTGAGTGCATAAAAGGGAGCTCCTAAGTCACAGCAACTGGTCAATTTTTCAAGTTTTTCTGGATCTTAAAACCTTGAACTTCCTCTGTCCAAGGAAAGCTGCAACGTACCTATATGGCTTTAATCAGACCCTACTATACATCTCAAAATGGCTTTAATTTATAGTTCTCAGATATGTATAGAGCAAATAGACAGAGTCTAATAATCACTATCAAACATTTTTCTCTTCATTTCTAGTTTCTAGAATTATTAATCTTAAAATAAGGCACTAATGCTTCTGCTATATGAATTTTGTTGCAGATATTGGCTCTTTACAGGCAGAAGTAAGATGAGATGATTCATTAGTGTGTTGTTGTATATGGAACCCCATACAAAATGAGTCGGGTTACCTATTCAAGTTGGTTATCCAGAAGATTTACAACAGTGTGAGCAGGAAAGTCTTAAATCTGATTCCTACAAGGCCGAGTTGTCTGTCAATCGAGTAAGCATGGTGAAAAACGGGGCAGATTCAAGGAAATGTCGGATGACATGTTGTGCTGGATGATCTCTTTTACTTCAGTTTTATGTTTCACTTTAGACTTTTCAAAAGAAAATTTCTATCCTGGTTTTCTTTTAGGTTATGAGGGTTGTTGAGCTAGTCATTCACAAATAACAGGTATATATACGAGTATGGGATTAGCTGAGATGAACGACAAATTTTCATATCCAAGTACAAAACCAGTTCATCATTACAATCTTTTTGTCAAAGACAATATCCTCAAAAACCATGAAATTTAAGCGAAGGCAATTACCGTTAAGCGGGTTTGATCTCCTTCAGCAATTTGGGATGCCCCCGTACGAATTTCCCAAAAATGTGCGTGAAAATGGTACCAGCAGCAGTGAAACCCTACAAAAAATTATTGCACAAATATTAGAACTCTACATAATTCCAAATAAATAAAATGTTTCAATTCAAACAGATACCCACATGAACTAACAGGCTGTTCTCGAATTCCTCCAAGTTCCTCACATTGCCAAAATAACCATCTTGGATAAACTCAGTCAGAATATTTTCATTGTTAATCACAAAGCTGTCATCACTGTTCCAGGAGATGCACCGAATGATATCAGACTCCACCACCCTATACAAACAAATCGGTAAACCAAGCTTTACCGCCAGAAATCGACGTCTGGCAGCCTTGCGCAGACGTAAGAGCTCGACTATCGCTTCGTTACGCCGGATGACCGCTGCGTTAGCATATTCTATTGCATCAAATACAGCTGCAGACGCAGACTCTTGTTTTATGGTTGCATCCTCCGGCTCAATTGCAGACCGGATAAACTTGACTCGCTTTCTGGAATGTGCCGCCATAAACCCATTATAAGCATCTTCAAGAAGCTCCCTCGCTGATCGCTTATCTCGGTCAGAGGCTGCACGGTTATTCTCCTCTACCTCAATCCATGCATTGAACCCCTTCATAGACGGAGGCCAATCAAGCACACAACGCCGTTGCGACGCCTGTGGCAGAGCCGAAGATCGCACCGGTACCCGTGCCGACGATCGTGTAGTTTTTGGCGAAGGTGAAGATTGCACCAGAGACGGCCGTGGAGCCCAAGATTGCGCCAGAGCCCGTGGCGGTGGCAGAGTCGAAGATCGCGCTAGAGCCCGTGCGTGAGCCGAAGATCCAACTGGCGGAGCCGAAGATCGCGCCAGAGCCGGTGTCGCAGCCGAAGATCCAACTTGAGCCTCTGGCGGAGCCGACGATCGTGGAGGCTGTGGCGGAGGTGAAGATGGCACCAAAGGCTGCGTTGGAGCCCAAGATCGCATCGGTGGCCGCGGCATATCTGAAGATGGCACCGGACGGTGTGCTAAATTTCGCCATGTAAGGGGGGGCTTGGGCTGAGGAGGTGGGAGAGGATCTGCTCCTGCCTTCAGCCAAGCTTCAAATCCTTCCAAATTGTTAGGGAAGGAGGATACCGAAGGCTTCAACGTAGAAGATCCAACTTGTGCCTCTGGCGGAGCCGACGATCGTGGAGGCTGTGGCGGAGGTGAAGATGGCACCAAAGGCTTGGGCTGAGGAGGTGGGAGAGGATCTGCTCCTGCCTTCAGCCAAGCTTCAAATCCTTCCAAATTGTTAGGGAAAGATGAAACCGAAGGCTTCGATGGAGAAGACGACAACAATGGAGGTTGGGGATTCCTATCATTCTCTGCCATCTTGAAAGGGATCTTGATTTCTTGAAAAGGGATCTTGATTTTTTGAATTTTGGATCTTGATCAATTTCCCTCTAAAATGTTTTGAATCGCCAGGCTCACTGTATTTCTTAGACCGGCTTCCCTTGTAGCCTTGGCACATAAATGAAGGGAAATTCTACAGTGCACTAGTGTACTGATGCGGCCAAATTTCATCCGTTAGATCACACTTTGAATCTATGGCTGTTAATAAACACTGAAAAACTGAATCCATCCAACGTGTACAACCGGTGAAGAAAGAACAAAAGCAAACTAAAAAAGCTGGCTATATAAAAAAAGACAAAAAGCATATTTATATATATTTTATTTAACATGGTATATAAAAAAGGACAAAAAGCATTTATACGAATAGTAGGCTATTGTTTTTATTTATTAATTTCTCTTTTGGGTTTATGTTTATGTATATGAAAACTTAAAGTAAGAATATAATTAACTGAAAAAACCAATAGAAATTAAAAGAAAATTACAATAAACATAAAAAGTTAAATATATTTATATTAAATAATAATAGGCATTAAAAAATATGTTCCATGTTTTTCTTTTACTAATCTCACTTCTATTTTTTTCTCTATTACTCCACCAATAACTAGCATGTGAATGGTTTCTATAAATAATAAAAAACCAAATATGTTAGTAAAATATAAAAATATTAGGTATGACCAAAATCAGGGAAAATAATGGAATAATTCAAAGTTTCGAAAAAGTAGTTAGTAAAACATTAGATTTTTACAAATCAAATATTTATTTATTCGTGACATGAGTTTGTCAGGCTGTACATCATGTCCAATCACCATCAGTCATACATATTTTATTATTTTGTCAGGCAATACGTCCTTTATTATTTTATCATGTCCAATCACCCTTAAACCACCAACTTCCCAAACCCACCTAACTCCAAACAGCCTCTCCCACCCCCACCCAACACCGTCAACTGAGCCACCACTTCGCAGGCAGCAACACCATCTCCATCTCCCCTATGTCCCAACCACACGATTTGTTTTATTTTCATTTTGATCTCCCTTAAATATCCTAGCCATATCAAAATCTGCAATTTTGGGGTACATAGAAGCATCTCGTAGAACATTGCTGTGGAAATGAGGGTGACAGCCAACCATAGGCATAGGTTATAACGGAGGAATTGATAAACGCAGCAGCAGGGTGGCAGAAATTAGTGTGAGTTGTGAATAATGCAGTAAGTGGGGAAGTGCAAGCCATGAATGACAGGCCAATGTTGATGTCTCATGTCTGACAATTATTCAATACTTATAGTTGTGAATTGTCATATTGGATTGGGAGGTATTGTGATTCTGATATCTATTGCATTAAATCATTTGGCTTCCCAATAACAACATCATATCAAATATCCAAAAATTATGAATATATGAATACGGCCCTTCTCGTGAATTGAACCATGTCAGCTTGTTATACGCTGCAGTCCAGTGCAGTCCAAATCAAATCAAGGGTAAATCCAATATTAATGTCAAATCATATGTTTCATTTATTTGCAAAAATGGATTTACCTTTAATTTGGATTGGAAGGAGGGATGATAATATTTTATTTGAGGATCCCATTTTTGCAGTGAAAACAGAAAATGAGTGTTTTGTTACTTTTCCATCCTTCACTGGCACACAACAAGACATATGGTGTTAAATGGATCAGAAAATGCGTGATTCACTTTATCTCCATCAAATCCAACATAAAGGAAAGGAGAGAGAGCCGGTGAAGTCAGACAAAAAAACGGAAAAAAAAAAAAGCCTTGGGAAGTGGAAGAGGAGGTAGGGAAACGTGAAAACATTTGGGAAGTGTGAGATGTGACTTAATTACTTAATATAATTTATTTCTTTTTTATTTAATTCATTTAATGTTATTAATTATTTTATTATTCATTATAACTCATGGGAGCCATGAATCTTTGAGAATTGTATATGTTTTTTTCTTTTCGTAGTGCTAAGCTGAAAGAGATGGTAATAATATTAAAAATAATGTGACCTTTAAGCATTGAGTTGTGATCTTTATTAAAAGAGAAAAAGGAGAAACTAAATCCACACACACACAAAAAAAACACTGAATTCAGGCAATGTGAGAGAAGTAAGAATAACCCGGAAAGGAAATTAATATTCAAAAGATTACAGTTTACAAATAAATGAATAGTGAGCAACTATTCAATGATTTGACAAACAAAGCGCAACCCACTAAAGAATAAAACATAAAACCTCTAAAAGAAAAGAATAAAAGTTTTCAGAATTAAGATAGGTCAAGAGTTCAATCTCATTTAATTTATTAAAAATAAGAACGAACACAAATCGTTAAAACGAAACAAACACTTGAAACTTACAGGAGGAAAAGGAATAAAGTTGGAGATGATGATCAGTGGGTTTGTTGTCACAAAAGGGATGATATACAAGGTGGAGAAGAAGAGGGTATGAAGCACACTACTCATAATGATCAAGGGAGAGAGATAGAGGCACCGTCACCAAAAGAGATTGTATTGTTTTTTGGCTTAATACAAAGACTTCATAAAATTTGGGAACTAAAGTGTCGTCGTTTTTGGATTTTATTTGATTTTATTATTATTTATTTTACACGTAGTATTAGTGTTTGACAGTCCCGATCTCTTGGACCACAGGAGTCCAAGAGATCAGGACTGTAGTGTTTGATTGCTAGTTTGTTTGAGTTTGTTTGTTAGCCTGATCTATCTTCTCTGTCTAAGGACAAGGATGTGTGATGTGTTCTAAAAATAGGCAGCGTTTTAGGGATTACCGTGACAACCGAATACGACTCGGCATATTATTATTTTTCCCACACAAATTTAGATGGTTTTTTTTAATGATATAATTCTTTTATTTTTATCAACTTTAAAAGTTATTATCTTCACAATTTTTTGTTTTCAAGCGATAATATACTTCAATCTAATCTAGATTATGGAAAAGAGAATTCGAACTCGGACGCAAAGTGGGAAGCACATCTATTTTCTTCCTTCACAACTTTAACATTTCAAAAGTTTCCAAAAATTAAAGTGGTTGTTTCCTAAAACTCATCTGGCAAATGCCACATTTGGGCACGCATGACATGACACATAAAAAGAAGATCTCTCCCAAATGCCACATTTGGTCTATAATGTGTTATCTTGGACGAGAATGAAATTTAATGTGGAATTATGGTTTCGGTATTGATCAAAGTTGGTTTCGGTCATTACAAAGATGAAGGGTTAGGATTCATTGCCATAAAACGAGTCAACTCATGCAAAACAACAAAGGCCCAAACGGCCAACCCACAAAGCTGACCAAGACTCGTATGTAAAATCCAAAATTGCACCGTCGGATCAAGAAGGCCAAACCAACCTGGGTAGGTAAGTTGCAGGCTTAGAGTATGTGCAGCGCGCATAGGAAACCGGGTGAAAGGCCCCCTGGGCGAGCCCGAGATGGCTCCAACGCAAGGCCTGCAGCTCAGTTTCGTGGTGGGTCCCATGAACCCGATCAAGCCCAAGGGCAAGTCTTGCCCGGGTTGAAGCCCGAGTTTGGTGACGTCAGCGCTGGCATCACGCTGATGCCAGCGCACGGAAATTCAATTTTTTTTTTTACTGTTGTGCCACGTGTCGCGACAGGGACGCTCCGATCGTTTTTTTTTCTAGAAATCCGACGGTCCTCGTTTTTTTGGCTTAAAAAATTGCAAAAAAATTCGAAAAAATTCTGAATTTAAAAAAAAAAAAAAACCAAAAAATTTTGTATTTTTTCTCTATAAAATACCTAACCATTTTATTTACTTTCCACACCAAATCTTCATACAATTCTTCTTTATCCAATATTTTTTAGTCTCCACTCACATTATTCACTTTCCACACAATCTTCATACAATTCTTCTACATCCAATATTTTTTTTATCCAAAAATTTAATTACAAAAGATTATCAAAATTAATGGTTTAAAGTAAAAAAAAATAGGAAATAAAGTACAATGAATAGTAATTGCCCTTGACTTACCCTAGACTTTGCCCTCATGGGTGGAACCACAAATGCAAAGGCTGACACTATTCACATGAATAGTGGCAGCCCTTGCTTGCCCTTGCCTTAGACTTAGCCCTTGTGGGTGGAGATGCTCTTAGAGTTAAGCCCAAATAGGCTCACGAACATTGTGCCATTTGAGGGCGTAAGTTAGCCTGTGAGGTGTACGGCAGCCATTGTTGCAAGAAGTCAGGGAGAGTTGAGCCCAAATAGGCTCATGAGCACTGTGCCTTTTGAGGGCAAGCGTTAGCCTGTGAAGTGTAGGGCAGCCATTGTTGCAACAAGTCAGGGAAGCATCTATAACGAAGGGCGTGTTAAGGAGTTCAATCTAGCCATGCGATAATAATATTGAGTTCAATCTAGCCATACGATAATAACATTGAATTCATCAGATGGCTATTCAAGGGCACCTCATTAAACAGTATAGCCACGCGGCTATACTGTTTTTGACACATAGGTGTCGAATCGCTAGGCGATCCTTTTTTTTATATTGATAAATAAAAAATAAAAAATAAAAAATAAAAAAATAATAATGTGCCAAGCATTATTCAAGCATATAGCTAGTGATGAGCTCTCACTTCCATCCATTTCATTTCATTAATTCAGTCTAGAAAATGCAAAATTGACATTTAATTATAACTATAAAGAACGAGAGACAAAGACTTTGACTCCAGCCATTGTAACAACCACCACTGAGACAAAGACTTTATTACAATTCTAACAATGGCAGCAAGCTCACTCAATAGTAAAAAAAGACTTGGCCAGATTTTGAGGATAGTGAGATTTGAAGTAAACAAATAAATCTTTGTCAAGCATTCAGGTGGGTGGGACTCATCTAAACCCCTATGTCATGCATATGGTTATCTATCACCTCCATCAATTTCATTTCATTATTTCATCCAGAGAATACAAAATTGGCATTTAAATTTAGAGAATGAAAGACTGAGACCTTTACTTTAAAAAAAAACTATTATAGATGAGATCCAAGAGACTTTTCAATGCTCATTTTATTGTCCTGCTGGAAAATAAAAGGGATAAACGCGGCCGGGCGGGGGAAGGGGGGGCATTTCTGTTATTACAATGTGCTTAGGAACAATGTCTAGTTGGATTGAGTTTTAGTATATATAAATTTCATGTCCACAGTCCACTTCTGTCTTTTGGCTCACGCTTTAATAAGGGTTGTTAGTATTTAGAAATGTTTTTCGTAATGTATATATGTATGTCTCATTTTGCCACCTAAAATATTATGAATATGTTGCCATTAGCCCAACCCTGTCAAACATTCAGTTAAAACTTCACTTGTAGTGCTCTGTTTTAATGTAAAGAATAGTGATTCCTTAACAAAAAAATTAAAATAGTGAACGTACACTCAAAATACAACAAAATCATAACTTAGAGGACAATTAATCAACATTTGCGATAGGTTGTGCTTTTCGGTGGAAGGCTCATGATCAGCTTTGGACTTGAAGATGACCAGCGAAACAAATGGAATAGGGAGTTGGAATAAATTGTTCAGCGGGAACATATCAAGCAAGAACATTTTGCTGGATTCTATATGAGGCATGTGTTTCAGTCTCTGGAACATGGACTCAACTAATTGGGTCGCCATTGCAGTAACATATGGATAGCTAGCTTTGGCATCAAGAAGCAGGGGAAGTCTTCTCTCTTGTTGTGACGATAATAAGTTGTCATGAATGTCAATCAAAACAAGTTTTTCAAGTTCTTATTTTAGTCCTCAAACGTTCAAATCAATCAATAGGTCCTTTATATTATTTTGGTCTTACATCAATTTGGTCTTTGTTGTCGCATTCCAACAAAACTTTGTTAAAATTGGTCACGTATCATCACCTGACCAACTTATTTCATCAAAATATAGCTCAATTTAGTTCTATAACTCAAATTTTTGCTCAACAAAATCATTTGCATTCCATTCAAGGTTTCACATTTAGGTTTCATCAAGGAGAGTACACAACCTTGTTGAGCAACATATGTATTTTTTCTCCCTTTGTTTTTCAGGGTTTCAATTTCTTCATCCAAACAGAGAGTTAAGGATCACATTGATTGATTGGAAAGTTTGAGAATTCAAATGAGGGTTTTTGAAAAATTCAAGGACCATTCATGACAAAAATAACCTTCTCATTATCTTTCTATTCGGAGAGGTTGCATTTGTTGAAGCTTGTTACCTACAATATTCCATGTGACATAGTGCCAAGCATTCAAGCGGGACACTTCTGAACCCCTATGTCACGCAAATAGTAACCTCTCAATTTCCATCAATTTCATTTTAGTAATTCCAATATATTTTTCTCCCAAAAACATCAAAGTCGAGGAACCATTGATCAGCGAAAAGTCTATGAGAAAGCTATGCATACTAAAAAACAAACATAATCGAATTAGTTTAACAATCATGTGCATTGAGTTGAATGGCTCCTTTAATAAGTTATCTTATCAATTCTTAGTTAAAACCAATAAACACGCTCATTTTAAGGCCTCTCAAACTTTCAGTAGCAGCCAAGTCAAGTGATAAAGACAGAATATATAGGTTTCAAGTGCAGCCACTATCATGGGTCGTAATAATAGGAAGGAGAAAACAGCATTCAAGTATCAACCTCATTTCACTAAAGTTAAGCGACAACATGCAAACTTTCCAATTTTAACATTATAGATAACATACAAAGACTTTGACTGAAGATATGTATGCTTCTTTCCTATTTTCCAATGTGTCAGGGTTCTAATATTTTTCTTTGTTAGAGAAATTTTATTGAGACCCAACAATCCAAATAAGAACAAAAATATAAAATGAACAAAGCTATAAAAATAAAATAAACAAAAACACTACATATAGAGCAACAACCTCAACCCCCAACTAAACTGTTGAAATCCCTATGAATTTATACCTTACTATCATTTTACCTGATTATTTTTTTATTTAGAAAATTAAGGATACAAGTTTTTTATTTTTAGTTTGCCTTGTTCTAATTCTTCTTAGATGTTTGGATTATTGTAATCTATTTCATGCCCACTTATGTATTTTGGCTCACGCTTTAATAAGGGTTATTGGTACTTAGAAATGTTTTTCGTAATGCATGTATGTTTTGCCACCTAAAAGAATATGAATATGTTGCTCTGTCCAACCCTGTCAAGCATTCAGTTAAAACTTCACTCGCAGTGCTCTAATTTAATGTAAAGCATAGTGATTCCTCAACAAAAAAATAAAATAGTGAACGTAAAGTCAAAATACAACAAAATCATAACTTAGAGGACATTAATCAACATTTGCGATAGGTTGTGCTTTTCTGTGGAAGGCTCGTGATCAGCTTTGGACTTGAAGATGACAAGCCAAACAAATGGAATGGGAGTTGGAATAAATTGTACACTGGGAACATATCAAGCAAGAACATTTTGCTGGATTCTATATGAGGCATGTGTTTCAGTCTTTGGAACCTCTGGACTCAACTAATTGGGTCGCCATTGCAGTAACATATGGATAGCTAGCTTTGGCATTAAGAAGCAGGGGAAGTCTTCTCTCTTGTTGGGACGATAATAAGTTGTCATCAATGTCAATTCACAATCTCGTCAAACAATGAAACAAGTTTTTGGTTTTTATTATAGGTACTCTGTTTTAGAAGTTCTTATTTTAGTCCTCAAACGTTCAAATCAATCAATAGGTCCCTTATATTTTGGTCTTACATCAATTTGGTCTTTGTTGTTGCATTCCAACAAAACTTTGTAAAAATTGGTCACGTATCCTTGTTTCGTCAGTGTCACATTTAGGTTTCGTCAAGGAGAGTTCACATCCTTGTTGAGCAACATATGTAATTGTTTTTTCCTTTGTTTTTCAGAGTTTCAATTTGTTCATCCAAACCGAGGTTTAAGGATCACATTGATTGATTGGAAAGTTTGAGAATTCAAATGAGGACTTTTGAAAAATTCGAGGACCATTCATGACAAAAACCCTTCTCAGTGCCTTTCTATTAGGAGGCTGTATTTGTTGAAGCTATTACGTACGATACCATGTGACATAGTGCAGTGGCAAGCATACAGTAACCTCTCACTTTCCATCACTTTAATTTAAGTAATTCCCATATATTTTTATCCAGCTAGGTAGTTTGGTGGTCCAAGCTCACAAAAACTTAAAACATAGTGAGAAATAGTATTCCGAACAACAAAGAAAGTGTTTTCTCTACTTTTTATTATAAATATTTTATTTTTTGTGTATATGTTTTATGCTATTTTATTTTTCAGTTTTTAATTATTTATAATATACAAATTGAACAATTTGCCCTCATAGCACTAGGGGGAGATTGACTTAAAAAAAAAAGTTTGTATCCTGAATTTTCTCAAATAAAAAAACAATGGGCAAAATGAATGTTATGTACAAATTCAAGGAGAACAAATGATTTTTTTAATAAAAAAGAATATGGAGAAATAGCTTTCATTCAACTACAAAGCAAGCAAGCTAATAAATAACCAAATTAAAAAATTAAGTTGACTATTAATTATCGGTAGCTGCATCGGAGGAGCACAATAATCAAATGAATTTATCCAATAAACGACAAAACAAACCATCAATTACGCATTCCTATTCCTATGTATAGTAAACGACAATTTCATCTTTAGTTCTTCTACAATTTATAGATGAGATCCCAAAGACTTTTCAATGCTCAACTGAACCCCAAAGACCAACCCACACTATATATAACTAGTAAGGCACGACCCATACAATATACGTATACCACAAAAACAATAACCATGACATCTTTAACTTCCGCTAAACTATGCTTCCTCCCTTATTGCCTTGTCATCTTGTTGTTTGTTTCATCACCAATTTGGGTTGCTTTTCTTGCTGCTACTTCTACTTCTGATACTGAAGCAAAGGCTCTTCTCAAATGGAAAGCCAGCTTATTTCCAAATCAGGCCCTCAATAACCTCACCTGGTACGACCCTCCCATTCATAATATTAATGCCACCAATTCTTCCAACACCAATCCAAAACCAAGAACAAGCCCATGCACTTGGACTGGTGTTTCATGCAACTCAGCTGGAAGTGTCAGCAAGATAGATCTTTTCAACAGGGGTTTACAAGGTACGCTACATGAGTTTTCGTTCTTGTCCTTCCCTAATCTTGAATATCTTAACCTCAGCTTGAACAAACTTTTTGGTGCCATCCCACCTCAAATCAGTAACCTCTCCAAACTCCACTATTTTGATCTCTCTACAAATCAGTTGTCTGGAAGAATTCCACCAGAAATCGGTCTCCTGAGAAGTCTTACCTTTCTTGATCTCTATCGCAATCAACTTTCTGGTTTGATTCCCAAGGAGATAGGGAGCTTGAAATCTCTTGTAGATCTATCGTTATCTTACAACAATTTAAGTGGTCTCATCCCTCCAAATATTGGTAACTTAATAAAGCTAAACACTTTGTACTTGAATGACAATCAACTTTCTGGTTCGATTCCCAAGGAGATAGGGAACTTGAAATCTCTTGTAAATCTAGACTTGTCCAACAACAATTTAAGTGGTCTCATCCCTACAAATATTGGTAACTTAATAAACCTAAACAATTTGATCTTGTATTCCAATCAACTGTCTGGTTCGATTCCCAAGGAGATAGGGAACTTGAAATCTCTTGTAATTCTAGGCTTGCCCAACAACAGTTTAAGTGGTCTCATCCCTACAAATATTGGTAACTTAATAAACCTAAACACTTTGAACTTGTATTCCAATCAACTGTCTGGTTCGATTCCCAAGGAGATAGGGAACTTGAAATCTCTTGTAGATCTAGTGTTGTCAAACAACAATTTAAGTGGTCTCATCCCTCCAAATATTGCTAACTTGAGCAACTTGGAGGTCTTATTCTTAAGCTATAACCAACTTTCTGGCTCCATTCCCCAAGAGTTAGAGAATCTCAAGAATTTGACTACACTGCAGTTACATGCAAACCAATTGTCTGGTTATTTGCCCCAAAATATTTGCCAAGGTGGAAAACTCACATACATTTCAGTATTCAAAAACTATTTGACTGGTCCAATCCCCAAAAGCTTGAAAAACTGCACAAGCTTACTCAGACTCAATTTTGAACATAACCAATTGACAGGCAATATATCTGAAGATTTTGGCGTTTATCCGAATCTTCATTTTATAGATGTAGGCCATAACAACTTGTATGGAGAAATCTCACACAATTGGCAAAAATGCCCAAAGTTGACAACCCTACGACTTGCAAGAAACAACCTTACTGGTAGCATACCACGTGAGATAGTCAACGCAACCCAAATTCATGTGCTGGACCTTTCTTCGAATCATTTAGTTGGGTTGATTCCAGTGGGATTTGGAAGACTGACTTCTTTGGAGAGGTTGGTGTTGAATGGAAATCAACTTTCGGGTCATATACCCTCTGAATTCGGATCATTGACTCACCTTGATTATCTTGACTTGTCAACAAATAAATTCAGTGACTCAATTCCTAGCATTCTAGGTGACTTGCACAAATTATTCCATCTTAATTTGAGTAACAACAAGTTATCTCAAGAAATTCCACTTCAGTTGGGGAAGTTAGTTCAATTGAACGAACTAGATTTAAGTCATAACTCTCTTGAAGGTAAGATACCATCAGAAATAGGCAGTATGCAGAGTTTGGTGACATTTGATCTTTCCCACAACAATCTTTCGGGTACCATACCATCAAGTTTTGAAGCCTTGGGCGGCTTGTTGTACGTTGACATATCCTACAATCACTTGGAAGGTCCCCTTCCCAACATCAATGCATTTCGAGAAGCTCTGCTAGAAAGATTGAAAGGGAACAAAGGATTGTGTGGCAAAGTTGGAGCTCTGCTACCACCCTGCAATGCGCATGGCTCAAAAAAGGACCACAAGTTAATATTCTCTCTTCTTGTAGTATTTATACTTGTATATGCTCTCTTTACTGTTGTCTTGGTAATAGTGCAAAGAAAGAAGAAGCATCAAGATACTAAACAAAGCCACATGCATGGAGAAATTTCCTTTTCGGTTTTAAATTTTGATGGAAAATCAATGTATGAGGAAATCATAAGGGCAACAGAAGATTTTGATTCCACATATTGCATTGGGAAGGGAGGACATGGAAGCGTCTATAGAGTGACTTTGTCATTTGGAGACGTAGTGGCTGTGAAGAAACTTCATCCGCTGTGGGATGGCGAGATAGAATTTCAGAAGGAGTTCTTGAATGAAGTAAGGGCACTCAGTGAGATAAGACATCGGAATATTGTGAAGCTCTATGGTTTCTGCGTACATAAACAACACTCATTTTTGGTGTATGAGTATCTTGAAAGAGGTAGCTTGGCCGCAATGTTGAGCAAAGATGAAGAAGCTAAAGAGTTGGGGTGGAGTAGAAGGGTGAATATTGTTAAAGGCTTAGCTCATGCCTTGTCTTACATGCACCACGATTGCTTGCCACCGATTGTACATCGTGACATCTCAAGCAAGAATATTTTGTTGGATTCTGAATATGAGGCCTGTGTTTCAGACTTTGGCACTGCTAGGTTTTTAAATCCAAACTCAACTAATTGGACTGCCGCTGTAGGCACATATGGCTACATGGCACCAGGTAATATTGTGATTCCATGTTCTCTGTACTTATCACTTTTTATGCTTTTGCCTTTAGACCAATGCTTCATTTTCATCATTAGGAGCAGTTAACATAAACACATTTTCACTGCTTTGATTTAGAAAATATACTAATAAACACATTTTCACTTCTCTTAAGCTATAAACTAATATGTCGATTTATGCATGATACAGTTTCGTTAAAATTCCATTGAATAGTTATGTCTATAAACTAATAATGCCACTTTCTGAGGTTTTCTTTGAGTAGAGCTTGCTTACACAATGGAAGTGAATGAGAATTGCGATGTTTATAGCTTTGGCGTGGTCACATTGGAAATAATTATGGGAAAGCATCCTGGAGATCTTTTGTCATACTTCTCATCAGTCTCTTCATCCTCCTCCTCCTCCTCATCATCATCTGCATTACCAGCCCATCAAATACCAATTGTGGATGTTTTGGACCAACGCATTTCCCTTCCTATGCATCAAGTTGCAAGTGAAGTGGTCTCTCTTGTGAAGATAGCATTTTCATGCTTGAATTCCAGCCCGAAATCTCGTCCGACAATGAAACAAGTTTCTCATTTCCTCTCAACTCAGATGCTGCATTTGTCGAAGTCGATACATATGATGACATGTGGTGAATTGCTTACTCTTTATCCGTTGGCTACCTGATCAGAATGTGCTTCTTTCTTATGCACATTTCACTTTTCCTGTGTCTTTTGTTTAGAAAGATTCTCCATAGATGTTTCCTTCTTGTAATTTATTTCATGCATGTGTGCACTATGGTATGACTTTATCTTGGATGTTTTACAATTTGTTTATCCTTAAAATACTTATTGGAAAATTTTCCTTACAGTTTGTTTATCCTTGTTTGGAAAAACAAAATTAAATAAAACAAGGGTTTTGTTGTGTAATTTTATATACTTTGTATAAACAGTCCCAAAATCAATAATAAACAATTAAACTGTGAAAATTAAAGGGAGCTTCACTATTAAACTGTGAAAATAAAAGGGTGAATTATGTTAAAGGCTTAGCTCATGCCTTGTCTTACATGTACCACGATTACTTGCCACCGATTGTACATTGTGACATCTCAAGCAAGAATATGACGCTTGTGTTTCAGACTTTGGCACTGCTAGGTTTTTAAATCCAAACTCAACTAATTGGACTGCCGCTGCAAGCACATATGGCTACAGGGCACCAGGTAATATTGTGATTTATTTCATGCACGTGTGCGCTATGGTATGACTTTATCCAGGATGTTTTATAGTTTGTTTATCCTTAAAACACTTATTGGAAAATTTTCCTTATAGTTTGTTTATCCTTGTGAGGAAAAACAAAATTAAATAAAACAAGGGTTTTGTTGTGTAGCTTTATATACTATGTATAAACAATCCCAAAATCAATAATAAACAATTAAATTGTGAAAATTAAAGAGAGCTTCCTTATTATACCCAAAATAGGGGCTGAATTTTTTTTTTTTTTTTTTTTTAAATCCATATGGAATGCACTTTAGAAACACACCCAAAACCAATTTACTACATAAGAAATGAGTGTTGAAATTCCTATAAATTATATGATTGCCACTGGTTAACTTAAAAAAAAGCCAACACAAAAAAAACTCAATGAAAAAAACCCAAAACAAGCTCAGCCTAGATTTTTTTAAAAAACCCAAACAATTTATTTATAAATAAATAAATTATGAAAACCAAACAGGGACTCTTCATAAAAGTATATTGTTAATACTATATCATAAAACTATATTGTTAATACTACTACATCATAGAACTATCTTCTTAATATTACTATCTCAATGAGGGTGACAGCCATCCACATGCATAGGTTATAATAGAGGCATTGATAAACGCAGCAGCAGGGTGGCAGAAATTAGTGTGAGTTGTGAATAATGCAGTAAGTGGGGAAGTGCAGGCCATGAAGGACAGACCAATGATGATGTCTGACAATTATTCAATACTTATAGTTGTGAATTGTCATATTGGGAGGTAGCTGTACTCACTTCACTCTACAACAGTATTGTGATTGTGATATAGAAGAATGCTAACAACATTCTCTCTAATCTTGTTTTTTGGACCTTCTTTCTTTTAATTATGATATGTGTCACTTTCTTTATACTTAAAACAAGAAAATTTTCTTTTTCAAATATACCCTTATTGAATATTTTTATTCAAAAAATATTTCAACTTTTTTATTACTCTCTCCCACCGTATATATATATATATATATATATATATATATATCTCTCTCGCACCTAGACCCATCCTCACACTTGGAATCCATTAATTAAGCAAACTAACTCCTTTGCTTTGGCAAAGTCAACAAATGAAACTACACAGCACCTCTTGAGTCTTTGCAAGCCTGCTGCTTTTGCAAAAAAAAATAAAATTTCCAGCTCCCTCCCATTAACCCAAATTCAAAACCATTTGGAAGACCACATCGTCCCTTCCTCCCTTCTCCATTGTCCCTGTCCCTGCTCTCATACCCACCCACCCTCCCTGCAATTTCTCACCACACCCACCCCCTCCCCAATCTCTATGTATCAGTTCTAGCCCACTATCCTCCCTAAAATTTGTGTTTTTGCAAAATAACAAAATAAAAAGATGACAAAATCATCATATTCATATTTTTGTGCAGAGATGTGTGAAGAAGGAGGTATTGTAAAATAAATAAAATATATATCAAACATGGATGGGGTGGAGAATGGATGTGGCTGCTGGGTTTTCACCGGTGGGGGAGGAGACGGGGTTGGGTGGGAAAACGAAATTAGTGGCTGGGGTGGGAGGTGGGGGTGGCTGCGCAGGTGGGAGAAGGAGAGATGAGTTGTGAGTGTGATCGTAGTATTGACTATTGGGTTTTACCAGAGGAGGAGGAGGAAGAGGTGGGGCAAGGGCGAGTTGGGGTAGGGATCGGGTGATTGAAGAACCCCTTTTTTTATTGTTTATTATTTTAAACAATAAAAAGGGCAAATATGGAAATACAATTAATGTTATTTCATGTAATTAAAATATCGGTTTAAGTGAGAGAGAAATGACACGTGTCATGAATAGAAGGGAGAAAATTCAAAAGAGAAAATTAGAGAGAAGATTGCTAAAAAATAAAATAAAAATATTTAGCATTAAATAAAGGTTTGAAATACTCATTAAATAAAGCAGCATTAAATTATAGGGAGCAACTAGGAGTTCTTTCTCTCTCCTCATATTTAGGAACTCCTAGAGGACTCCCTATTTTAGGAGGTGGATAGGGAGCATGGTTGGAGTTATATTTTTACAATTCTTCCCTAAAATTTGTCTAAGGATGTGGTTTAGGGAGTCCATTGTGGATGCTCTTAGTATCATCAAACTTGTTGGGTGCTTGCAATTGTTCTCATTCTTGTTCAATAATATGAATATCTTTAACAATTATGAAACATAATTTGTATTGAGTGAACTTTGTCAAATTCTTATGTCGTTGTGTGTGATTGATTTATTTTTGTGTTCTTCATGGTCACGTTTATATCGTTATGCGCTTATTTGTTTCACAAATTAAGGACATGATTTCCTAACATTATAAATAACACATATTGTAAAAAAAAAACATTTCCCTGAAATCAAAAGATCGTAAAGTTTATGAATACTAGCCCTAAGAGCATCTTCGGTGGACATATGTAAGTTTGGGGCTGTAGAGCCACATTTACATCCTATTTTGCACCTTTGGGATGTAAATGTGGTTTTTACTTCAAATAGAGTGGATGTAATCCGAAGATATAAATTTAATTTTCTTGTATGAGTTTGTTTTTTTGTGTTTTTATTTTGTGTTATGTTTATTTGGCTTTTCCAAACAAATCGACCGAAATTTTTAAAAATTTCAAGAATGCATGATTTTATCCAATATGAACCGTTAGATTATAAAGAAAATGGTGACTTCATGAATATTTAGATGTGTTTTCGAATTTTTTGGACCATTCGATGATTTGTGTGTGTGTGTTTTTTTAATATAATTTGTTTAGGCCTTTTGGGTTAATGCAGCCTTTGGCTTGTGGGAGCTGATCTGGCCGTCCGATTTGAAAAGGAAAAGCGGAAAGAAATCTGGGCATTTGGTTAATGTAGCCGTTACAACTTACAAGTGGAAACCAGATTGAATGAAATCTGGGCCTTCAAATTGTGTTTTTCGGCTAAAAAGAAACCGTTGCAGCTGTTGAATTAGTGGGCTGACGTCATGAGTCCTCTCAGCCAATGAGGAGCCCGCCTATCACAACTAACCGGCAACTGTCGTGCGTGGTGCGCGAGTTCCCTCTAGTTTCTCTAATTTTCCATCTTTTTATCCTTCTCGGGCAGCTATTGTATATTATATTTGCATCCCATTTCTTTCTTTTTTTATATATACAAATGACATTATATTTTAATTTAATCTAAATTATGGGGAGGAAATTTGAATTTGAATGCAGAATAAGGAGTACATCTACTCTAACTAGTTTGACTAATTTCATATCTATTATATTTGCATTCCTTTGCACTTAACACTGAAGCAATTTCCGGTCACAAGAAATGTAGATATACATACACATGATATATGTTATGTATAGAAGCATAATAAACGTTCATGAATTTGAAACAATTGGATTATTTTGACAAAAAATATATTCAATCCAATCCAGCGTTGGTTAAGTAATTTTGCAATCTCAACATCAACATCAATCAAATAGGATCCAATTCAACGTCAATCAAACATGATTGTATCAACTCAACAACTGGTTATTGGTTTTTGACAATGAAGGAAAATAATATTTTTCATTAAATTTGGATCATCAAACTGTCCAAATGGAAAAACATTTGTGTAAAAGGAAATAACATTGTTTTACAATCCCTGTTTTTATATATATATATATATATATATATAAGTAGTTGTTTAGGGGTGGTAGAAATCCACCTAACCCGGGCTTCTCAACTACGAAGTTGGGCAGGCTGCATTTATAGTGAGATTCGAAAGTGGTTGGACAGATCTGGAAAATTACGACCGGGCTTGTAATAGATGAATGTGGTTGGGTTTTCTTGAATGGAAGAATAGCGGGCGGAATTCCTCGCGCTCGAGTTTCCTGGCGGCCGACTTTCCTATTGGGCGGAATTCCTAGTGGGCGGAATTCCTAGCGGGCAAGATTCCTAGCGGGCGGATTTCCTCGTGGCCGAGTTTCCTATTGGGTGGAATTCCTAGCAGGCGGAATTCCTAGCGGCCGAGATTCCTAGCGGGAGGAATTCCTCGCGCTCGAGTTTCCTGGCGGCCGAGTTTCCTATTGGGCGGAATTCCTAGTGGGCGGAATTCCTAGCGGGCAAGATTCCTAGCGGGCGGATTTCCTCGCGGCCGAGTTTCCTATTGGGCGGAATTCCTAGCGGCCGACATTCTTAGCGGGCGGAATTCCTCACGCTCGAGTTTCCTAGCGGCCGAGTTTCCTATTGGGCGGAATTCCTAGTGGGCGGAATTCCTAGCGGGCGGATTTCCTCGCGGCCGAGTTTCCTATTGGGCGGAATTCCTAGCGGGCGGAATTCCTAGCGGCCGAGATTCCTAGCGGGCGGAATTCCTCACGCTCGAGTTTCCTGGCGGCCGAGTTTCCTATTGGGCGGAATTCCTAGTGTGCGGAATTCCTAGCGGGCAAGATTCCTAGCGGGCGGATTTCCTCGCGGCCGAGTTTCCTATTGGGCGGAATTCCTAGCGGCCGAGATTCCTAGCGGGCGGAATTCCTAGCGGGCGAGATTTCCTAGCGGCCGAGATTCCTAGCGGCCGAGATTTCCTAGCAACGGAAGTACTTTCTCAAAAAGATGGCCGAGGTCTTTTCTTAATGGCCATGGTGCCTTCTAAAAAATGTGGCCGATGTGTTTTCTTCAAAGGCCATGGTGCCTTCTCAAAAATATGGTAGGGCACTTCCCTTTGCAAAAGTGGTCGGGCACTTCCCTTTGCAAAAGTGGTCGGGCATATCCTTGCAAAAAGTAGTTGGGCATATCTTTACAAAAGTGGTCGAATGCTTCCTTCTCAAAAAGTTGGGCCGGGGCAAATTTTCTCCTTGCTCACCTTGGCACCCTCCTCTCAACACTTGGGCAAAAAAAGTCGGGCCAAGGGAGTTGAAGTTCGGCAGGAGGTATGTCCGCCGAGTGCCCAATATTTGAATATTTGAGAACTCAAATATAGTCCAATGTAGGGCCAAGCCCAACATCCAAATATTTGGAGTTCCCATACCACCCATCTTGGCGGATGGCCGACGGATGGTAGGCCAACTCTAGAATTTTAAAAACCTAAGGGGCACAAGGTTCCACTAGATGTCAAGATGAAATCTCAGAGGTTAAGACCCAAGCCACGGATTCACGCCCAAGATTTCCGGAGGTCAGTGTGCATGTGATGGAGGCCTCACAAGAAAACAAATCAAGGAGATTGATGATAGTTCATAATATTCCAAAACAAGAGAGAATCAAGCAATCAGAATATTTCAACCAATGTAATCTCACAGATTCAAGGGGCACCAAAAGGAAAGATTTTTAAAACAGTTGACATTTGGCCATTGAATGGCCAGCCCATGGGCTGACAAATGCCCTATATAAACCTCACCAGACAAAGACAGAAGACACACAACATCAGACAAACAAACTTATCTTTCGTCTCGCACTTTTCTTTTCCTAGACTTAGGATTTTACTTTTCAAGCACCTAGTGTAGCGAGTTCTTCCTTTTCTTAGTATAAGTTTAAATTCTCGTTCAATTTATATTTTCTTGTACTTTAAATTCAAGTTTATTTCAATTGCTTTGCTTTTCATTGTTATCGCATTTCAATTAATTAATTTATGCAATTTACATTACGCACTTGTCTTTACATTCTTTATTTTACGTACTCGTCTTTAAATTATTTATTTTACGCACTTTACTTTCCGCACTTGTCTTTCAATTATATTTAAATTCAAGCACCTTTTACTTTACGCACGTGTTTCATTATTTTTCACATTCAATCTTCATCTCCACCCACTCCACATTATTTGGTTGCTCACATAAAGCCTTGACCCCGAGGTAGTGAAAGAACCTAGGCCGTGAGGAGGTTCCTTGCTCGGTCGAACAATCGTTTGATTAAAGTCAGATCTCGGACACAACATATCCATCTACTCACATTCCATTCAAACCCAAATTCAGGGTTTGGTGGTGGCACGCCCCGCACTCAAAAGAAGAAGGACCAAAAACTCATTCAATCGGCCTACCCGGCCGAAAAGAGGGAAACAGTAGTATAGCCTATAGTTGAGATTTTTTTTTTAAAAACAACTATAGTCGCGGCCTTACCTGGGGTCTTTTATTTTAATTTTTTTAATAAATAGTATAGCCGTTCGGCTATACTTCTTTTAAATATAATATACTTAAACAGTATAGCCACACGCCTATACTGTTTTTGACACGTAGGTGCCGAATCGTTAGGCGGGTCTATTTTTTTATTTTATTGATTTACTTATATTAATAGCTCTGCTCATGTTTGGTGAGAGATTAAAGAGGAAAAAAAGAAGAAGTTGAAAATGAACCATTAATGCTGCTAAGAGGTAAAGCCCCATGAAAGGCAAGTGAGTTTGATTTCTCAGTTGCCTAACTATTCGGCAACTGAGAATAGCCATGCACCAAGAAAAAATAATAGATAATAAGAATAATGTGCCAAGCATTATTCAAGCATATAGCTAGTGATGAGTTCTCACTTCCATCCATTTCATTTCATTAATTCAATCCAGAAAATGCAAAATTGACATTTAACTATAACTATAAAGGACGAGAGACAAAGACTTTGGCTCCAGCCATTGTAACAACAACCACTGAGGTGAAAGATAACTTATTCAAGAGCACAAGGAACAGGCTTTTTGCACGCAATTTGTATCTAAATTTCATTCAATCTGTTATCTTCTTTATTAAAATTCTAACAGTGGCAGCAAGCTCTCTCAATAGTCAAAAAGACTTGGCCTGATTTTGAGGATAGGCAGATTTGAAGTAAACAAATAAATCTTTGTCAAGCATTCAGGTGGGTGGGACACATCTAAACCCCTATGTCATGCATATGGTTATCTATCACCTCCATCAATTTCATTTCATTATTTCTTCCAGAAAATAAAAAATTGGCATTTAAATTTGGAGAATGAAAAACTGAGACCTTTACTAAAAAAAACTATTATAGATGAGATCCGAGAGACTTTTTAATGCTCATTTTACTGTCCGTCATTACAATGTGCTTAGGAACAGTGTATAGTTGGATTGAGTTTTAGTATATATAAATTTCATGTCCACTTCTGTCTTTTGGCTCACGCTTTTAATAAGGGTTATTAGTATTTAGAAATGTTTTTCGTAATGTATATATGTATGTCTCATTTTACCACCTAAAATATTATGAATATGTGAAGACCCGTATTTTAAATAGATAAAAAAAAAAGATATTTATATTTTGGATAAACTTGGACGATATTATCTTTTTAAGATATTTATCTTTTAGATAAACTTGGATGATCTTATCTTGTTAGGATATTTATCTTTTGGATAAACTTAGATGTTCTTATCCTTTTAAAAATTGAAGTTTATCCTATTCCTATAACCACTATAAATAGGAGCATAACCTTATAGTTTCAAAACATAAGAAATTAGAGAGAGAGAGAGAGAGAGAGAGAGAGAGAGAGATGATGAAATTCTTGGAGGAGTTAGAGGTCGAAGCTTGTGTTTTCTTAACTAGGACTTCGCTTGTATTTGCTTAACTTGGAGAAATGCTTTGGAATTGAGGTAGGGATTTCTTGGGAGCCTTTACAGGGATTGATTTAATTAACTTTCGTGAGCTCTATATTATGTGTGATATTGTATAATGTTCTTGATATGAGATATTTATGTATTGTGAACTATTTGAATAATGTTGGCATAATTTTATCATGTCAATATAATTGGTTGGAGTTGTTGGGTGAAGAAGATAATAATGGAAAAGAGGGTACTGGATATAGTCTTTTGTGTAGTTGAGTCTAACTCTTGGCAGGTACCAGGTCTCAGGGATCCCACAATGCACATGGTTTTTATTGGGTGATTCGGGACTGGCGAAAGGGAGTTAGACAAGATGACTAACAAAAGGGGAATTATGGGATGATTGAAATGGGTGTTGATTCATATAAATGGGCATTCGGGACCAAGTGGTATAAGCATGGTATGGGACGTGCAGGTCTGCTTGTTCAGTTATATGAATTAACGGGAGTAGATGAAGAGCATTCATGCATTATTATTATTATTATTATTATTATTAATGTGATATTTGGCTGTGAGATTGCGTGTCACTTATTTTAATTATATCAATCTACTGTGGTAAGGTCTCATGTCCCTACTGAGCTGTGGTTGCTCACCCCTCACCCTGTTTAATTTTTCAGATGAATTAGTAGGCAAGACAAGGACTAAACCAGTTGAGGCTGAATTAGATGAGAGTGTTAGAACTTTATTTATTTCTTGTAAAGTTGTAAGATTTGGGAGCTATTATTTTTATAAGAGAAGTTTATTTTAAACCCATGTTTCCGCCTTTCTTTTTATTTTATTTCAGTTTTTATTTACTCATGCACCGGGCGCGGGGTTTTCACCGACCCCCGGGTCCGGGGCGTGACAAAATGGTATCAGAGCATTAGGTTCAATTTCCTGTGGACTCCGCACCTTGTGTGCTTCCTTAGTAATGTTGAGCGTCTAGTGTTCCGTTTTGGAAAGATGCCTATTGGGTTTGGTTGACCTCATAAGACATTCCGAGTACGTTTTGTGAGTTCGTTACCTTTGACACGTGGTGAATTTTGACGTCCGATTGGTAAGGTTGTTGGGTTGATTGTAAAGGTTGACTAACTCTTTTAAGGAGTAGCGATATCGGTTGTATTGCAACACCATAACACAGTCAAACACGCCACAGCCTCGCATCATCAGTTAAAAGAGAGCCCATCCAGTCTGGAGCAGGGTCAAGGGACCAAATGCCCAGATCACCATTGTAGCTTGCATGGGCTAGACTGTCAAAGGAATTTAATTCAATTAATTGTGAATTTACGAAATTACCCTTGGAGTAGGGGTATTCTAGTCATTTTGCGGCAGGGACTGGTATTTTTTTTGGATAGATTATACTAAGATGAGTCCGTAGACACGTAGTGGGCTCAATTAGGAGTTGTAACAAAGGAGTTACGGTTAAAACAAGCTCAGTGGCATAATCGTAATTTCCTTGAAGTTGGTTCTAAAAATATCTGACTTCCTCTCTCTCTCTCCTCTCACTTGCACAGAACAGCCCCCCCTTCGATTCTTTTTCCTCTCCACCGTAGCAACTTCACACTTTCGTCTTCCTGATCCAGCCCACCAACACCTTGATCTGCCGTTGCCGTCCCCGAAAACAGCCACGCAATTTTGTTTTCGGTAGATAGGATAAACACCACAGTTTCCAATTTGGTGTATAAACTTTCTGCAGTCTGAGATCACTCCAGCAAGCGGATGAACGCTAGAAGTTCTAGATCTTTGAATGAGCTGTACTGCAATTGCAGAATCCATCTCAACCACATGGTTAGAGATACCTCTTTATGCTGCCAGTTAGAGGCCAAAGAAAACCCCCATATCTCAGCATCTAAGATCTGGCCCTTGCCGAGATTAGCTGTAAAACCTGTAATCCAAACCCCTACAGAATTTCAGATCACACCTCCATTAGTGCTTTTCCGGGACCCATCCACGTATACTGTGGGCTCTTGGACAATCTCTGAGAATATGGAGAAGAAGGTCATCAATGTTCTAGGTGACATGGATGGCTTAGCAGAGGCCGTCAGTGGAAAGCTCAAGGAGGTAGAGTCAGAATTGAGCGTGGTGAAGATGCCTAGACCAAAGGCTTATGTTGGCGAACGAAGCTCCAAAAAGTTGGAGAATTTCTTGTGGCATGTGGAACAGTATTTCAAAGCTGCCAAGATTCCGGATGCTGAAGAGGACAGCAGTCTCCAGGTAAATCCAGTGGTTTTGTCGAATTCACAGGCAGTTATCCCACCGGAAGATCCTTTGGGAGAAGATGCCATTGTGCAACCGGTGTGGGAGGTGATTGAGGTGTTCATGGTTGTGTTTGCCTTGGAACCCTCAGAAGTTTGCATAGATGCTTTTCTGCTGTATAGAGGGATACTGATAGATGCAATTGAAGACATGGTTCCAAATTGGGACCTAGATTGTGGATTGGAGGAGATGCAGCTTGCAGCGTTGGCATATTGTCTATATATTTGGAGAGTATATCTGCTGGATAGGAAGTTTGTGGCGAGAACTTGTGTGTTGCACACTTACATGTATTGTACTGGTAACATTCGAGACGAGTTTAACATCTACTTAAGTGTGCTTGATGAATTCGACTTCGAGTTAGTGTACATGACCACAGGGCTCAGAGACTTCGTGGAGCAGGTGGATGATGAAGCCTTATATGATTCTTCTGTTTTAGACCCTTCGGAAAGTGAGTCGGAAGAGGAGCCATGGGTGAGTTTGGCCATCGCTAACATGTTGGGAAATGCTATGTTTGAAGAAGGAAATGAAATCTCCGAGGCTAATGAGGAGCCAGTGGAGGAAAGTGAGCCTTGGATGATGTCTGTAGCCGATATCATTGTAATCTCAAGTGATGATGAGGATGAGCCTATAGAAGAGTCCGAGGTAGAGGTAATCCTAGTTGAACATTAGGTTAACTTCCTGTAGACACAGCATCATATGTGCATCCTTATTTTCAGAATTGCTGGACATTTCTTATGTTTGAGAAGTTTGTTAAAAATAGAGATTCCAAGTTTACTTCCAAATTTTGGGGAAGTTTACAGAAAGCGTTGGGTACGCAACTAAATTTTAGTACTGCTTTTCATCCCCAAACTGATGGACAATCAGAGAGAACCATTCAAATTTTAGAGGACATGTTGAGAGCATGTATTCTAGATTTTGGAGGAAGTTAGGAAGATTATTTGGTGTTGGTAGAATTTGCCTACAACAACAGTTATGAATCTAGTATTCAAATGGCACCTTATGAAGCTTTATATGGAAGACCTTGTCGGTCACTTGTATGTTGGACTAAAGTAGGAGAAACTGTGTTGCTAGGACCTGATTTGGTACAGGAGATAACTGAAAAGGTTAAACTTATCAAGCAATGTATCTTAAACTGCTCAAAGTTCTTTGGTTACTTGGGAATTAGAAACTGAATTAGAAACTGAAATACGTAAGAAGTACCCAGAATTGTTCTCTGATTCCAGTAAGTTTTTAATTTCGAGGACGAAATTTCTTTTAAGGAGGGTAGATTGTGAAGACCCGTATTTTAAATAGATAAAAAAAAGAAGATATTTATATTTTGGATAAACTTGGACGATATTATCTTTTTAAGATATTTATCTTTTAGATAAACTTGGATGATCTTATCTTGTTAGGATATTTATCTTTTGGATAAACTTAGATGTTCTTATCCTTTTAAAAATTGAAGTTTATCCTATTCCTATAACCACTATAAATAGGAGCATAACCTTATAGTTTCAAAACATAAGAAATGAGAGAGAGAGAGAGAGAGAGAGAGAGAGAGAGAGAGAGAGAGAGATGATGATGAAATTCTTGGAGGAGTTAGAGGTCAAAGCTTGTGTTTTCTTAACTAGGACTTCGCTTGTATTTGCTTAACTTGGAGAAATGCTTTGGAATTGAGGTAGGGATTTCTTGGGAGCCTTTACAGGGATTGATTTAATTAACTTTCGTGAACTCTATATTATGTGTGATATTGTATAATGTTCTTGATATGAGATATTTATGTATTGTGAACTATTTGAATAATGTTGGCATAATTCTATCATGTCAATATAATTGGTTGGAGTTGTTGGGTGAAGAAGATAATAATGGAAAAGAGGGTACTGGATATAGTCTTTTGTGTAGTTGAGTCTAACTCTTGGCAGGTACCAGGTCTCAGGGATCCCACAGTGCACATGGTTTTTATTGGGTGATTCGGGACTGGCGAAAGGGAGTTAGACAAGATGACTAACAAAAGGGGAATTATGGGATGATTGAAATGGGTGTTAGTTCATATAAATGGGCATTCGGGACCAAGTGGTATAAGCATGGTATGGGACGTGCAGGTCTGCTTGTTCAGTTATATGAATTAACGGGAGTAGATGAAGAGCATTCATGCATTATTATTATTATTATTATTATTATTAATGTGATATTTGGCTGTGAGATTGCGTGTCACTTATTTTAATTATATCAATCTACTGTGGTAAGGTCTCATGTCCCTACTGAGCTGTGGTTGCTCACCCCTCACCCTGTTTAATTTTTCAGATGAATTAGTAGGCAAGACAAGGACTAAACCAGTTGAGGCTGAATTAGATGAGAGTGTTAGAACTTTATTTATTTCTTGTAAAGTTGTAAGATTTGGGAGCTATTATTTTTATAAGAGAAGTTTATTTTAAACCCATGTTTCCGCCTTTCTTTTTATTTTATTTCAGTTTTTATTTACTCATGCACCGGGCGTGGGGTTTTCACCGACCCCCGGGTCCGGGGCGTGACAGAATATGTTGCTATTAGCCCAACCCTGTCAAACATTCAGTTAAAACTTCACTTGTAGTGCTCTGTTTTAATGTAAAGAATAGTAATTCCTCAACAAAAAAAATAAAATAGTGAACGTACACTTACAAGAAAATCATAAATTTGAAGACAATTAATCAATATTTGCGATAGGTTGTGCTTTTCGGTGGAAGGCTCGTGATCAGCTTTGGACTTGAAGATGACCAGCCAAACAAATGGAATAGGGATTTGGAATAAATTGTACACTGGGAACATATCAAGCAAGAACATTTTGCTGGATTCTATATGAGGCATGTGTTTCAGACTCTGGAACCTGGACTCAACTAATTGGGTCGCCATTGCAGTAACATATGGATAGCTAGCTTTGGCATTAAGAAGCAGGGGAAGTATCGGTGATATCGGAAATATCGGTAGTCCAAAAACACGGAAATTTCGATGGAAATATCGGGATATTATCGATATCGATAAAAATTGAATAAAAACCATGGAAATTGTAAGGAAAACTTGGAAATTTTTATTGAAACTTTGGAGGATGCTTATTTAGTCAATTAGTTTATCACAGAAAATTGGAAGGAAATGCATTGCATGATGGATTTAACTAATTTAAGAGCATCTCCAACCGATGTGTCAAACGTGCCACATAGATGTTTAACAGCTAGAAATAACATCTCACATCACTCCAACCGATATGTCAAAGCTGATGTGGAATGAAGGCTAGAGATTGAGATGTTATTTTTGACATCTCAAAAGCAAGATGTCAAATGAATATTTTATTATTTTTTAAAGACAATTGACTATTACTTTCATTTATTATTTTCCTTTTTTATTTTTTTTTCTTCTTTATCTTAAATGATTTGACTGTTACAATAAATATTTATTTGACATATCGGGTGGAATGTAAAAGTATGTAAATGTCAAATTGCCACATCAGCCATCAAATTTAAATTTGATGTTTGGTATTTGACATCTCCCTCGGAGATGCTCTAAGTTGATTATATAGCGAGCTGACAAACACTATGAGTGTAGAAAATATGTAGTAATTAATAAAAGAAGATTAAACACACAACAATCATTTAGATATAATGATTTACTACAATATTTTACATTTTACACATTGCATGGTAAAATACATAAGTGACTTAGTACTACATAGAGTTCTTATGAGGTTCAAATTTTTCACTATCTTCATCATCTCTATGTGTAGAGTAAGTGTATTGTGAAGAGTAGTCATCAAATGATAAATCCCCAAAATAGTTTTGCATGTAATTGTTAACATGCCACCCATATGGATCCGAGATTGGTTGACGTTGTCTATGAGCAAAATCATTTGAAGATTGAGTCTCGGATTCTTTCCATGAGCTGCTTGATTCCTTCCCAAAAGGAATGAGATATGAAGGATAGGGAAATGGTTGGTTATGAGTATAATCATAGTTACTATTTCCCACTCCAACATAGTCCGAAGTTATAGATAACGAATCATCTTCTTGACTTGACAAAATCGTCTTGCCTCTTTCTTGCCTGTCCATGTCTCAATATTCAGAAGAAAAAAGAACTTACCACTTGGACGCCACAATACAAAGCAAACCAAGGATGACTAATTTTACAAGAGGAAACACCTTGAATCCCCTTTGTGTTTTTCCCCTTTTTTTTCCTTTTTTTTTTCATTACATCAATATGTTCGATATTTTAGCGATATTATAGCGATATTGTAACAAAATATTGCTGAAGTGTGAGCGAAATTATCGACGTCAATATTTTCCGATATTATCGTCGATATTCTCGATATTTATACGAAATGTGTATGGATACGTTTCGAAATATCCGTGATTCGAAAAAACGATAATATCCTCGATATTTCGTCGCTATTATCGATATTTTAGACTATGGTTGTGACGATAAGAAGTTGTCATCAATGTCAATTCACAATCTCGTCAAACAATGAAACAAGTTTCTCAACATGGGTTTTTATTATAGGTACTCTATTTTAGAAGTTCTTACTTTAGTCCTCAAACGTTCAAATCAATCAATAAGTCCCTTATATTTTGGTCTTACATCAATTTGGTCTTTGTTGTCGAATTCCAACAAAACTTTGTTAAAATTGGTCACATATCCTTGTTTCGTCAGGGTTTCACATTTAGGTTTCGTCAAGGAGAGTACACATCCTTGTTGAGCAACATATGTAATTGTTTTTTCCTTTGTTTTTTAGGGTTTCAATTTGTTCATCCAAACAGAGGTTTAAGGATCACATTGATTGATTGGGAAATTTGAGAATTCAAATGAGGACTTTTGAAAAATTCGAGGACCATTCATGAAAAAAAAAACCCTTCTCAGTACCTTTCTATTAGGAGGCTGCATTTGTTGAAGCTATTACCTACGATACCATGTGACATAGTGCAGTGGCAAGCATACAGTAACCCCTCACTTTCCATCACTTTAATTTAAGTAATTCCAATATATTTTTCTCCAGCTAGGTAGTTTGGTGGTCCAAGCTCACAAAAATTTAAAACATAGTGAGAAACAGTATTCCGAACAACAAAGAAAGTGTAGAAATTGAACAATTTGCCCTCATAGCACTAGAGGTAGATTGACTTAAAAAAAATGTTTGGATCCTGAATTTTCTCAAATAACAAAACAATGGGCAAAATGAATGTTATGTACAAGGGGAATAACTGATTTTTTTTTTAATAAAAAAAATCTGCAGAAATAGCTTTCATTCAACTACAAAGCAAGCAAGCTAATAAATAACCAAATTAAAAAATTAAGTTGACTATTAATTATCGGTAGCGGCATCGGAGGAGCACAATCAAATGAATTTGTCCAATAAACAACAAAACAAACCATCAATGACGCATTCCAATTCCTATGTACAATAAACGACAATTTCATCTTTAGTTCTTCTACAATTTATAGATGAGACCCGAAAGACTTTTCAATGCTCAACTGAACCCCAAAGACTAACCCACACTATATATAAGTAGTAAGGCACGGCCCATACAATATACGTATACCACACAAACAATAGCCATGACATCTTTAACTTCCACTAAACTATGCTTCCTGCCTTATTGCCTTGTCATCTTGTTGTATCTTTCATCACCAAATTGGGTTGCCTTTCCTTCTGCTACTTCTACTTCTGATACCGAAGCAAAGGCTCTTCTTAAATGGAAAGCCAGCTTATTTCCAAATAAAGCCCTCAATAATCTCACCTGGTACCATCCCACTCATAATATTAATGCCACCAATGCTTCCAGCACCAATCCAAAACCAAGAACAAGCCCATGCACTTGGACTGGTGTTTCATGCAACTCAGCTGGAAGTGTCAGCAAGATAGACCTTGTCAATAGGGGTTTACAAGGTACGCTACATGAGTTTTTATTCTTGTCCTTCCCTAATCTTGAATATCTTAACCTCAGCTTGAACAAACTCTTTGATACCATCCCACCTCAAATCAGCTACCTCTCCAAACTCCACCATCTCAATCTCACCCATAATCAGTTCTCTGGGAGAATCCCACCAGAAATCGGTCTCCTAAGAAATCTTAGGTTTCTTCGTCTCTCTAAAATACTTTGTTGGGGGAAATTCCTAAAGAGATAGGCAACCTGAAATCTCTTGTATATCTATCATTGTCCTACAACAATTTAAGTAGTTTCATCCCTCCAAATATTGGTAACTTAATAAAGCTAAACATTTTGCACTTGGCTAAAAATCAACTTTCTGGTTTGATTCCCAAGGAGATAGGGAACTTGAAATCTCTTGTAGATCTAGACTTGTCCTACAACAATTTAAGTGGTCTCATCCCTCCAAATATTGGTAACTTAATAAAGCTAAACACTTTATACTTGGGTAACAATCAACTTTCTGGTTTGATTCCCAAGGAGATAGGGAACTTGAAATCTCTTGTAGATCTAGAGTTGTCCATCAACAATTTAAGTGGTCACATCCCTCCAAATATTGGTAACTTAATAAAGCTAAACACTTTGTACTTGGCTAAAAATCAACTTTCTGGTTTGATTCCCAAGGAGATATGGAACTTGAAATCTCTTGTAGATCTAGAGTTGTCCATCAACAATTTAAGTGGTCTCATCCCTCCAAATATTGGTAACTTAAAAAAGCTAAACACTTTATACTTGGGTAACAATCAACTTTCTGGTTTGATTCCCAAGGAGATATGGAACTTGAAATCTCTTGTAGAACTGGAGTTGTACCAGAACAATTTAAGTGGTCTCATCCCTCTAAATATTGGTAACTTAATAAAGCTAAACATTTTGTACTTGGATACAAATCAACTTTCTGGTTTGATTCCCAAGGAGATAGGGAACTTGAAATCTCTTGTGGTTCTAGACTTGTCCTACAACAATTTAAGTGGTCTCATCCCACCTGAGATTAGCAACGCAATCCAAATTCATGTGCTAGACCTTTCTTCAAATCATTTAGTTGGGTTGATCCCAAAAGAATTCGGGAAGTTGTCTTCGTTGTTCAAGTTGAAGTTGAATGGAAATCAACTTTCAGGTCGTATACCGTCGGAATTCGGATCATTAAATGATCTTGAATATCTTGACTTGTCAACAAATGAATTCAGTGACTCAATTCCCAGCATTCTAGGTGACTTTCTCAAATTACACCATCTGAATTTGAGCAACAACAAGTTATCTCAAGCAATCCCATTTAAGTTGGGGAAGTTAGTTCAACTGAATGACCTGGATTTAAGTCATAACTCACTTGAAGGTAAGATACCATCAGAAATGGGCAGTATGCAGAGTTTGGTGACACTTGATCTTTCCCACAACAATCTTTCGGGTTCCATACCATCAAGTTTCGAAGAGATGCGTGGCTTGTCGTATGTTGACATATCCTACAATCACTTGGAAGGTCCCTTTCCCAACATCAGTGCATTTCGAGAAGCTTCGGCAAAAGGTTTGAAAGGGAACAAAGGATTGTGTGGCAAAGTTGGAGCTTTGCTGCCACCCTGCAATGCACATGGGTCAAAAAATGACCACACGGTCATATTCTCTGTTATAGCAGTATTTGTACTTCTATATGCTCTCTTTACAATTGTCTTTGTAATAGTGCAAAGAAAGAAGAAGCATCAAGATACTAAACAAAACCACATGCATGGAGAAATTTCCTTTCAGTTTTAAATTTTGATGGAAAATCAATGTATGAGGAAATCATAAGGGCAACAGAAGATTTTAATTCCACATATTGCATTGGGAAGGGAGGACATGGAAGCGTTTACAAAGTGAATTTGTCATCTGGAGATGTAGTAGCCGTGAAGAAACTCCATATGCTATGGGATGGCGAGACCGAATTTCAAGAGGAGTTCTTGAATGAAGTAAGGACACTCAGTGAGATAAGACATCGGAATATTGTGAAGCTCTATGGTTTCTGCGCACATAAACGCACTCATTTTTGGTGTATGAGTATCTTGAAAGAGGTAGCTTGGCCACAATGTTGAGCAAAGATGAAGAAGCTAAAGAGTTGGGGTGGAGTAAAAGGGTGAATATTGTTAAAGGCTTAGCTCATGCCTTGTCTTACATGCACCACAATTGCTTGCCACCGATTGTACATCGTGACATCTCAAGCAAGAATATTTTGTTGGATTCTGAATATGAGGCCTATGTTTCAGACTTTGGCACTGCTAGGTTTTTAAAACCAAACTCAACTAATTGGACTGCCGCTGCAGGCACATATGGCTACATGGCACCAGGTAATATTGTGATTCCATGTTCTATGTATTTATCGCTTTTTATGCTTTTGCCTTTAGACCAATGCTTCATTTTCATCATTAGGAGCAGTTAACATAAACACATTTTCACTGCTTTGATTTATAAAATATACTAATAAACACATTTTCACTTCTCTTAAGCTATAAACTAATAAGTCGATTCATGCATGATACAGTTTCATTAAAATTCCATTGAATACTTATGTCTATAAACTAATACTGGCACTTCTATGAGGTTTTATCTGAGCAGAGCTTGCTTACACAATGGAAGTGAATGAGAACTGCGATGTTTATAGCTTTGGTGTGGTCACATTGGAAATAATTATGGGAAACCATCCTGGAGATCCTTTCTCATCAGTCTCTTCATCCTCCTCCTCATCATCATCATCTGCATTACCAGCCCATCAAATACCAATTGTGGATGTTTTGGACCAACGCATTTCCCCTCCTACGCATCAAGTTGCAAGCGAAGTGGTCTCTCTTGTGAAGATAGCATTTTCATGCTTGAATTCCAGCCCGAAATCTCGTCCAACAATAAAACAAGTTTCTCATTTCCTCTCAACTCAGATGTTGCATTTGTCGAAGCCGATACATATGATGACATGTGGTGAATTGCTTGCTGTTGATCCATTGGCTACCTAATCAAAATGTGCTTCTTTCTTATGCACATTTCACTTTTCCTGTGTCTTTTATTTAGAAAGATTCTCCATAGATGTTTCCTTCTTGTAATTTATTTCATGCACGTGTGCGCTATGGTATGACTTTATCTAGGATGTTTTACAGTTTGTTTATCCTTAAAATACTTATTGGAAAATTTTCCTTACAATTTGTTTATCCTTGTGAGGAAAAACAAAATTAAATAAAACAAGGGTTTTGTTGTGTAATTTTATATACTCTGTACAAAACGTCCCAAAATCAATAATAAACAATTAAATTGTGAAAATTAAAGGGAGCTTCACTATTATACCCAAAATATGGGCTGAAATTTTATTTTATTTTATTTTATTTAAACCCACATGGAATGCACTTTAGAAAAGGGAGCTTCACTAATATACCCAAAATAGGAGCTGAATTTATATTAAAAAAATCCCATATAGAATGCACTTTAGAAACACACCCAAAATCCATTTATAATATAATAAATTGGTGTTGAAGTTCCTATAAATTACAACATTGCCACTATCAAGCCCAATAGAAAAAAAAAAACTCAAAAAACACCCAAAACAACCCCAGCCCAATTTTATAAAAAAGCCCAAACATTTTACCATCTTGAAAACTGTAACTTAACTTCCAGCATGCACCTCCATTAAACCATTTCTGCAAAATGTCTCTTCATTCACTGTCTTCATCAAAAGCGTTTTCATCGTCTTTCCAAACCGAAACTCCATAACCACCACCAAGCTTGATCTACTTTCAAAAACAAATACCACACTCTGACCTCCACCTACAAAACCAAGACAATATTTCAGAGAACAATTTCAATAAGAAAACGCTTCGAAGGTAAGACATTTACAAACCAAACCTTTACTATATTGTTGATTAATTGCTATAAAGTTCCAGTCTAGGGTAATAACAGTATTTTAGATTCGAATCAAGAATAAAATCTTGTAACTATATTGGATTTTACTATTGGACTGACTGCATAGGACCATAAAATAGTTTGTAATTTAGTCACTAGTTTACTGTTATGTTGATTCATGGCTATAAATTTCCAATATAGGGTAATAACATTGCTTGTTTCCTATGAAATCCTATTTGTAATGCATATCTACCACTATAAAGTTCCAGTATATGGTAATAATACTGATTGTTTCCTATGAAATCATATTTGTAATGCATGTCTACCACTATAAAGTTCCAGTATAGAGTAATAATTGTAAGACCCGTGTCTTGGGGAAACAAGAACGGTGAGCAATCCCACATCGCTTGGGGAGGGAAAGGTGAAGTGCTTAAATGTGTGGACACTTCTCTTCCTAGCACGAGGCCTTTTGGGAGCTCATTGGCTTCGGATTCTTAGGAACTCTGAAGTTAAGCGAGTTAGGGGCTAGAGCAATCCCAGGATGGGTGACCCACTGGAAAGTTGCTCGTGAGCTCCCAGAAACAAAACCGTGAGGGTAGAGAGGGGGGCCCAAAGCGGACGATATCGTGCTAGGGGAGTCGGGTCGTGAAAAATGGTATCAGAGCCGGACCACAACCGGAAATGTGCCAGCGAGGACGCTGGGCCCCAAGGGGGTTGGATTGTAAGACCCGTGTCTTGGGGAAACAAGAACGGTGAGCAATCCCACATCCCTCGGGGAGGGAAAGGTGAAGTGCTTAAATGTGTGGGCACTTCTCTTCCTAGCACGAGGCCTTTTGGGAGCTCACTGGCTTCGGATTCTTAGGAACTCCGAAGTTAAGCGAGTTGGGGGCTAGAGCAATCCCAGGATGGGTGACCCACTGGAAAGTTCCTCGTGAGCTCCCAGAAACAAAACCGTGAGGGCAGAGAAGGGGGTCGAAAGCGGACAATATCGTGCTAGGGGAGTCGGGTCGTGACAATAACACTACTAGTTCCCTATGAAATCCTATTTCTAATGCATTTCTACCACTGCGAAGTTCCAGTATAAGGTATTAACACTTCTACTTTACTGTCATATTGATTAACGGCTGTCATATTGCTATCTCTAATGCAGGTATACCAAATAAAGGATGAAGAAAGAACAACCAAACCAACCTCCAAACCAAAAGGAAGATAGTCATCATCCAAAACAAAAACAAACAAGAAGCCAAACAGAAGTACATTGTTAATACTATGGTATAGAAGTACATTGTTAATACTATGTCATAGAACTATCTTGTTAATACTACTATGTCATAGAAGTATATTATTAATACTATGTCATAGAAGTACATTGTTAATACCTTGTCATAGAACTACCCGAAACATAATTCCCGCCTATTCGAAAGTAAAAGAAGCCATGACCTCCTCCTCATCCATCTTTTAACTAAATTATAGGGAATTTACCTAATTACGTGGGAGGAGAAAGGTCCATGGAGGCATGCAATTATGAAATTGTAGTCATCTACTCATCATCCAAACATAATTAGCCTCTTTAGTCTTTGAATAAAAATAGAAGCCCTTATCCAATCATGGCGTTGTTATATGCTCCTTCAATCTTTATCAGCACAAGTGGTTTATCGATACAAGAAAGAGGTACTGAAGCCAAGCCTCTTATTTGAATATTTGATATAAAAATAAAACTAAAATTATAGATCATATTGTAAATCCTATTAGAACTAACACAAATAAGCAAGCAAGCAATCCTCATTTTTTTTAAATCAATTTATTTGTCGCAATTTGTAAATGAAATGCAAAACTAAGGAAAAAAAAAAAGACATATTCAAATTAATCACAAAATCGCAAAGAAATTGCTCAACGAGCTTCGAATTTCGACGATAATTAAATCGGATCATACCAGTATGATTCAGCTGACCTTGAAATGGTCTCTTCGTTCTTCTTAAGCCCGTCCTTGTGATACTTCTCTCAGATCTGGTGCAGCATGTGGCCATGAGCGTACGAATAAAATTACGGCTCAAAAGCTGTGGGTGTGGATGAGATATCTTCTTTAACCTTTCATGCTCGTGAATCGAACGAAAACATGAGAAAATGACGCCGTTGAAGCCACTGGTGATGAAATTGAGGATTGAAAATTCTAAATGGAGAAGAGAAATTGAAAGTGAAATGAGCGAAGAGGAAGACGACGAACCTACATCTTGGAAGAAGAGCCGATAAGAGCTTTGGCTAGAGCACCGAAAGGATTGGCGGAAGAAGATGAGCCTAGAACCGCACAAGCTACTCCACCAGTCATGAGCTCGCACATCGTCATTGTCGATGTTCTTCTTCTTCTCATTCCTCTTCAATCCACAAAGTAATTGTTATTAAATAAAAGATAAAAAAAGAATAATTTTTAGGGTTTTTCGCAGCAGTGGTCCCTCAACTATACCCCGTTTTGCATTTGGGTCACTAAATTCAATTAGTAGTTGCAGAGGTCACTCAACTATGTGTGTCGTTGCACCAATAGTCCTTCCGTCAAGTCTGTTAGTTTTTTCGTTTAAAATGATGACGTGGCAAGATTATTGATGACTTTTTAGTTAGGATTATTTGTAGCAATGATCCCTCAACTATACTCGGAGTTACATTTTGATCACTTAACTCCAAAAAATAATAATAGAGGTCACTCAATTAAGTGTTGTGCTGCACCATTAGTCCCTTCCGTTAGAGAGACTTGACGGTAGTGACTAACGGTGCAACGAAACACATAGTTGAGTGACCTCTGCAACTAATAATTGAGTTCAGTGACCCAAATGCAAAACGGGGTATAGTTGAGGGACCACTGCTGCGAAAAACCCTAATTTTTAAGTCACCTAGTTGGGTTGAGATTTGAGAAAAATTAGCAATTGGTCTTATGGGGATGCCAACTTTTATAGCTTCCAGGTTTTTTGTTTTTTTCCTTCACATGCTTTTATGGATTCCACGTTTCTTGAAGAATGTGAGCTGGCGATCATGGGTTTTTCTCTATACTTCATGCTAAAAGGGTAAAATCAGAATACAATATAAGTTAATAGGACAACTGTCAATTTTTGGGTTTTTTTTGGATCTGTTTATGGGTTTTAAATGATGTAGGGTATATTTATAGTTTCATGTCTCGGAATGGATGTTTCACTAATTTTGTATTTAGAAAAACACCCAAAACCAATTTACTACATAAGAAATGGATGTTGAAGTTCCTATAAATTACATGATTGCCACTGGTTAACTTTAAAAAAAAGCCAACACAAAAAACTCAACAAAAAAAAACCCAAAATAAGCCCAGCTCAGATTTTTTTTTTTTTTTAAACCCAAACAATTTATTTATAAAAAAAAATTTTGCAAAAACCAAACAAGGCTCTTCATAAAAGTACATTGTTAATACTATATCATAGAACTATCTTGTTAATACTACTACATAGAACTATAGTGTTAATATTACTATCTCAATGAGGGTGACAGCCAACAATAGGCATAGCTTATAATAGAGGCATTGATAAACGCAGCAGCAGGGTGGCAGAAATTAGTGTGAGTTGTGAATAATGCAGTAAGTGGGGAAGTGCAAGCCATGAAGGACCGGCCAATGATGATGTCTGACAATTATTCAATACTTAAAGTTGTAAATTGTCATATTGGGAGGTAGCTGTACTCACTTCACTCTACAACCGTATTGTGATTGTGATATCCGTTGCATTCAATCATTTGGCTTCCCCAATAACATCATATCAAATATCCAAAAATTATGAATATTAATGCGGGCCTTCTCGTAAATTGAACCATGTCACCTTGTTATACACTGCAGTCCAGTGCAGTGCAGATATATATATTGCACCCCCACCACCTGGATAATTTTCGAGTAAGCGTTAACCTTCTGAATGCATCTGATGTCAAAGAAGAAGAAGCCACTAATTGATGAGAAGAAGCCTGTAATCTCAAAAGAGCCAAACCCTAATTAAATCAGGTCATCTCTAGTTGTTGACCTTGAGCTGTCATCCTTTACATTAGTGTTTGGGTTTTTGAAAATGAAGGTTGGAAAATGGGTATGAGAATCTATCCTTTACATCCTTTACAGTTTTGAAATGCGTCACCTTTTACATGAGAATGAAAAGCTATGAAGGACAAATGAAAAAAAAAAAAAGAGAAAGAATATATTTTGATTCCTATTACTATATAGGAACCCAAACTTTAGAATATAATTAAAATTATGTAGTTCTTGAATACCATTCTTAGCATTTTTAAACATTGAAATGAGAATTATTTATTCTCATAAAAACTTCCATACAACAAAATCATGTATCTGCTAGGTACAATACACATTGCTTGAGGCGCAACTGATACATCAACTTGTTACAAATAAGTTCTTTATCTTAAAATGCTTAAAATATGAATATAATAATGAGATTTTCAAAAAAGAAAAAAAAAAAAATCGTGAAACAATGTATTGTCCAAAAAGAGCTGATTTTTCAGTCAAATAGAAAACTGATGCATTCTAGCCAATTTGATTGTGCTAAAAATAACATTTGCAAGGGCAACCGTATCAGGTCATTCCTATTCAGTTACATAGTGAAAAGGGTAATGCTATGCTAGCATGATATATGAGGCTCCATAAAAGGATCAAATATTGATTAGCAACACCCATCTGGTTTTATGGACAATGGAAAACTTAGCCAATCCCAATCCAACAGCAATGAAACATGAATGAAAAAATCCTCATCACAATCTCCAGACAAGAATTGCTAATAGACCAATTTGAAGAAATGAAAAAATAAAATAAAATTTCCTCCACAGTGCTGCAAAACCTATACAAAAGAAATCTTAATCCTCATGAATAGCCCACACGGAATTTGAAGGGACACAACTAACAAATCTAACAGCATAGAAGAACAAGAAGAAGCATGGACAGATGAGCCACATGACCTACAAAATAAAATTTTCAAGTGATGGAGTGGAATTTGACATATATTTTGTGTAGCATTCTCCATCAAACAAATTTTAACTGTGAACCTGCCTGATGGCCGGCACTGGCACTCCAAAGATGCAAGGTGATCCTGTTCCCACACTGTTGAAATTGAAGCACTTCCCTGCTGCTGATCCGCCAATATTCCCACTTATTGATTGATCTTCAACCACATGATCATCATCATCAACATAACCATCATCATCATCATCATCACCATCAATATCCTCATCATATTCTTCATCATCATGATCACCATGATCATTACATTGTGGGTCCTGATCATCATACTCATTATCATTCCCATTCCCATCTTTATTTCCTTCATCACAAGCAACTGGGGCAATCAAAACTTCATCATCCAAAGGCACAAGCTGCAAAGTGAGCCTGCCATTAGACCTATGAGCCCTGAAGTATTCATGGTGCCGAACCTTCTCCTCAGTCAAAATCAACCTCCCATCACTTGTATAATGCCTTTTCAACACCCAAGGCATATGAGAAGGCAAGTTCTCAGTGCGAGCCAACAAAGGTATAGGAGGAGGAAACTCCTTGTTCCTCATTGCCCATTTTTGCTCCCTCCTACCCATTAGCCTCTGCCTGAAATTACCACCTTGACCCTCCTCTTCCTCCTCCTCCTCATCATCATTTTGCACCACCTGGTCCTCCTCACAGTCTTTCTGCACATCCACAGAGCTCTCCATTCCAATATAGTCTCCAGACAAGAGAGATGAAGAAGTTGGAGAGAGAAGATCAGACAGCATCATAGAGCAGTTTTTGTGAGGAGTGTTTTTTTGGGGGTCAAGATTTAAGGCCTTGAGACCAAATTCTAGAGGGGCTTGAGCTTGGCATGGGTGAGGCTCACTGGGGAGATGCATAGAGTTATATAGCTGCATAGTGTGACAGTGGCCTGTCTGTGGCTTGGTGTGTTTCAATGAAGGTTTGGAAATCACAGAGTTGAGTGTGTTGGGTGGAGAGAACGATGAGCAGAGCCAGCTAAGATTTGTGATGTCAATATATTTGGGTTAATTCGGGTTAATTCAGGAGGCAGAAACCTGGTAAATATTGCTGTACAGTACTGTGACTTGCCTGGAAAATTTCAAAACAAGAAACCAAATCAAAATGTGTTAGGCCTATGAATATTTGGTATATATTGCTAATAGCTTCAAATAAGAAAAAAAAAAAAAACCTAGAATGATAACAACAAATTAATTGGCTGTGAAAATAATGTTGACTGTGAATTTGAATTACACATTTTAATTTCGCTAGCTATTATAAACTCTACACATTATTTAAACATTCCGTAGATGACATATCAGATTGTCAATTTACACCACACGTTAAAATTTATATCAATAATTTAGGATCTCACAATATAAACCCTGGCTTTAGGCTTACACGTGGGTTGGTAGATGGCACCACGTGTTGTTTTCATGTCATGCATGTATATATGTATATATGTATCCATACAGCTTGTATGGGGACCCCACAAAAATTGAATGTTGTACACCGTTCAGATGATGGGATTACTTAATATCATCATGATCAACGGTCCAAATGCATTAATGTTTGCTATCCGACGAGAAGAATATGATAATATGTAAATAAAAACAAGAAGAAGAAAAAAAAAAGCAAAAATTGGAGAAGTACAAAAGGAAACGTATCAGCATGCAAACCTGGAAACCAGAATTTCAACCCTATTTTTCTGTTTCTTAATTTCATCCTTTGGTGCTTCAATCATAATTTGCATATAACTAAACAAAATCATTAAACAAATAAATTAATTAAATATCATGTTAATGTCAGACCCCGAATTTAAGACGGAGATGAAGACTCATGGGAGCCATGAATCTTTGACAACTGTATTTTTTTTTTCTTTTGCTAGTGCTAAGCTGAAAGAGATGGTAATAATATTAAAAATAATGTGTCCTTTAAGCATTGAGTTGTGATCTTTATTAAAAGAGAAAAAGGAGAAACTAAATCCACAAAAAAACACTGAATTCAGGCAATGTGAGAGAAGTAAGAATAACCCAGAAAGGAAATTAATATTCAAAAGATTACAATTACAAAGAAATGAATTAGTGAGCAACTATTCAATGATTTGACAAACAAAGCGCAACCCACTAAAGAATAAAGCATAAAACCTCTAAAAGAAAAGATAAAAAAATTTCAGAATTAGGATTTCGATCTCATATAATTTATCGAAAATAAGAACGAAACGAATCGTTAATTCCATTCAAAACAAACACTTGAAACTTACAGGAGGAAAAGGAATAAAGGTGGAGATGATGATCAGTGGGTTTGTTGTCACAAAAGGGATGATATACAAGGTGGAGAAGAAGAGGGTACGAAGCACACTACTCATAATGATCAAGGGAGAGAGATAGAGGCACCGTCACCCAAAGAGATTGTATTGTTTTTTAGCTTAATACAAAGACTTCATAAAATTTGGGAGCTAAAGTGTCGTCGTTTTTGGGTTTTATTTGATTTTATTATTATTTATTTTACACGTAGTATTAGTGTTTGTTTGCTAGTTTGTTTGAGTTTGTTTGTTAGCCTAATCTATCTTCTTTGTCTAAGGCCAAGGATGTGTGATGTGTTCTAAAAATAGGCAGCGTTTTAGGGATTACCGTGATAGCCGAATACGACTCGGCATATTATTATTTTTCCCTCTCAAATTTAAATGGTTTTTTTAAATGATATAATTCTTTTAATTTGGTCAACTTTAGAAGTTATTATCTTCACAAATTTTTTTTTTCAAGTGATAATCTATTTTAATCTAATTTAAATTACATGAAGGGTATAGAGTGAGGAGCACATCTGCTCTAACCAACTTAACTAGGCACATGTCTGTCTTCACATACATTTCAAAAGTTTCCTGAAATTAAAATGATTCTTAAAACTCGTTTGGCAAATGCCACATTTGGGCACACATGACATGACACATAAAAGATTATTACGATGACCTCAATATTCTGCTATTTTAGACCTTTTTTTCAATGTAAAGGATTAAATTTCTAGTTAAATACTACCGATTGGCATTTATGGTGTTTGGATTAAAGTTTTTGTATATGTTGCTTGGCACGCTATGAATTTTGCAAGCTGTTTATGGCTGACGTCTTTTTGAGATGTTCGATAAAATTGAAACAATATCGAGGAGATTGGCATGCATGGTTGTTATTCTCCTAGATAACGATATAAAATTAAATCCAGAACCCATAAAAAAAAATAAAAATAAAAAAAAAGCCAGAATTCATTTTTTCAAAAAATAATTAAAATAATTTATACTATGCATGAATTTATCCAATGGTTTTAATTGTCATTTACAATTTTATAATGTCGTCTTTGGTCTATAATGTGTTATCTTGGACGAGGATGAAATTTAATGTGGAATTATGGTTTCGGGCAGTGATCATAGTTGGTTTCGGTCACTACAAAGATGAAGGGTTAGGATTCATTGCCATAAAACGAGTCAACTCATGCAAAACAACAAAGGCCCAAACGGCCAACCTACAAAGCTGACCAAGACTCATATGCAAAATCCAAAATTGCACCGTCGGATCAAGAGGGCTAAACCAACCTGGGTAGGTAAGTTACAGGCTTAGAGTTAAGCCCAAATGAGCTCATGAGCATTGTGCCTTTAAAGGGCATAAGTTAGCCTGTGAAGTGTAGGGCAGCCATTGTTGCAACAAGTCAGGGAGAGTTGAGTCCAAATAGGCTCATGAGCACTGTGCCTTTTGAGGGCAAACGTTAGCCTGTGAAGTGTAGGGCAGCTATTGTTGCAACAAGTCAGGGGAGCATCTATAACGGAGGGCGTGTTAAGGAGTTCAATCTAGCCATGCGATAGTAACATTTTCATTGATCATATGGCTATTAAGGCCACCTCATTATAACCATATAGAATCACACACAAAATCCTACCGTAAATTCAATCCATTGCATGGGTTTTGCGTTTCATATACTGAATGTGTGATGACAATTTAATGGAGGAGATTGAGCAATATGCATCCATTTCAGTTAAAGGTTTGGAGACGATGAATAATAATAAGAAAAAACCGAAAGAAGAGACAACAACATTGGAGGTTCACTATGCCAAAAAAGGGCTTTAGCAACACTACATAGGCATCGTAAAATAGAAAATTGATGCTATTAGTACATTAGGCATCGATTTTGTAAATAACGATGCTAAACAAATACAAAGACCTTAGTACGAATTTTGGTTTTTTATGACGATGCCTTTGATTCCCCTTTAGCATCATCTCTCATGATCATAGATGTCTAAAGCAATTTGCCTAATTTTTTTAAGAGGAATATTTTTTTTATAAAAAAAACTGCGATGCCTAAAGGGTAGTCAACGCTAGTCCAAAAAATTTCACGCTCTCCCTCTCAAACTCTCGCCCTAGATTCCATCTCCCTCTCAATTTTTTCAGTCCCTCTCAAACTCTCGCCCTAATTTCCATATCCCTCTCAATTTTTTCAGTCCCCTCTCCCTCTCATTCTTTTTCAGCCCCTCTCAAACTCTCTCTTTCTTCTCTCTCCTCCATCAAGCCAGTCTGAGTCTGGATCTCGTTTTTCTTCTATATGTTCTTAGAAATGTTAAATATGCTTCTTCACATTTCATGCTCAAAGAAAAAGCAGATATCTGAGATTTAGGTTAACACAGAGATGGCCAAAAGATTGAGCTTGCAGCTCTTCGTCAGCAATATTCTCTTTTTCCCTTTCTTTCTCTCAAATCTATTTTTAGGGTTTTTTATTTATTTTAAAATGCTTGTTTTGATTCTTGGGTCTGTTGCTTAGGATTATCATCGTTCACTGATAATGAACAACCCAAGAGACTGTTTTTTTCCTTTTGGAGATGTTACAGATGGTATTTCTACTTTTCTTATTAATTTGCTCCGATTATTTATTTATGCTTTCTGTAATTTGTGGAAATTATTGACTGGTTTTTACGTTTTCTCTATCCAAAACCACACTCTGCAGCAACGGCGAAAGACCCAGTTCAAGTTCTTGTCACTGGTGCTACTGGTATGGTCATTCTTTCAAATACTTCCTTTCCAGTATTGTTTTCTCTATTTGGTTGGCTTGAATGAAAATGTAGATGAAGAGAAGAATTTCAAGTTGTTGTTGTTGTTGTTGTTGTTGTTGTTGTTGTTATGAGATCACTAAAATTGTTGTTATGTTGAGATGAATTCTTCAACAAGCATGGATTTGAGATTGTTATTTTTATTAACTTTTTGTATTCCTTGGTTTAGGAGGAGTCCAAACAGAGGGTTTGGTTCTGTTCTTTGGAATAATTTGATATGTTCTGTATTTCTAAGTATCTTGTGGACTATGTTTTGGCATTGCTGCATTTATAGTAGTAATGGTGATCTCTTCATTTTGTCATTTATTTTCCCATTTGTAATCCTTGTCCTAAGATTTTCTGATTAGTCTTTCTTTTTAAGAGGATCTAAAGTTTCTGATTTTTGTGATCTCTTAATTCATTTTTATTTTTATTTTTATTGTTAGCCCTAAATTTGATTAGGGATGATTAGAATTTTGATGCTTATTTCAGTTGCTTGTTCCTCAATTGATTCTACAATAAGCATAGTAGATCCATCCATATTCTCTTTTATGAATCATTTTGCATATGAACACTTACTGCATTAACAAATATGCAAATTTTAATTTAATTAAAAATTTTGTGTTGCTTGCAGGCAAGGCAGGTTCATCCGGATAAAAACCCAAATGATCCTCTTGCAGCACAGAATTTTCAGGTAAAACTATTTATTGGTCATCAAATTATCAATTATGTCAACTACAATGTATTTCTAACATCAAGACTTGGTATTTAAGAACAAGGTTTGCATTTGCTGTTGCTGTGGGTTTATTTGTACAACCTTTCTATTTACTGAGACTCTTGCACAATCATTATCGATTTTCTCTTATTCTAGGGCCAAAGTCTTTAATTGATGCAAGGTTTCAAATTGTAACCTTTTAAACTCAGTGAAAAACATGCTTCCCTATTTCTTCAAATAGTTGTCTTCCTTTTCCAAAACCATCGTTTACTCTTGTCTTAGCTTTCCCACACCACCAAACTGTAGTTTCACAGTGCCAAATTTTTCTACCTGAAATTACAGAGTCCAAATGGTCCAAAAATTCTTCAAGATTAACAAAATAAAGAATTTGTGTGCATGTGCAGATAAACAGGTATGCATTTTCTGGTGGACAAGATTCAATAGAGAAACATAGAGAACTTGGAGCAAATCTCGAGGTATTTGAATTGTCTCACATGTTAGTAATAGAAATTTGTCGTCCTCATTTGGTTTGAGTATTATTTGTTGCTGGATCTACTACCTTCCCTTCTCATTATAGATTGTCCAAGCAAGAAAAACAATTCTGCTTATCTGTCTGCACTTACATGCCAATTTGATTCATGGCTTATAAGATTTGTCTGTCAGTACTTGGTGCCTTTTAACTTATTGAGGAAAAATAAATTTTGTTGGCTTGTAATTTAGCTACTCATTTTATGATTTCATCATGGATGGCATTCCTGTAAAGTCAAATAAATACTATTACTGCATCCAATTTCAATAGTATATTATGCTGTGACACGTTTAATGGGGACTCTCATCCAAACTATGCCCAATTGCCTTTTGAAGGTTAAAAAATTTCTGAGCAGTAGTTCGTTGCTCAAGATGTAGGGACTAATTTTACGATATACTAATGTGATTAATATCTGATGAAGCTGTTTCTATATGATTATTTCCTAAGCTTTTGTATATAATTTTCAGTGATATGGTCTGTTTTCTACAGCTTACGGTGTTGATATGTTGAATACAATTGGCTACATATATGTCAGACAATCAGCAAAAGAGCTAGGGAAGAAAGCATTATATTTGGGAGTCCCATTTATTGCAGAGTGGCTTAGAAATAAAAGGCATTTCATTAGATCCCAAGTAACAGCAGCAACAGGTTAGTAGATCTTTCTGGATTAAATATCGCCAGTCATATCCTAAGTCTATGTTCTCATGGTGACTGTAATTGTTGGCTCCAATGATTAATTGACCTATGGGCCTAGCCAGGGGTATGGGGGCTGATCCGACCCACAATTTGTTATGTAATTAGGTTGACAAGTGGTTTTGCTATTTTATAAGCTTCTTCATAGGTTTATTTGTTGTACTTGACCTAAAAACATTATGTTTATGTTATTAGGATTGTGTTGCTCGAGACAAGTTATGGATTTAGGAACGAATAAACCCACGCTTTTGAATGGGTTCATTGAACCTTATTTTACTCAATGTCCAAAGCTAGGAAAAATATTGATGTTGATATGAGTAGTTAAGTGAGAAAAAATATCGATGTTAATGTGAACCTTGTGTAATTTTTTTCACAGCAATGTGACTTTTTTTGGTAGTTGGGTCTGTTAATTAAGAAGAAATGCTAGATGTGCTTGTCTGACTCTCTACCCCATCACATGATCATTTAATTGCTAGTTGAAACATGAAGTGAGATCCATTTAATGACTTCTTGTTATCTAATTAGATTGGTTGACAAATTGGGAGACGACCTCGTAAATTACCGATGTGGATTATGCTTTCGGTATGCTTGTATTTCACAAACATTGCAAGATTAATTTTAAGGAACCTAACTAACTAAATGCTGAATTGTTGTGTAAAAATGTAGGGTGCTCCTAAACAAAACGATGGCAAGTCATGTGGGTATTGTGTGATGAGATACATGAATGACATTTGTCAAGATTCCTCCATTGAATTTCGAAATAAGGTACTTCTGAAAATTTGCAACTTCTGTTTTTTTGGTAGTTGGGTCTATTTTAATATGAACCTTGTGTAATTTTTTTTCACAGCAATGTGCCTCTGTTTTTTTTGGTAGTTAGGTATGTGTCAATTGAGAAAAAATGCTAGCTATGCTTGTCCAACTCTCTACCCCATCACATGATCATTTAATTGCTAGTTTAAACATGAAGTGGGATCCAATTAATGACTTCTTGTTATCTAATTAGATTGATTGACAAATTAGATTTTCTTGTTCACCAATATGATTTCGTAAATTTGCATATTGGTTCATTTGAAGTGACAACATATCTTATGCAAATTTAGTACCTTGCACTTTTTAAGCTTATGTTCATATTTTGTGTTTATATTCTATATGTGTTTTTTTTTTCCAATATAGAGCTAGAAGGAGGGACACGTACACCCAAATGGAATTGGATGAGGTGCGAGAAGAATTGGCAAGTCATGTCCTAGAATGGCTTTTTGATTAACCTAAATGTTCCTTCATTTTACATGTCTTTCTAGTTAGTTTTTTGCTTATGCATAGACAAGTATGGATAATTTGTGGTGTAGGGCTGGTAAATTTGTGATTTGGATGTGACAAGTATGGATCATTCAAGTATTTTGCTTATATATATACATATATATAGACAATTATGGATATATTTAAATTACTGTTTATATAATGTTTTTTTTTATGATCAATGGCAACACAACATGATTTGGAAATATGAGGCCTTTCTTAAATATTATTACAGTAACTAAGTGCGATATGAAACAAGCAAGATACCTAGCCTTTCCTTACATAAATGATGCCTATTGTTTATAACAACTTCAGTTGTCCAGAAATAACTGAAGTTGAAAGATAAAAACAACAACTATATATCTATTATCACTGATGCCTAAAACGAGAAGTGGCATCATCATTTATGTAACCACCAGCACTATTGAAGGCTTTTCACGTCCGCAAAATTGAAAAAGCGAGGATGTATACCATAATTCACAACACCATTATATGTTTCTACGATGTTGTAATTGATAATATGCATCAGCATAGTTGATATCACTGATGCTGTTAGACCGCTTTAGCCTCATCCCTTTTAAAAATACTGATGCTGTTTCGGGTTTAGGCATCAGAAGTCAACCCTTTTTTCCGTTGCCTATTACATAGTAATAGGCAACAGGCTTGAATACCACGGAATTTATGTGTAATAGGCAACGGATTTTATCCGTTGCTAAAGCCCTTTTTTGGCATAGTGGTTGGGGATGCTGTGCTAGAGTTAAATGTCGCGGATTGCTCCATGTAAAGGAGGCTTCGGTTGAGGAGGTGGGAGCGGGGGAAGGGGCACCCTTACATCAATAGGATCAGCTCCTGTCTTTAGCCAAGCTTCAAATCCTATATTGTTAGGGAAATATGATAGAGAGGTTTTGGCGGAGGAGATGATGGCATTGGAGGTTGGGAACGCTGTACTATAGTCAAAATGTTGCGGATTGAGCCATGTAAAGAGAGGCTTGGACCGAGGAGGTGAGAGAAGGGGAAAGAACACTCTTGCAGCAATAACATCTACTCTTGTCTTCAGCCAAGCTTCAAATAGTTCTATATTGTTAGGGAAAGATGATACAGGAGACTTCGGCGAAGGAGACGACGACACTGAAGGTTGAGGACGCTGTGCTAGAGTTAAATGTCACGGATTGAGCCATGTAAAGGGAGGCTTTGGGTTGAGGAGGTGGATGGGGGGAAGGGGCACCCTTGCAAAAATACAATCGGCTCATGCCTTCAACCAAGCTTCAAATCCTTCTATATTGTTAGGAAAAGATGATATGGGAGGCTTCAACAGAGGGGACGAGGCACTAGAAGTTGGGGATGCTGTGCTAGGGTCAAATATCACGAATTGAGCCATGTAAAGGGAGGTTTGGGCTGAGAAGGTGGGATCGGGGGAAGGGGCACCCTTGCAACAATTGGATCGGCTCATGCCTTCAACCAAGCTTCAAATCCTTCTATATTGTTAAGGAATGTTGATACGGGAGGCTTTGGCAGAGGAGACGACGGGACTAGAGGTTAGGGATTCCTATCCTTCTTTGCCATCTTGAAAAGGGGTTTTGACTTTTGAATCTTGATCATTTGAATTTTGAATCTTGATCGATGTCCCTCTAAAAGACTTTCTATCACTTAGTGTATTTCTCAAAGAGATTGATTTTTCTTGTTTCCTTGGTACGTTTGAAGATGGGCCAGTTTTCTTTCAATGTGAGATAATATATTGTAACCCAATTCAATTGGGCAGAAAACAAAGTCACATTTAAAATAAAAAGCCCGGTTTGGACTTTGAGGAGTAATTTTTGGTGTTCCGGGTACACCACATGGCTGGTGTACTATCCAATAGACGAAAGACATATGGAATATTTGCAATGCAGCCCGCCACATGTTATAAAAAGAAATGCAATAAGTTAGACAATAATTCCACATGTCCTATATTTATTGGATGGTATACCAGCCACGTGGTGTACTCGGAACATACCCTCTTTTGTACAACATTAAAAATAAATAAATAAATCTTTTAAGAGATTGATTTTTCTTGGGAAATAGGGGACATGCACTACTAACAACTTTAGTGATATAACTATTACTTAGCATTTATATCCATAAATGATATTCACTTAGCGGTTGGATCACTTAGTATCATCAAACTTGTTGGGTGCTTGCAATTGTTCTCATTCTTGTTCAATAATATGAATATCTTTAACAATTATGAGACATAATTTGTATTGAGTGAACTTTGTCAAATTCTTATGTCGTTGTGTGTGATTGATTTATTTTTGTGTTCTTCATGGTCACGTTTATATCGTTATGCGCTTATTTGTTTCACAAATCAAGGACATGATTTCCTAACATTATAAATAGCACATATTGTAAAAAATATTTCCCTGAAAACGAAAGATCGTAAAGTTTATGAATACTAGCCCTAAGAGCATCTTCGGTGGACATATGTAAGTTTGGGGTTGTAGAGCCACATTTACATCCTATTTTGCACCTTTGGGATGTAAATGTGGTTTTTACTTCAAATAAAGTGGATGTAATCCGAAGATATAAATTTAATTTTCTTGTATGAGTTTGTTTTTGTGTGTTTTTATTTTGTGTTATGTTTATTTGGCTTTTCCAAACAAATCGACCGAAATTTTTAAAAATTTCAAGAATGCATGATTTTATTCAATATGAACCATTAGATTATAAAGAAAATGGTGACTTCATGAATATTTAGATGTGTTTTCGAATTTTTTGGACTATTCGATGATTTGTGTATGTGTGTGTGTGTGTTTTAACTATAATTTGGGTAATGCAGCCTTTGGCTTGTGGGAGCTGATCTGGCCGTCCGATTTGAAAAGGAAAAGCGGAAAGAAATCTCGGCATTTGGTTAATGTAGCCGTTACAAGTGGAAACCAGATTGAATGAAATCTGAAATCTGGGCCTTCAAGTTGTGTTTTTTGGCTAAAAAGAAACCGTTGCAGCTGTAGAATTAGTGGGCTGACGTCATGAGTCCTCTCAGCCAACGAGGAGCCCGCCTATCACAACTATCCGGCAACTGTTCTGCGTGGTGCGCGAGTTAGTTTCTCTAATTTTCCATCTTTTTATCCTTCTCGGGCAGCTATTGTATATTATATTTGCATTCCATTTCTTTCTTTTTTCATATATACAAGTGACATTATATTTTAATTTAATCTAAATGATAGGGAGGGAATTAGAATTTGGATGCAGAATAAAGAGCACATCTGCTCTAACTAGTTTGACTAAGTTCATATATATTATATTTGCATTCTTTTGCATCTAACACTGAAGCAATTTCCGGTCACAAGAAATGTAGATATACCATACACATGATTTTACACGTGAGCAATGGATATGCTCTAACTAACTAAAATTTATCATAGAGGTTTATATGTTATGTATAGAAGCATAGTAAACATTCATGAGTTTGAAAGAATTGGATTATTTTGACAAAAAATATATTCAATCCAATCCAACGTTGGTTAAGTAATTTTGCAATCTCAACATCAACATCAATCAAATAGGATCCAATTCAACGTCAATCAAACATGATTATATCAACTCAACAACTGGTTATTGGTTTTTGACGATGAAGGAAAATAATATTTTTCACTAAATTTGGAACATCAAACTGTCCAAATATTTTAGGTTTTGATATGCACCCACATTTGTTGTGTCGAACCTATTAACATTAAGGCACAAGGAGGTGCTTCAAATATCTTTCTATTCGGAGAGGCTGCATTTGTTGAAGCTTGTTACCACGATATTCCATGTGACATAGTGTCAAGCATTCAGGTGGGACACTTCTGAACCCCTATGTCACGCAAATAGTAACCTCTCACTTTCCATCAATTTCATTTTAGTAATTCCAATATATTTTTCTCCCAAAAACATCAAAGTCGAGGAACCATTGATCAGAGAAAAGTCTATGTGAAAGCTGTGCATACTAAAAAACAAACATAATCGAATTAGTTTTCCAATCACGTGCATTGAGTTGAATGGCTCCTTTAATAAGTTATCTTGTCAATTCTTAGTTAAAACCGATGAACACGCTCATTTTAAGGCCTCTCAAACTCTCAGTAGCGGCCAAGTCAAGTGATAAAGACAATGAATATATAGGTTTCAAGTGCAGCCACTATCTTGACTCATGGGTCGTAATAATAGGAAGGAGAAAACGACATTCAAGTATCAACCTCAGTTCACTAAAGTTCAGCGACAACATGCAAACTTTCCAATTTTAACATTATAGATAATAGACAAAGACTTTGATTGAAGATATGTATGCTTCTTTCCTATTTTTCAATGTGTCAGGGTTCTAATATTTTCTTGCTAGAGAAATTTTATTGAGACCCAACAATCCAAATGAGATAAAATATATAATGAACAAATCTATAAAAATAAAATAAACAAAAACACCACAGATAGAGCAACAACCTCAAACCTAGGCTAAACTGTTGAAATCCATGTGAACTTGTACCTAACTTTCATTTTACTTAATTATTTTTTTATTTAGAAAATTAAGGATACAAATTTTTTTTTAGCCAATCTCCTCCTTACCATTAACTATCCTAAAATTTCATCACTTTAAAGTGATTGAGCCCAGCCCTCGGAAAGCTGTGTGTTCGCACTAAATCTGAACAGATAAAGAGTTTAGGCTAACTTACAGGTGTTGGAGACAAAGGACCGGAGTGGCCTTCATTCGTGACAGCCGAAGGTGCGAGCGGGGACCGAACCTCAACTGAAAAGGGGGGTACCGGTGTGGTACCTGCCGAAGGCACTCCGATGCCAAAGTTAGTACTTAAGAGCAGTCCCACTGACAGTGTAAGTACTTGGTCAAGTTAGAAAGTCTTACCACTTGGTTGGGCCAAGGGGTTCTATTTATAGGAAGCAATTGGGAAGCTCTTAGTACTTAGTTTCGATGTGGGACTCGTGGGAGTGCTGCCGGAGGTTGACACGTCGTTCTAACAGGTTCTAGCAGGAATTCTGGTGTGGTCTGTTAGAATCGGTGTGAAGTGATGTGTAGACCGTCAGCAGGTCATACCGAAGGTCAGCGAAGATACCGGCGGCGCGCAATTTGACGAGCATCGGTAAGCCATGCCGAGCGAACATTCGTTATGGCCAGTTTGAGCTGGTCTATGTGTCTTGAGTGCGTTCCACGTGTCAGGACGTGAGTGGGCGGTCAGATATGGTACAAACACTGTGCAAAACTTGAATATGTTCCAAGATATGGTAACCCCATATCTATGCATAATATTACTCTAATATACCCCAAAAAAAAAAAAAAATCCTTGTTTTTTTCTTGGTTTAATATGTCAGGGCTGAGTGTGATCTAGGGTTTATAATCCAACTGGGTACGTAGTTTGGAGACTGGGAAACAGTATTCTGAAAAACAAAGTATGTATTTTCTCTATTAATGTTATAATTCTTTGTTGTTGTGTATATGTTTGATCTTATTTTATTTTTCAGTTTTTAATTGTTTGTAAGGTACAAATTTACCAATTTGCCCTCATAGTGCCCGCATGGTATCTTTTAACGATAACATAGACTTGCAACTGGTTGCTGGAGGAGAAACTTGGCTCTACAATCTGCACACAACTTAATCAAGAGCACAAGGAACAGGCTTTCATATTATACCATGTGACATAGTGCAGTGGCAAGCATACAGATGGGACACTTCTGAACCCCTATATCACGTAAATAGTAATCTCTCACTTTCCATCAATTTCATTTCAGTAATTCCAATATATTTTTCTCCCAAAAACATCAAAGTCGAGGAACCCTTGATAAGAGAAAAGTCTATGAGAAAGCTGTGCATACTAAAAAACAAACAAAATCAAATTAGTTTTCCAAGTCATGTGCATTGAGTTGAATGGCTCCTTTAATAAGTTATCTTGTCAATTCTTAGCTAAAATCGTTGAACATGCTCATTTTAAGGCCTCTCAAACTCTCAGTAGCAACCAAATCAAGTGATAAAGACAACGAATATTATAGGTTTCTATTTAAACCATGCAAATCTCTAAGTTCAACCAACAAACATGTTTTGCACATTAATATCTTAATTATTTATGACAAATAAAATTGTAGAAAACAAATTTAACCTCAATTACATCGTCTTGAACAGCCCTCCATGTGAAATTTTATTAATAGGATTAAACTTGAATTTATATTTGTTTAAAAAAAAAATTATTGTTGGGTGAACTTGATTATTTACATGGTTTTAAAACATCTACAAATATATGATAGAAATCATGTTATTGACTCATGGGTTGTAATAATAGGAAGAATAAAAGTTCAGCGAAAACATGCAAACTTTCCAATTTTAACATTATAGATAACATACAAAGACTTTGACTGAAGATATGTATGCTTCTTTCCTGTTTTTCAATGTGTTAGGTTCTAATATTTTATTGTTAAAGAAACTTTATGGAGACCCAACAATCCATAAGAAAAAATAAAAATGTAAAAAGCTATAAAAATAAAATAAAATAAAAAATAAAAAAAACACTACAGATAGAGCAACAACCTCAACCCCAGATGTTGAAATCCCTCCGATGTTGTACCTAATTTTCATTTTGCTCCATAAATATTTTATTTTGAAAATTAAAGATATAAACTTTTGTCATTTTAAAATGACTGAGCATAAACTTGAAAACATTCCAAGCCATGTTAATACCAGATCTATGCATAATATTACTCAAATATACCCACACAAAAAAAGGTTATTTTTCTCTCTGTTTGATTTGTCAGAGCTAGGTAGTTCGGTGGTCCGAGCTCACAAAAATGTAAAACTGATCGGTGCATAATTACATATCTTTTTGTACCCTTCTAACTTATGATTTGGTATGTTTTTGAGTTAAACTTGTGCTTTTAATAAAGTTTTGTGTATGTTTCAGTATAATAAGGTTGAGACTTATTACATGCATTTTGAAGACAAGTTAGCTCAAAACAGTGTCTGCAGATCAGTCACATTCACGGATCAAAATTCGGCAACGGAACCATGTGCCAATAGATCAAAAGAGCATAATTCATGCAATTCAAGCATGTTAAGGCCTGATTTGGATGAATGGAAGAAGAGTTTAAAGGCAAACACAAATTGGGCCACACTCCTTGTCAGTCCAGTTTTCGTGGGCCAGCTTGCCGGCCTCAGTTCAGCTACTTACACAAGTTAGATGAGGCGACACCCTTGATAGAAGTTGTTCCAATGGGTGTCTACTATAACATATCCAAATTTCAGCCCAATTGGGTAAGTCTGGAGCACTCAGCATGTCAAAAACCGAACCTGGTTCACAGACAAACCTTTGCTGTCACATGAGCAGCCACACATGGAGGCAAAGCATGGGCAGCTACAAAGCATGAGCTGCCACACATGGGAGACAACACATGGGCAGCTGCAAAGCATGAGCTGCCACACATGGGAGGACGAATTTGAAGTTTATAAATACAGAGTTTCAGCTCATTCAAAGACATTCCATCATTTTACACTTTCATTGTACACAAAAAGAGGGAAAGATGAGGGTTATAGGTTCCAAGGTTTGGAAGGCTTAGGAAGCTGTCTACACCATCAAAGAGTTTCTTCTTCCTCTTTTAATTTTCTGTTTTGTATGTTCTTGCTGTCCATTTAAATTATGGATAGCTAAATACTTTAGTTAGGGCTCGATTGAAGCCCTAATCATGTTTCTTTAAGGATTTCGATATTGATCGGTGCATAATTACATATCTTTTTGTACCATTCTAACTTATGATTTGGTATGTTTTTGAGTTAAACTTGTGCTTTTAATAAAATTTTGTGTATATTTCAGTATAATAAGGTTGAGACTCATTACATGCATTTTGAAGACAAGTTAGCTTAAAACCTGTGTCTACAGATCAGTCATATTTACGGATTAACCTGTACTTGCTAAAAAAGAACCAGATAATGTGCCATACATCACTGGAAAGATACGGAAGTCTAGTTTCCGTAACATTTTACGGTGCATGATTTGGAGTCTTCTAGAGGAAGTTAGACATGATTTAGTAGCTCAAGGTCAAACATTCGGGCCTCAGTCCAGTTTCCGTGGGTCAGCTTTCAGGCCTCAGTTCAGCTACTTACACAAGTCAAATGAGGCGACACCCTTAATAGACTTTGTTCCAATGGGTGTCTAATATAACATATCCAAATTGCAGCCCCATTGGATAAGTTTGGAGCCCTCAGCATGTCAAATACCGAACTTGGTTCACAGAAAAACCAGGCCTCAGTCCAGTTTTTGTGGGTCAGCTTGCAGGCCTCATTTCAGCTACTTTCACAAGTCAGATGAGGCAACACCCTTGATAGAATGTGTTCCAATGGATGTGTACTATAACATATCCAATTTTCAGCCCAATTGGATAAGTCTGGAGCCCTCATCATGTCAAACACTGAATCTGGTTCACAGACAAACCATGTGTTTAAAGCAGCCACACATGGAGGCAAAGCATGGGCAGCTGTTGAGCCATGTGCTTAAAGCAGCCACACATGGAGGCAAAGCTTGTGGCAGCTGCAAAGCATGAGCTGCCACACATGGGAGACAAAGCATGAGCTGCCACACATGGGCAGCTAAGAGACCAGCCAAGGGGGAGGACGAATTTGAAGTCTATAAATAGAGAGTTTCAGCTCATTCAAAGGAGGATATCATTCCATAAATTACATTTCCATTGTACACCATCAAAGAGTTGTCTACACCATCAAAGAGTTGTTTACCATCAAAGAGTTGTTTACACCATCAAAGAGTTGTCTTCTTTATCAAAGAGCCATCTTCTTCTTCTTTCTCTTTTTATTTTCTGTTTTGTATGTTCTTGCTATCCATTCAAATTATGGATAGCTAAATATTTTAGTTAGGGCTCGATTGAAGCCCTAATCATGTTTCTTTAAGGATTTCGATATGTCTTTGCTATAAACTACTTTTGTGATGCTTATTGATTAATTTCAGATTATATTTTACTCTTTACATACGTTATGTTATGCTTGATCATCATATGCATGCTGTGTATTGAGTTTGTTACATAGGTAAATTTAGATGACCGAGTCTTGTACCTATGAAAGTAACAAAAGAACTAGTTATAAGTTCTTGAAATTAATCATCATGAATAACTAGAATAGATACCATGTTCTAGAATTTGTGTGTTTGTCGATTTCCATTGTGCTATGCATTCTTAAAGTACAACTTAGTAGATACCATGCTAAACACTTTAAGAATGAAAAGAGTTAGAGTAGATACTCATGCCTAACTTGTTGTTTAGGGAAATCAATAACTTAAAGAGTAGATATCATGCCTTTAGGTTGACAAACATAAGCATCCAAAATCTGTTTTGTAGCATTGTGCATGTCGTTTGCTTAAGGAAAAAAGATTAGTGGTGAACATCGAATCCCTAACTAGTTTTCTCATTGTTTTAACCACAATCCAATTCTATTTTTAATCAAACGCTGTTTCAATATTTAGCACAAATTAATCCAATCCTCGTGGGAACGATCTCGTGTTTGCTTTCTATACTATTTATCCGATCTTGTGCACTTGCGAGTTAAAACGTGCATATAGTTGCTTAATTTTTAGGTTACTATTTGTTCAACAGATATGCCTTTGCTATAAACTACTTTTGTGATGCTTATTGATTAATTTCAGATCATAGTTTACTCTTTACATACGTTATGTTATGATTAATCATCATATGCATGCTGTGTATTGAGTTTGTTACATAGGTAAATTTAGATGACCGAGTCTTGTACCTATGAAAGTAACAAAAGAACTAGTTATAAGTTCTTGAAATTAATCATCATGAATAACTAGAATAGATATCATGTTTTAGAATTTGTGTGTTTGTCGATTTCCATTGTGCTATGCATTCTTAAAGTACAACTTAGTAGATACCATGCTAAACACTTTAAGAATGAAAAGAGTTAGAGTAGATACCTATGCCTAACTTGTTGTTTAGGGAAATCAATAACTTAAAGAGTAGATATCATGCCTTTAGGTTGACAAACATAAGCATCCAAAATCTGTTTTGTAGCATTGTGCATGTCGTTTGCTTAAGGAAAAAAGATTAGTGGTGAACATCGAATCCCTAACTAGTTTTCTCATTGTTTTAACCTCAATCCAATTCTATTTTTAATCAAACGCTGTTTTCAATATTTAGCACAAATTAATCCAATCCTCGTGGGAACGATCTCGTATTTGCTTTCTATACTATTTATCTGATCTTGTGCACTTGCGAGTTAAAACGTGCATATAATTGCTTAATTTTTAGGTTACTATTTGTTCAACAAAAACATAGTGAGAAACAGTATTCCGAACAACAAAGAAAGTGTTTTCTCTATTTTTATTATAATTATTTTATTTTTTGTGTATATGTTTTATGTTATTTTATTTTTCAGTTTTTAATTATTTATAAGATACAAATTGAACAATTACAGGTTTCAAGTGCAACCACTATCATGTGTCGTAATAATCGGAAGGAGAAAACGACATTCAAATATCAACCTCATTTCACTAAAGTTAAGCGACAACATGCAAACTTTCCAATTTTAACATTACAGATAACATACAAAGACTTTGAACACACTCATTTTAAGGCCTCTCAAACTCTCAGTAGCAGCCAAGTCAAGTGATAAAGAAAAAGAATATATAGGTTTCAAGTGCAGCCGCTATCATGGGTCGTAATAATAGGAAGGAGAAAACGGCATTCAAATATCAACCTCATTTCACTAAAGTTAAGCGACAACATGCAAACTTTCCAATTTTAACATTACAAATAACATACAAAGACTTTGAACATGCTCATTTTAAGGCCTCTCAAACTCTCAGTAGCAGCCAAGTCAAGTGATAAAGACAATGAATATATAGGTTTCAAGTGCAGCAACTATCATGGGTCGTAATAATAGGAAGGAGAAAACGGCATTCAAATATCAACCTCATTTCACTAAAGTTAAGCGACAACATGCAAACTTTCCAATTTTAACATTACAGATAACATACAAAGACTTTGACTGAAGATATGTATGCTTCTTTCCTATTTTTCAATGTGTCAGAGTTCTAATATTTTCTTGTTAGAGAAATTTTATTGAGACCCAACAATCCAAGTAAGAAAAAATATAAAATGAACAAAGCAATAAAAATAAAATAAACGAACACACTACAGATAGAGCAACAACCTCAACCCTCGACTAAACTGTTGAAATCCCTATGAATTTATACCTAACTATCATTTTACCTCATTATTTTTTTATTTAGAAAATTAAGGATACAAGTTTTTTTATTAGTCAGCCTTGTTGTAATTATTCTTAGATGTTTGGATACAAGTTATTTAGAAAATGAATAGTGATTCCTCAACAAATAAAATAAAATAATAGTTAACGTACACTCAAAATACAACAAAATCATAACTTAGAGGACAATTAATCAACATTTGATATAGGTTGTGCTTTTCAGTGGAAGGCTCGTCATCAGCTTTGGACTTGAAGATGACCAGCCAAACAAATGGAATAGGGACTTGAAGATTATTTTTCAGTTTTTAATTATTTATAAGATACAAATTGAACAATTTGCCCTCATAGTGTCCACATGGTATCTTTTAACTGTTAAATAGTTGCAATGTAATTGACTTTAAAAAAATGTTTGTATCCTGAATTTTCTCAAATAAAAAAACAATGGCCAAAATTTGACGAAATTCTTAAGGGGAATTTCAAAAATTTAGCCTCTTGTTTTTTAACATCCCAAATAACCGGTTTTTTTTATAATTAAAAAAAAAATCTGACGAAATAGCAGAATAATCAAATGAAGTTGACTAAATTATCAGTAGAGGCATCGGAGGAGAACAATAATCAAATGAATTTATCCAATAAACGACAAAACAAACCATGACTTACGCATTCCTATTCTCTACAACTCTACAATGTATAGATGAGAGATTAAAGAGGGAAAAAAGAAGAAGTTGAAAATGGACCATTAATGCTGCTAAGGGGTAAAGCCACGTGAAAGGCACGTGAGTTTGATTTCTGAGTCGCCTAAGGCAACTAAGAGTAGCCATGCACCAAGAAAAAAAATAATAAATAATAATTATTATTATTATAGCTAGTGATGAGCTCTCACTTCCATCCATTTCATTTCATTAATTTAGTCCAGAAAATGCAAAATTGACATTTAACGAGAGACAAAGACTTTGACTCCAGCCATTGTAACAACCACTGAGACAAAGACTTTATTACAATTCTAACAATGGCAGCAAGCTCACTCAATAGTAAAAAAGACTTGCCCTGATTTTGAGGATAGGGAGATTTAAAGTAAACAAATAAATCTAAATCCCTATGTCATGCATATAGTTATCTCTCACCTCCATCATTTTCATTTCATTATTTCATCCAGAAAATACAAAATTGGCATTTAAATTTAGAGAATGAAAGACCTCACCTTTACTCAAAAGAAAACTATCTGAAAGACTTTTCAATGCTCAACTGAACCCCAAAGACTAACCCACACTATATATAACTAGTAAGGCACGGCCCATACAATATACGTATACCACACAAACAATAACCATGACATCTTTAAATTCCGCTAAACTATGCTTCCTCCCTTGTTGCCTTGTCATCTTGTTGTTTGTTTCATCACCAAATTGGGTTGCTTTTCCTTCTGCTACTTCTACTTCTGATACTGAGGCAAAGGCTCTTCTCAAATGGAAAGCCAGCTTATTTCCAAATCAAGCCCTCAATAACCTCACCTGGTACGACCCTCCCACTCATAATATTAATGCTACCAATTCTTCCAGAAGCAATCCAAAACAAAGAACAAGCCCATGCACTTGGACTGGTGTTTCATGCAACTCAGCTGGAAGTGTCAGAACGATAAACCTTTCCACTTGTGGTATTCAAGGTATGCTACATGAGTTTTCATTCTTGTCCTTCCCTAATCTTGAATATCTTGACCTCAGCTTCAACAAACTCTTTGATGCCATCCCACCTCAAATCAGTAACCTCTCCAAACTCCACTATCTCGATCTCTCTATGAATCAGTTGTCTGGGAGAATCCCACCAGAAATCAGTCTCTTGAGAAATCTTACATATCTTGGTCTCCCTAAAAATACTTTGTTGGGGGAAATTCCCAATGAGATAGGCAACCTGAAATCTCTTGTATATCTAGTGTTGTCCTACAACAATTTAAGTGGTCTCATCCCTCCAAATATTGGTAACTTAACAAAGCTAAACACTTTGTACTTGGGTATAAATCAACTTTCTGGTTTGATTCCCAAGGAGATATGGAACTTGAAATCTCTTGTAGATCTACGGTTGTCCCGCAACAATTTAGGTGGTCTTATCCCTCCAAATATTGGTAACTTAATAAAGCTAAACTATTTGTACTTGTTTAAAACTCAACTTTCTGGTTTGATTCCCAAGGAGATAGGGAACTTGAAATCTCTGGTAGAACTAAAGTTGTCCTTCAACAATTTAAGTGGTCTTATCCCTCCAAATATTGGTAACTTAAAAAAGCTAAACATTTTGTACTTGAATAACAATCAACTTTCTGGTTTGATTCCCAAGGAGATAGGGAACTTGAAATCTCTTGTGGATCTGGAGTTGAGCGACAATCAACTCAATGATTCAATTCCAGCCTCATTTGCTAACTTAAGCAACTTGGAGTTCTTATTGCTAAGCGATAACCAACTCTCCGGCTCCATTCCCCAAGAGTTAGAGAATCTCAAGAATTTGACTCGGCTGCATTTGGATAATAACCAATTGTCTGGTTATTTGCCCCCAAATATCTGCCAAGGTGGAAAACTCACACACTTTACAGCAAGCACAAACAATTTGATTGGTCTAATCCCCAAAAGCTTGAAAAACTGCACGAACTTAATCAGACTTCGTCTTGACCATAACCAATTGACGGGCAATATATCTGAAAAGTTTGGGGTTTATCCGAATCTTGATTTTATGAATATAAGCCAGAACAACTTGTATGGAGAAATCTCACACAATTGGGGACAATGCTCAAAGTTGACAACCTTAATAATGGCAGCAAACAACCTTACTGGTAGTATACCACCTGAGATAGGCAATGCAACCCAAATTCATGTGCTCTACCTTTCATCAAATCATTTAGTTGGGGTGATTCCAATGGAATTCGGGAGACTGACTTCTTTGGAGAGGTTGATGTTGAATGGAAATCAACTTTCGGGTCGCATACCTTTAGAATTTGGATCATTGACTGAGCTTGATTATCTTGATTTGTCAACAAATAAATTCAGTGACTCAATTCCCAGCATTCTAGGTGACTTGCTCAAATTATACCATCTGAATTTGAGCAACAACAAGTTATCTCAAGCAATTCCTTTTCAGTTGGGGATGTTAGTTCAATTAAACGTATTGGATTTAAGTCATAACTCACTTGAAGGTAGCATACCATCAGCAATGAGCAGTATGAAGAGTTTGGTGACGCTCAATCTTTCCCACAACAATCTTTCGGGTTCCATACCATCAAGTTTCGAAGAACTGGGCGGCTTGTTGTATGTTGACATATCTTACAATCACTTGGAAGGTCCCCTTCCCAACAACGGGGCATTTCGAGAAGCTCCTCCAAAAACATTAACACAGAACAAAGGATTGTGTGGCAAAGTTGGAGCTCTGTTGCCACCCTGTAATGCACATGGCTCAAAAAAGGACCACAAGATCATATTCTCCGTTCTAGCAATATTTGTACTTCTATCTGCTCTCTTTACTATTGTCTTTGTAATAGTGCACAGAAAAAAGAAGCATCAAGATACTAAACAAAACCACATGCATGGAGAAATTTCCTTTTCGATTTTAAATTTTGATGGAAAATCAATGTATGAGGAAATCATGAGGGCAACAGAAGATTTTGATTCCACATATTGCATTGGGAAGGGTGGACATGGAAACGTCTATAGAGTGAATTTGTCATCTAGAGACGTAGTGGCCGTGAAGAAACTCCATATGCTATGGGATGGCGAGACAGAATTTCAAAAGGAGTTCTTGAATGAAATAAAGGCACTCAGTGAGATAAGACATCGAAATATTGTGAAGCTCTATGGTTTCTGCGCACATAAACGACACTCGTTTCTGGTGTATCAGTATCTTGAAAGAGGTAGCTTGGCAGCAATGTTGAGCAAAGATGAAGAAGCCGAAGAGTTGGGGTGGAGTAAAAGGGTGAATATTGCTAAAGGTGTAGCTCATGCCTTGTCTTACATGCACCACGATTGCTTGCCACCAGTTGTACATCGTGACATCTCAAGCAAGAACATTTTGTTGGATTCTGAATATGAGGCTTGTATTTCAGACTTTGGCACTGCTAAGTTTTTAAATCCAGACTCATCTAATTGGACTGCCACTGCAGGCACATATGGCTACATGGCACCAGGTAATATTGTGATTCCCTGTATTTAGCACTTTTTAAGCTTTTGCTTTTAGACCAATGCTTCATTTTCATCATTAGGAGTTGTTAACATAAACACATTTTTACTTCTTAGATTTAGAAAATATGTCTATAAACTAATAAGTCGATTTATGCATGATACAGTTTCATTAAAATTCCATTGAATAGTTATGTCTATAAACTAATAATGCCACTTCTCTGAGGTTTTCTCTGAGCAGAGCTTGCTTACACAATGGAAGTGAATGAGAACTGCGACGTTTATAGCTTTGGTGTGGTCACATTGGAAATAATTATGGGAAAGCATCCTGGAGATCTTTTCTCATCTTTCTCATCAGTCTCTTCATCCTCCTCCTGCTCATCATCATCTGCATTACCAGCCCATCAAATACCAATTGTGGATGTTTTGGACCAACGCATTTCCCCTCCTACGCATCAAGTTGCAAGTGAAGTGGTCTCTCTTGTGAAGATAGCATTTTCATGCTTGAATTCTAGCCCGAAATCTCGTCCAACAATGAAACAAGTTTCTCATTTCCTCTCAACTCAGATGTTGCATTTGTCAAAGCCGATACATATGATGACATGTGGTGAATTGCTTGCTCTTGATCCGTTGGCTACCTGATAAGAATGTGCTTCTTTCTTATGCACATTTCACTTTTCATGTGTCTTCTGTTTAGAAAGATTCTCCATAGATGTTTCCTTCTTGTAATTTATTTCATACACGTGTGCGCTATGGTATGACTTTATCTAGGATGTTTTACAATTTGTTTATCCTTAAAATACTTATTGGAAAATTTTCCTTACAGTTTGTTTATCCTTGTGAGGAAAAAATAAAAATAAAACAAGAGTTTTGTTGTGTAATTTTATATACTCTATATAAACCGTCCCAAAATCAATAATAAACAATTAAACTGTGAAATTTAAAAGGAGCTTCACTATTATACTCAAAATAGGGGCTGAATTTTTTTTTAAAACCCACATGGAATGCACTTTAGAAACACACCCAAAACCAATTTACTACATTAGAAATGGGTGTTGAAGTTCCTATAAATTACATGATTGCCACTGATTAACTTAAAAAAAAAAAAATACCAACACAAAAAAACCCAAAACAAGTCCAGCCCAGATTTTTAAGAAAAACCCAAACAATTTATTTATAAATAAAAAATTTGCAAAAACCAAACAAAGACTCTTCATAAAAGTACATTGTTAATATTATATCATAAAACTATCTTATTAATACTACTACATCATAGAATTATCTTGTTAATATTACTATCTCAAAGAGGGTGACAGCCAACTATAGGCATAGCTTATAATAGAGGCATTGATAAACGCAGCAGCAGGGTGGCAGAAATTAGTGTGAGTTGCGAATGATGCAGTAAGTGGGGAAGTGCAATCCATGAAGGACAGGCCATTGATGATGTCTGACAATTATTCAATACTTATAGTTGTGAATTGTCATATTGGGAAGTAGCTGTACTCACTTCACTCTACAACCGTATTGCGATTGTGATATATATTGTATTCAATCATTTGGCTTCCCCAATAACTACATCATATAAAATATCCAAAAATTATGAATATGAATACGGCCCTTCTCGTAAATTGAACCATGTCAGCTTGTTATACACTGCAGTCCAGTGCAGTGCAGATATATATATATATATATATATATATATATATATATATATATATACACCCCCACCACCTGGATATTTTTCGAGTAAGCGTTAACCTTCTGAATGCATGTGATGTTACCCTACGTACGCTGGCTGGCTCTTTACACACTCTGATCCACCGCAATGCGTGAACAGAGAAGAAGAAGCCACTAATTGATGAGAAGAAGCCTGTAATCTCAAAAGAGCCAAACCCTAATTAAATAAGGTCATCTCTAGTAGTAGTTGTTGACCTTGAGCTGTAATCCTTTACATTAGTGTTTGGGTTTTTGAAAATGAAGGTTGGAAATGGGTATGAGAATCTATTCTCGTATTTGGTGTGTGGGCAGTTTACAGTTTTGAAATGTGTCACCTTTTACATGATAATGAAAAGCTATAAAGGAAAAATGAAAAAAAGAAGAGAGAATATATTTTGATTCCTATTACTATATAGGAACCCAAACTTTAGAATATAATTAAAATTATGTAGTTCTTGAATACCATTCTTAGCATGTTTAAACATTGAAATGAGAATTATTTATTCTCATAAAAACTTACATACACCGAAATCATATATCTGCTAGGTACAATACACATCGCATGAGGCGTAATTGATATATTAACCTGTTACAAATAAGTTCTTTGTTTTAAAATGCTTAAAATATGAATATAAGAATTAGATTTTTTTTAATAAAAAAAATCGTGAAACAATGTATTGTCCAAAAAGAGCTGATTTTTCAGTCAAATAGAAAACTGATGCATTCTAGCCAATTTGATTGTGCTAAGAACAATATTGCGATTTCTCCTTCCCAAATATAGACAAGCTAAAAAGAACATTTGCAAGGGCAACCATATCAGGTCATTCCTCTTCAGTTTGAAAGCATTGATGTATAATATATAGTGAAAAGGGTAATGCTATGCTAGCATGATATATGAAGCTCCATAAAAGAATCAAATATTGATTAGCAACATCCATCTGGTTTTATGGACCATGGAAAACTTAGCCAATCCCAATCCAACAGCAATGAAACATGAATGAAAAAATCCTCATCACAATCTCCAGACAAGAATTGCAAATAGACCAATTTGAAGAAATGAAAAAATAAAATAAAATTTCCTCCACAGTGCTGCAAAACCTATACAAAAGAAATCTTAATCCTCATGAATTGCCCACATGGAATTTGAAGGGACACAACTAACAAATCTAACAACATAGAAGAACAAGAAGAAGTATGGACAGATGAGCCACATGACCTACAAAATAAAATTTAAAGTGATGAAGTGGAATTTGACATAAATTTTGTCTAGCATTCTCCATCAAACAAATTTTAACTGTGAACCTGGCCGGCACTGGCACTCCAAAGATGCAAGGTGATCCTGTTCCCACACTGTTGAAATTGAAGCACTCCCCTGCTGCTGATCCGCCAATATTCCCGCTTATTGATTGATCTTCAACCACATGATCATCATCATCAACATAACCATCACCATCATTACCATAAATATCCTCATCATATTCTTCATCTTCATGATCACCATGATCATCACATTGTGGGTCCTGATCATCATACTCATTCTCATTCCCATTCCCATCTTTATTTCCCTCATCATATTCTTCATCATCATGATCACCATGATTATCACATTGTGGGTCCTGATCATCATACTCATTATCATTCCCATTCCCATCTTTATTTCCCTCATCACAAGCAACTGGGGCAATCAAAACTTCATCATCCAAAGGCACAAGCTGCAAAGTGAGCCTGCCATTAGACCTATGAGCCTTGAAGTACTCATGGTGCCTAACCTTCTCCTCAGTCAAAATCAACCTCCCATCACTTGTATAATGCCTTTTCAACACCCAAGGCATATGAGAAGGCAAGTTCTCAGTACGAGCCAACAAAGGTATAGGAGGAGGAAACTCCTTGTTCCTCATTGCTTATTTTTGCTCCCTCCCATCAGCCTCTGCTTGAAATTACCACTTTGACCCTCCTCTTCCTCTTCCTTCTCATCATCATTTGGCACCACCTGGTCCTCCTCACAGTCTTTTTGCACATCCACAGAGCTCTCCATTCCAATATAGTCTCCAGACAAGAGAGATGAAGAAGTTGGAGAGAGAAGATTAGACAGCATCATGGAACAGTTTTTGTGAGGAGAAAGCAAGGCACCGAAGGTGATGAGATATTTCATGGTTTTACCGCGCAACAGGTAAGGACAAACTACTAGCAATTAAGGGTCATTTCGCTCATAAAACAACTCTTTTTTGCTTGTTTGTCCGACTATTGATAACAGAGTCAATAAGCTGCGCTCCCTAACTCCCTGGAACTCGCATCCCAACGCGCACCTTCGGTTACTTCGCTGCCTCACCTTCGGTGCCTTGTCGTCGTAAAGCGTTGCTACTCCCCTCCACAGAGCGGGCAAGCAGACTCAAGGGCGGCTAAAGATACCATAGGGAAGAGTAGACAGAAAAAGTCCTTCTAACTGCAAGGAAGAGTCGCTGAGACAGAAGCCTCACCCCTCTCCCTACGGTCGAGCAAGTAAACTCCCTTTGGAGCCTCACTTTCAGGAAGGCATCGCAAGGAAAGAGTGACAAGAGGTTACGAAGTAAAAGAAAGGAATGTAGCTACTTACTAGAAAGGTTCTGAGAGGAAGGCACCAAAGGTTCTGAAAGAAAGGTGGTGCTCTTCACCTCGAGCTATACCATCTTAATGCCCTTTCGAATCAAAAAGTGACATGGTGAAGTGACACAGTCCTATGGGTGAAAGCGCCATTGCTATGGAAAAACACGGTAAAATAGACTCTTTTCAACAGTTCCTGCCTCCCTTTCTTCCCCAGTCAATAAGGACACCTCTCCTTCCCCTTTTCTTTCAGAACCTTTAGGGGAAATGGAAAAAGAATGGCATAATTTCTTTGACTTCGTAACCTTTGGTGCCTCCTCTCTAGAGCTTTCATTCGAGCGCACCCTCATTCCAATCGCCTCGCTCTAACGAGTAAACTCCCTCTCCTGTTGGTCGAGCTACCCCGTTCCTCTCCTTAAAGAGCAAGTAACCTACCTTCGATGCCCTAGTGTTTCACTCTCGTCGTAAAGCTGCTTCACCTTCGGCACCTTCACAGGAACTCCCATTCTAACACAACCTAAACGGTTGCCTTACTCTAACGGTCGAGCAAGTAACTCCCCTTGGTGCTCTGCTTCTTCATGAATGCTTTTTACCTTCGCTTCTACCAGTTCCTATGAAAACCACGGGAAAACAGAGTGATTTGAATCAAGAGTACGTGGGTTTCTACCAATTTCTATTCTAAAGCACGGAAAACGCACTTCCTTCATAACCTTTGTTGTCTTGATCCTCAGTCAAAGAACACTCTCCTTCTTTCAGAACCGGCACGCTTTCATTACTTCGGTTCTTCGCTCAAGGGAAAAGCAGCGCAGGAAACTTACTTAAAGAAGTCTAAAGATAGGACCTAAAATTCTTTCAGAACCTTCTGCAAGGAGCAGCCATTGAGCTAAGAGCTTCAACCCCCCGTACCACTCCACATCAAGGAAGTTTACTAGCTCGACCAAAGGTAGGGACTCACTCAACCATAGGTAGGGACTCACTCGACCATAGGAGAGGGAGAAGGAGTGAAACTTGCTTACTTGTTAGAGTAAGGAAGAAGGGAAGAGAGCAATCCTTAGCACAAGCGCTAAGCAATAATAATTCCTTGTACTCATTAAATACAAATACGGAAGATTAGGTGCCCCAAATAAATAAAAGGCAGTTCGTGCACTGAACGTATCCCTCTTATTTCCATAAACAGAATAACTCCCCTTCCTCACATACAGGAAAGCACAGGGCTCGGAGAGCGCCTGCCATTAATTACCCGAGGGAAATCTTTCATCTTTAAATGGTTAGCCCGAAAAGCCGGATCGGGATAGCCGCGCTTACCTCAATGACGGGAGAGACGGGGTTCGTGTAAGATCCCACATAAACCAACGGAGAGGGAGTGATGTGCCTTATATGTGCACACCTGCATCCATCTAGCACGAGGCCTTTTGAGAGCTCACTGGCTTCAGAGTCGAGGGAACTCCGAAGTTAAGCAAGTTGGAGGCTAGAGCAATCCCAGGATGGGTGACCCACTGGGAAGTTGCTCGTGAGCTCCCAGAAACAAAACCGTGAGGGCAGAGAGGGGGGCCCAAAGCGGACAATATCGTGCTACGGCGGAGCCGGTCCCGGGATATGACAATTTGGTATCAGATCCACTCTGCCGTGTGGTGCGAGTGTGCCGACGATGACGTCGGGCCCTTAAGGGGGGTGGATTGTAAGATCTCACATAAACTAACGGAGAGGGGGTGATGTGCCTTATATGTGCACACCCGCATCCATCTAGCATGAGGCCTTTTGGGAGCTCACTGGCTTCGAAGTCGAGGGAACTCTGAAGCTAAGCGAGTTGGAGGCTAGAGCAATCCCAGGATGGGTGACCCACTGGGAAGTTGCTCGTGAGCTCCCAGAAACAAAATCGTGAGGGCAGAGATGGGGGCCCAAAGCAGACAATATCGTGCTACGGCGGAGCCGGTCCCGGGATGTGACAGTTCGAGAACCCTTATTTACTTAGATTGGTAGGGAATCCACAGGAAGAACGAACCAGGAGACAATGACTTTCGGGGTTAGCGGGCTTACCTCGTGGAATGGCCGTTGAATGGCCTCGGAGTGAACGGGGGTACCTCAACAATGAGAGTAGACCCTCTTGCACGTGGAATTCCTCAAAGACAGGAGAGGGAAGAGTTTTCAAGGAACCAGCTCCTGGGGACTTCTATTAAGAACGGCTTTTGGTCTTAGTATGTGGTACAGCATATAGAGTCGTGAGACGCTCTACTTCCTCTTGTTCAGTTATCGATTCGCTGGCTGTTTCCGGGGGGCCCAGATGCTTTGCGAGACTGAAAGCTTCATTTTGTGTTCGGTTGCGTTATCTACCGCAAAGAGGGACTCCCCCTTTCTATTAGAACAGTGTTAGTGTTGTGCGCAGCGGAAGCGGATTGCACATGGATGGTGGATATGAAACCGTTGAAACAACAAGAGCAAAATATGAAATACAGAAATCCAAACAACACAATGATTTATACTGGTTCGGCCCGTGTGTAGCCTACGTCCAGTTCGAAGACAGCGAGAAATTCCACTAGTATCTCAAAAAAGATTACAACCAAAAGAGATTAACCCTCTCACCTATTCTAGGAATTACAGAGTTTAACTCTCACAACCCAAATCCCAAATACACCCAAGACACTCTCAAGCTAACCACACACAAGAGCCAAGACCCCAAGAATTGTTCTTGCTCACTAGGAAAGAACACACTAAGAACAATACAAAGAAATAAACCTCTCACAAACACAAGGAACAAATGAAGAAGACTCAATCAACGAATGGCTTGATCTTCCTTCAACATCTCGTGTAGCCAAAGAGGAGTTTATCTCCACCATCATGGTGATGCTCTCTAGTATTTCTCTCTATGCGGAAGTATCCCTCACCTCTGTTTTAGCTTCTCTGAGCAATGGTGCTCACAGCACCTCCAAAATGGTGCGGCACTCAATGCCCACACTAACAACACACGGCTTGCTCCTCTTTTATAGCCCATGCAATCAACTCTCCGAAAAGAAACCAGCCACTTCCTATTTTGGTGGCCAAAAAGTCTCTAACTAGGCATAGCTTTAGTTGGCTTCTCAAAAAACCCAAGAGTCAAAAGTAGTAGCAATAATAAAAGAATTATTCTACTTTTCTCTTTTCTCTCTCTAAAGCTCACGGCTGCCACTCTTGCAATTAATATGCAAGTTTGCTTCACATGACTTTTGTTCCCTTCTTTGACAAAAGCTAACTTTGGCCATTATTCATAATGCCCAAAGCTTTATCACAAAATTAGCCGCACATGCCCACCAACTCCAATTGCTTTAGGTGTAGATCACTCAGTGTTGGCTCCCACTCCATTTCTTTGTCTCCAAGTTTTAAACAAAGATGACATGTGCCATCAGTTCATACAACAAATATTCCTCCACTAAGGAGGAAGCCCAAGGCACCGAAAGTAGCCACACACTTTAATTTGAGCCAATTTACAACAGTTAGTTCGCTATTACTGCCGGTCAGGCCGACGAGAATTCCATTCTGATATTGCTATGTGCGCCACTAGAGCTTTGATCATATGCTTTGAGCCGAGTCGATGATAATATTCGTGTACGTATGCCATGTAGATTGAAAAGGGAGAAGCCCTCACTGACGGAGTATAAATAGCACACCGGATGGATCATTCAATGGAAAGCCGAAGGCGGCTTGAGCTTGGCATGGGTGAGGCTTACTAGGGAGATGCATAGAGTTATATAGCTGCACAGTGGCCTGTCTGTGGCTTGGTATGTTTCAATGAAGGTTTGGAAATCACAGAGTTGAGTGTGTTGGGTGGGGAGAAAGATAAGCAGAGCCAGCTAAGATTTGTGATGTCAATATATTTGGGTTAATTCAGGAGGCAGAAACCTGGTAAATATTGCTGTACAGCACTGTGACTTGCCTGGAAAATTTCAAAACAAGAAACCAAATCAAAATGTGTTAGGCCTATGAATATTTGGTATATATTGCTAATAGCTCAAATAAGAAAAAGAAAAAAAAACTAAAATGATAACAACAAATTAATTGGCTGTCAAAATAACGTTTAACTGTGAATTTGAACTATACATTTAAATTTCGATATTATAAACTATGTAGTTCACATTATTTAAATATTCCGTACATGACATATCAAATTGTTAATTTACACCACACATTAAAATTTATATCAATAATTTAGGATCTCACAATATAAACCCCGGCTTTAGGCTTACACGTGGGTCGGTAGATGGCACCACGTGTTGTTTTCATGTCATGCATGTATATATGTATATATGTATCCATACTGTTGCTTGTAAGTTGTATGGGGACCCCACAAAAATTGAATGTGTACACCGTTGAGATGATGGGATTACTTAATATCATCATGATCAACGGTCCAAATGCATTACTGTTTGGTATCCGACGAGAAGAATATGATAATATGTAAATAAAAACAAGAAGAAAAAAAAAAGCAAAAATTGGAGAAGTACAAAAGGAAACGTATCAGCATGCAAGCCTGGAAACCAGAATTTCAACCCTATATTTCAACCCTATTTTTGCATATAACTAAACAAAATCATTAAACAAATAAATAAATTAAATATCATGTTAATGTCAGACCCCGAATTTTAGATGGAGATGAAGACTCATGGGAGCCATGAATCTTTGACAGTTGTTTTTTTTTTTCTTTTGTTAGTGATAAGCTGAAAGAGATGGTAATAATATTAAAAATAATGTGACCTTTAAGCATTGAGTTGTGATCTTTATTAAAAGAGAAAAAGGAGAAACTAAATCCACAAAAAAACACTGAATTCAGGCAATGTGAGAGAAGTAAGAATAACCCAGAAAGGAAATTAATATTCAAAAGATTACAATTACAAAGAAATGAATTAGTGAGCAACTATTCAATGATTTGACAAACAAAGCGCAACCCACTAAAGAATAAAGCATAAAACCTCTAAAAGAAAAGAACAAAAGTTTTTAGAATTAGGATAGGTCGAGAGTTCGATCTTATATAATTTATCGAAAATAAGAACGAACATGAATCGTTAATTCCATTCAACGAAACAAACACTTGAAACTTACAGGAGGAAAAGGAATAAAGGTGGAGATGATGATCAGTGGGTTTGTTGTCACAAAAGGGATGATATACAAGGTGGAGAAGAAGAGGGTACGAAGCACACTACTCATAATGATCAAGGGAGAGAGATAGAGGCACCGTCACCAAAAGAGATTGTATTGTTTTTTGGCTTAATACAAAGACTTCATAAAATTTGGGAGCTAAAGTGTCGTCGTTTTTGGGTTTTATTTGATTTTATTATTATTTATTTTACACGTAGTATTAGTGTTTGTTTGCTAGTTTGTTCGAGTTTGTTTGTTAGCCTAGTCTATCTTCTCTGTCTAATGAGAAGGATGTGTGATGTGTTCTAAAAATAGGCAGCATTTTGGGGATTACTGTGATAACCGAATACGACTCGGCATATTATTATTTTTCCCATTCAAATTTAGATTGTTTTTTTTTTAATGATATAATTCTTTTATTTTTGTCAACTTTAGAAGTTATTATCTTCACAAATTTTTTTTTTCAAGCGATAATCTACTTTAATCTAATCTAAATTATAAGGAGGGAAATTCGAACTCGGGTGCAAAGTAAGGAGCATATTTGCTCTAACCAACTTGACTAAGTTCATTTCTGCATTCACATACATTTCAAAAGTTTCTAGAAAATAAAATGGTTCCTAAAACTCGTCTGGCAAATTCTGCTAATTTAGACCTTCTTTTTTTTTATCCTCAATGTCAAGGATTAAATTAGATTTTTTTAATAGTAAAGGATTAAATTTTAAATACTACCGATTGGCATTTATGGTGTTTGGATTAAAGTTTTTGTATATGTTGCTTGGCACGCTACGAATTTTGCAAGCTGTTTATGGCTGACGGCTTTTTGAGATGTTCGATAAAATTGAAACAATATCGAGGAGATTGGCGTGGATGGTTGTTATTCTCCTAGATAACGATATAAAATTAAATCCAGAACCAAACAAACAAAAACGAAAGCCAGAATTCATTTTTTCTAAAATTAATTAAAATCATTTATACTATGCATGAATTTATCCAATGGTTTTAATTGTCATTTACAATTTTATAATGTCTTCTTTGGTCTATAATGTGTTATCTTAGACGAGAATGAAATTTAATGTGGAATTATTGTTTCGGGTAGTGATCAAAGTTGGTTTCGGTCATTGCAAAGATGAAGGGTTAAGATTCATTGCCATAAAACGAGTCAACTCATGCAAAACAACAAAGGCCCAAACGGCCAACCCACAAAGCTGACCAAGACTCATATGCAAATTCCAAAATTGCACCGTCGGATGAAGAGGGATAAACCAACCTGGGTAGGTAAGTTACAGGCTTAGAGTTAAGCCCAAATGGGCTCATGAGCATTGTGCCTTTTGAGGGCATAAGTTAGGCTGTCAAAGTGCTGGGCAGCCATTGTTGCAACAAGTCAGTGGAGCATCCATAACGAAGGGCGTGTCAAGGAGTTCAATCTAGCAGGAGTTCAATCTAGCCATGCGATAGTAACATTTTCATTGATCAGATGGCTATTAAACGCCACCTCATTATAACCATATAAAATCACATACAAAATCCTACCGTAAATTCAAATCCATTGCATGGGTTTTGCGTCTCATACTGAATGTGTGATGACAATTTAATGGAGGATATGATTGTGCAATATGCATCCATTTCAGTTAAAAGGTTTGGAGACGATGAATAATAATACGAAAAAACCGAAGGAAACCCCCAAAATGTGAATTCTCTAGTACAACAAAAATTAACTTTAAATGATTCCTCAAAACACCATGCATCATATCACTACAAAGATAATAAAAACAGCATCGTCATAGAATAAAAAAGAGTACTTCATTGGTGGTGAAAAGAGAGGAAAATCTTTGAAAAACAATACTACTTTCGATTTAAGAGGGGATAAACTACAGTCGCTCACTGACCACCAGGCAGCGTCTTGATAATATCTGAATCACCTGCACATTATCAAAACAAGTGACAAGTCAGTTTCTCATATCAATTAGGCCGTAAACAGATCGCTTGAAATGATAATAGAACTATGGAGTACCTGCATCAATGATGCTAAGGCATGAAACTCGGAAATACTTTCCACATGCTGTACCCAGATCAACATTGTCTGAAAACAGAAAAAATGGTCAGCCAAATGAAAAGGTAGAAGTACAGTAAAGATAAATATTTCCTTTGTTGACAAATTTTATCAGCAGTACATGAATATTAGTACGGTAGTACCCAGCGTCCTTCCCCGCACATAAGTCCTAAATAAAAGATGTGAAAATGGCATTCCTCTTCCGCTTAAAATAGGGAAGAACAATATGGAATTTCATGCATGTGCCGAACATGGAGAATCCTAATATAGAAGTATCATTTAATATGAAAAATCCAACCGGCAAGATCACGCAAAGAGCAGGATCAACAATACAAAGTATGTTAGCAAATGATTAAGAACTAAGACTAAGGCAATCTTGCACGATGGTTTAACCTACAAGTTGAGACAAGTTCCCACATCTAAGAGCCAATAAATATTCCATTAACTAGCACTTCCTAAACAACAGCCATTTTAATCAAAGCTTCCATTAAACTTCGGCTGAACACTTCCCATCCAAGATTACAACAAAAATTTTAATTTTTTTTTCAATCATGTTACTACATACAAAAACGAACTCCTCCAATTGCACAAACAGATTTCAAACTTTCATACTAGATACATAACAAATCTGATGCAAACCAGAATAATATGGCAATAGAGCACTTACTTCCATTGTAGTGGTGAACTCCAACCTTGGCAAGCATAGCGTAGTATTCGATTTCAGACTTTCGCAGAGGAGGGCAGTTGTTAGAAATTATAATCAACTTCCCTGCAAATTTTTTCCCCCAAAACAAAACAAATCCATATTCAAAAATCAGAAACTAACCCAATAAAAATAAACCAAATCATAATAAAATGGATACAAAAGAAAGATTTGAAAATCCCAAAATATATTAAATCGTACCTTTGGAGTTACGAAGAGAGTCGATGACTGTCTTGTATCCCAGAGTGTACTTGCCACTCTTCATCACCAGAGCGAGCCTGGTGTTGATGCTCTCATGGGTCTTCTTCGTCTTCTTCGGCACCACCATTTTTGAAGCTTCTGAGATTCTTCGCTTTTAGCCCTCGAAATGATCTCTCGCTCTGCGGCTGAAAAACCAAAACTAAAGGAGATGAAGACCCCGTTTGCTGCTAGGGTTTTAGTATTTTATGCCGCTGAGAGTTGGTCTTGCACGTGCCACTCACGTGACTGACTTAGGTTTTCTTTTTCGTGGGCCGCAAGTTAAATGGGCCTAGATGATAAAGCCCACTAGCGGCAAACCTTTTTTTTGGTTTTCAATAACAATTCACGGGAATATTATTGAAGCTACGTACTGTGCACCATCGCGCACTTTAGCAAACCTCTCTGCTTTCATCTCTGAGCAGTTCACTACTCTCTCAACTCCGAAAGCCTCGAACTTTCTTCCATCTCCTTCTTGTTCCTCCAATTACTTTCCACATTTCAAACCCTAGGGTTTCCGCTTCGGCATCTCATGGCGGTTCGCGCCATTCTATTCCTTCTGTGGGCTAGCCTCTTCGTAAATGGTTCTCTTTCGCTCACATTATCGTCGAAGCTCGTGCACCGCTTCTCTGAGGAAGCCATGGCGGTATGGGAGTCGAGAAGTGGCGATAACGCGTCCTTGAAGCCATGGCCGAAGAGGAACAGCTTGAATTACTTCCAGCTTCTTCTGCAAAGCGATCTGAAGCGGCAGAAACTGAAGCTCGGCTCCAAGTACGAGCATCTATTTCCGTCTGAAGGAAGCCAGACCTTGTTCTTCGGAAATGAGCTTGATTGGTGAGTGCACTTCACCCCTGTTTGGTTCCTCAGAAAACAAAGGAAAATAAAAAAGTGGAGGAAACAAAATAAAATTGTATTTTTCCTGAAAATTAATTAATTTTTATGGCGGCCGCTGATTATGGTAATTTCGTTTTATTTATTTTTTTTATTTTTCAGGTTACATTATACGTGGATTGACTTAGGTACACCGAATGTTTCGTTTATGGTTGCATTGGATGCTGGGAGCGATTTGCTTTGGGTCCCATGTGATTGCATACAATGTGCTCCTTTGTCTGCCTCCTATTATGATACTTTGGTACCTTTACCTTCTCTAATTTTTTGGGTCCCATTATAACTGTATCTATTTTTTGTCCACTAATTACGTTCTAATTTCCTACTTGGCATTTTCAATTTTGATATCTTTATTAAATTCCACCAATTAACTGTATCGTTCTTCTTGATTATTATTTGGTCTATGAAATAGCTGGTTTCTTCTTCTCTGTTTAAGTCTGGTAAGAAACAATGGAATAGCTAAAATCTAGACATCTAGTATCGTTTTGACTGCTTAGCTACCCCAAGTTCATAGATTTTGATTTGAACCTGTATAATTAAATTGTTATGGAAATCCCATATCACAGAAAGACAGAAAAGATAGAAATGGGATTATAGGAAACAATGTAATAGCTAAAATATTGTGGAATGAAATTGTAGACATTACATCTAGGAATGGTAACGGGTTTAGCAGTTAATTCCAATGATTGATTGGCAGGTGCTCCCCCATTTTCGGAGCATCTATGGTGCAGGATAGGGACCTAAATGAGTATAGCCCGTCTTTATCAAGGACCGGCAAACAACTAAGTTGCAGTCACCAGTTATGCAAGTCGACCACCAATTGTAAAGGTCCAGAGGAGCCTTGCCCTTACATTGTCCAGTACAAGTCAGATGACACTGCAAGTTCTGGGTTTCTGATTGAGGATGTTTTGCATTTGACATCAGCCAGCAAAAATTCAACACCAAGTTCTGTGCAGGCTTCGGTCGTTTTTGGGTGTGTTTTCATTTTGCTGCTCTGCTTGTAAATCTTGGGAGTTGAGGATCTGATACGCAGAAATATCATAAATCATGCTGTTGTTACTAATATTTGATGTTTCTTTTCTCTGTTTTGTGAACAATGCAGCTGTGGTAGGAAGCAAAGTGGTGGCTATTTGGAAGGAGCTGCTCCTGATGGTGTCATGGGTTTGGGACCTGGGGAGATTTCAGTTCCGAGTGTACTTGCAAAAGCAGGAATGATTCAGAATTCATTTTCACTTTGTTTTGATGACAATGGTTCCGGGAGAATTCTCTTTGGTGACCAAGGGAATCTTGCCCAACACTCTACTCCTTTCTTGCCTACAGCGGGAAAATAGTATGTGAACCTTCAATTGCTGTTGGTTGTATGAGCCAAGTAACCCTAGAGCTGCTCTAGCTTCGTTGGCACTGTTCTTTTATAAATAATTTTTCTGTTAATTGTTTCAGTGTTGCTTATTCTGTTGGAGTAGAGCGCTTTTGTGTTGGGAGTTCCTGTATCATGCAAACTGGATTCCAAGCTCTGGTCGACAGTGGCTCATCTTTTACATATGTTCCAACTGAAGTTTATAAAAAAGTTGTATTTGAGGTGCTGTTTAATTATTTTTCAATTTTATAAGTATAAGCTTTATTATTCAGTGGCCTAAAAAATGAATGTTTGATGATTACAGTTTGACAAACAAGTGAATGCTACTAGAATTAACCTCCAACAGTCCTCTTGGAAGTACTGCTACAATGTGAGGTACATATTTTACCCGAGGAGAAATTCTTAAAGCTTTTTTTCCAATCCTGCCAAACTGAATGCCTGTTGTTTTCTTGTGATGCAAAGTTCATGGGAGTTGCTTAGCATTCCTACCATCAAACTCATGTTCCCTTTAAACCAAAGCTTTCTAGTCCATAAGCCCGTATTTTCCGAGTCTCTCAATCAGGCAAGTAATTCTACTTGAGCCCATAAAATTTTCAAGGCATTTCGTTCAGTTGATGACAAATACTAAATGTTAATATGTAGAACTTGGTTTAGATAAGAACTGGTCAGATTTTGTAAATTTTGTTTTCTAGGCTATATTCTGTGCAAAGATCGCTTATAATCTAGGATGTGCTTATAATAAATATATTGGAATTTTTGGTGCAGAAATACACAATATTCTGTTTAACTTTACTGCGGACAGATGATGACTATGGTGTCATTGGACGTGAGTAGATCTCTATGCCTGTTCCTGTATACTGGAACCACTCTTCTCTCTCTCTCTCTCTCTCTCTCTCTCTCTCTCTCTCTCTCTCTCTCTCTCTGATACATGCATTATATTTTGATGACCTGAATTACATTTCTGTCGCAGAAAACTTCATGGTGGGTTACCGCATGGTTTTTGACAGGGAAAATCTGAAGCTGGGTTGGTCCAATGCCAATTGTAAGTACATAAAGTTTACTGCTCTGCTCACTGGAAGTTTTAATTCCTTAATCTACACACTTTGCTTCTCATCTACATCAACTGCTGTTTTCAACATGCAGAATCTGCAGATTCATTTAAAGAACTCTTTGGATATGATAGTACACAGTATTTAACTTAATCTAAAGTAGCAAATTGACAGAATTCTGTGGATGATCCTCAAATTGTGGAACAGCTTAATATTATGTGTTAAGCTGCTCGTGAAAATTCACATTTCTGTTCAAGTTTAGGCAGGATTTTCCCTCATTTTCTGTTCAAAACCTGTCAGTGGTCTGATTCTATTGACATTTCTGTTATCTAATATGGTCCACCAATCTGATTTCGCTTCATTATGTTAACGTGATTTCCATATAACCTCTGATTGAAGCTTTTGCACTCCATTATTATTTGAAATCAACCCTTGGATTGGGGCTTTCATGCTTCTTTAAGACATATTAAACCTAGCGCTACCAATCAAGTCTTTTGCTCCCTCTCACCTGTACAAAGATAATGGGGAAGTCTTGTCTATATGGTGTGTTTTTAATCAGTTGATGCTAGAAAAATTTGCACCAAGGTTCTTAATATCAACTGTGATCAAAAACCTCTTTAAGGACCTGCATTAACATTGTAGTCACTCTTTGATTCTGCAGGTGAAGATAACGGTAATGGTAAAAGAGTTAATCACACACCGTCAAATAACGGGTCAACAAGCCAACTGCCAACCAGTGAGCAACAGAGCATCCCTAACACTCATGCCGTTGCACCTGCCACGGCGAGGAACGCACCCTCCAAATCCTCTGTAGCAGCATCCAGGCAAATCCCCTCCTGCTCTGTTTGACAAGTTCATTACTATTGCTAATGCGTCTATTAATCTTATCTTGTTGAACCTCTGGAACATGTAAATAAAATTCTTTATAGTTTTGGTGTATCTACTTTCAGTTCATAGATATCTTGTTTCTGTACTGTGTGCCTTTTTTGTAATGTTGCTAAATGGACCACGTAATTGTTTATGAATTATGATCTCCTTAGATTTGATTCTGTCTTTGTTTATTTTCAAATTATTGTCATATTGTTGACAAATTTTCCACCGCACTGATTAGATCCAGCAAATATTTAGGAGATTCAAAGACCTAATTTCCAATGAAAAATATATCCAGATTGGAAAATTGACAGAGACATCAAAGTTTTTAATATTTTTTTTATTTATTATACAATAAAGATTCTAAAAGTCTCGAAAATCAGGGTTTCAGGATCTGATTGCTTAAAATATGGAAGTAATTTACACTACTAGATTGAGCTTTGTCGGAATTCAATCCCATGGCATGGTGCAATGGAATGTGGATGCTGCTTTTAATATAGGTTGTTCGAGGATAAGGCATATTATGATGATCACACGTGTCCCTCTCGGAAAGGAGAAGGGTCTTCATCAGGAGGGCTCATTGCCATTGATTTGACAAGGTAAATTGATAATTTCAGCCCAAGGAAAGATGATCAGATGGATGAGGCGTGTCCATTCTACAACACTTATGTGACCTGACAGATTTTATGTATCAGGACACTCACTTGAATTAACGGCTTTGCTTGCAGATGTCTGTGTTTAGATTTTCACAAAACTTGGGTTTTTGGCTAAGGCATGCAGGTTGCACTGCACCTAGAAAGAAGCCTAGCCTGTTTCTTGTGCTCAAATTATTGAAATTGCCGCACGCTGTTCATACTTTATATAAATTGGTGCGTCGTTGTTGAGTGGGGGCCTAGCCACTTTCAGATTGTGCATCTTCCACAGGGCCTAAAAAGCCATGCTCCACAATCAACTTTTGTTAAAGAGGCAATAAAAATATACTCTATCTTGGGAGGCATAACATCATGACTCGTGTCAAGCTGATTTGACTGCATTTTTGTAAATATTAAGCCATGCATGCATGCAATCCAATCCAAGCACCAATTATGAACCCAACCAAAACAAAACAAAACAAAACGAAAAAAGTAGTTTTAAAAGTAGGGCGGATTCTTTTGCATTTATACCATAAAGATGAGCTTCTCCATAGTAAGAATTCTGATATATAGTTATTATTTTATCGGATATCAACCCATTATTATCGTGCAATTGTTATTGTAAAAAAGGAAAAAAGTAAAAAGGATAGTAGAAAATACATAGCATCAACACGGCAATAACGTTCGGATATATGCATAGGATAATTTCTATATGGATGTATATATGCATAAAGATGATCCGAAACTTGAAGGCATAATAAACTTGTGGCAATGAGGCAATCTTGAATATTTTGAACAAAGCCATACCACCTGAAGTAGTTCTTCCTGTTCGAATTTTTTGGAAAAACTGGAAGCTCATACTTGGTTGATAAACTTTGGTGAAGAGGACAGGAATATTTGCTGGGCATCACAAGAGACCATTTGACACACACATTTTCATTAGGGATTAGGGTTATGGGACAGGTTTTAGGCATATTATGGATAGTACTATTTGGTACTTTAATAGGCAGGGGCCCCATGTTTGTAGCCCTCTGTCGCCATAGGAGATGGACGCTTCAACCTTTAAAACCCTAGTGATTTTTCTTAAAAAGGAACTCAAAATTTTTCAATATATGTTAAATTGTTTTAGGGGATAATTAAAAGCAATGTAAAAATTCAACATTTTAACAGAATTTCTCTTATAGTATAATTATGGTTAAAAAAAAATACACTAATGGCATGTTTACTAATTCGTAATCGGAATTAAAATAAAAAGTTAGATTATTCAACCCATCTCATTAATTCTCCCATAAAAACACTGTAGACTATTGGTAATTTTTTTTTTTTTTTATCTTAGCAGAAAGAAATCTTAAGATATATCTCTAACATTAGTCTTTCATATGAAATAAGTCCATACACATGGTGTATGTATACCTAATACCTTTGTTTATTGATTTCATAACCAAATTTGACTTCCATTGAATGAGGATGAGAGACGTGGACCATGCAATATTTTACCTTATCTCCCCAAAAGATTTTTCTTTTTCCCTGCATTTTCAAAATGGCTAGACTTCTGAGAGTAACCGACCAATTTAATTTAATCCGAGGGCATATATCTAATCCCAATATGTTGGCTTGATTTAGGAGCAAACTCCTAATTAATTAAGTATCAAACCAATCTCTTTAGATTTTCTCTCTGTCGAAGATAAAAAAAGAAAAGAAAAGAAAGCAAAGCCTTCGTTTTCATGGAGATGGAGGGAGCTAAGAAACCCTAAATTTAATCCCGAGAAGATGCATGGTGCTTTCATAGTCATGGACTCACAGTCCACCTTAGATGCCACATGGCAAAGCAGTGGGACCCAATGTGGCTTTAAATATTTGTTTTATATTTCTTTATCAAACTCCCTTTCTTTTCAACAGTCGCACCGCCCAAACATACCCCATTAATCACCCAATACAAATTCACAAGTGGACAATTGCTTGTGAACAAGTAGAGGAAAAACCACCAGCTCCATTTGACGGTGACTCTGTCACGTGGCTTCTTATCAGCCATTGATGCCTAGGTTGACCACATTTCATGCACATCTTATGAAACGTGGCAGCTGCTGATACGATTAATTGTCGTGCATTTATTTATGAACTCATGCATGTTGCAGAGAGAGAGAGAGAGAGAGATTCAAAGTTTTGACAAGCGTTACTCTCAGACTTTACTACGTTGTTTACTTTTCTCCTTTCGTGTGCCTTAAGCATTGAACTCTCTCTCCCTCTTTTTCCAAAAAGCATCTGGGTTCAATTTCCAGGCAAAACTTGGTTTACTTAATCAAAGTATATGCACCAAATTTAACCAAAGGTACACATAAAGTATCTTGTTCTTTTGTTGTTTTTTCAGAAGAGGGCCACTACCTTTTCATTTGGACATAATAAAATGCCTGCATAAGAAGAGAGGTCTAATACCCGACACATACAAAAATTTCTCCTAATAAAGATAAGAGCTAAAGTGCCTCACCAATTATACAGCATCTTTAAAATCATTTTCTTTTGAGTTCTCGTGCTCTTTCAGATCAGTTTCAAAAGGAATCCATAGGGGTTTGATTTGAGGGTCAGCTTCCTACAGTTTCTAGAACACAGCTAGCTAGCTAGGCCACCTCTTCTTTTATTTATTAAATAATTTAGTTTATTTTATTAATTTATCTTGGATATTAATTTCTATGAGCAATGACCTTTTTGATCTCTTCACTATAAAATCCGTAGATTAGAAGCCAGCAAGACCAAGACCAATACTGGTGTATAATTTCCTCTCTCTAGTCACTCACTCATTCACCTTATTTCCTCAACAGCTCTCTTCATGCATTTCCTTTCGTATATTCATTTGGAACAAATTAATCACCAAGTATATTCAAACCCGTCTCTTGCTTTTCTCTAGTAATTAGCTAGCTCTAGGAACCTCAAGCTTACACCTTCAAGCCTTCCTCATTTAGATTTGTTAAGCTTGTCCAAGGGCAATAAAAATTGATCACTCTTTCTAGCTAGCTAGGGCTTTTAGAAGAAACTGAACATGGGAGTTCAAGGCACTTTGGAGTACTTGTCAAATCTACTAAGCAGTGCCAGAAGAGGCAAGAAGAAGAGGAAGCAAATTCAAACTGTAGCCGTCAAGATCAGGATGGACTGTGAGGGTTGTGCCCGCAAGGTCAAGAAGGTCCTCTCCGGCGTAAAAGGTAATTTCTATATTTTGTATGCAAAGTACTCAATCATGTGTGTACATATAGTCATGTTTCGACAAGAATCAACCTGATGAATGATCCAGATATATATATACCGTGTTGTAATATAATTTGTTTCGGTCGGAATTAACTTAATTTGATGATGATCCCTAGGGGCAAAATCTGTGGACATCGACTTGAAGCAGCAGAAGGCAACTGTGACTGGATATAACGTAGAGGCAAAGAAGGTGTTGAAGGCAGCTCAGTCGACTAAGAAGAAGTGTGAGTTGTGGCCTTATGTTCCATACACTCTGGTAGCCCATCCATATGCTTCTGGGGCCTATGACAAGAAGGCACCTCCTAATATGGTTAGGAAAGTTCCCGACACTGCAACCGCTGCTGTGGACGAGAGCTACACTATCATGTTCAGCGATGACAACCCAAATGCCTGCTCTATCATGTAGTAGATTTTTATTTTTGTTTTATATATATAGTGGAATTAACTAAAGAATTAGTGTGGTATGCGGGGTTGATATATACATGGCTTTTGTTCGTGGAGTTTGATCATGCGAGATCTGTGAATCTGGTCCTTTAATTATGTTGATTCTTGTATTTTTGACCCGGGTTCACAGTTGTGTATATTTTACAGTTGTGCAACATAAATATACGAAAAAGGAACATGTCACATGTTGTTTACTTTTGTGCATACATAGTGGAATTGGTGAATTAATTGTGTGGTGTATGGGATAATGTTACAAGGGTTTTCGTAGATAGACTTTTGACCATGGAGAAAATCATTCTCTCTTTTTTGTTTTTTTAGATCAGTGATTGAGGGATGGGAGTTTACACAAATATCATTTAGCGTGTAGGGCTTTTAATAGTTACAAAGAGTGATGCTAGCGACATCAATGCAAAAGCAAATTTCAAAACGTTTAAATCTCAAATGATGTGACAGTGTTTTATTTATTTGTATTTTAAACACACTTCAAACCTCATTTTTTTTTAAAAAAAAAAAAACATATCGCATAATTTGGTGACCGAAATTGAAGAATAAATTGCATGACTTCAATGCCAATAGATGAGTTATTGTGGAATTGAGATCCAATGGTGTTAATGTGAGTTGTTATGAGACAGCTACTCATATCTAAAATCTAACCTAAATTTATTGTATGTTGGTACGTGACGTGGGGCTTTTCTCAAGTGTTCCTACTTTGGCACTGACAAGAGATTGATTGTCTCTCTTAATCAATCTGAAGGGCAATAATAATAAATAATTAAAGTTTACGTGGAAGAAAGAAATTATTGAAATAAATCTCAATAATTAATCCTAGGGAGATCTAGGAAAGTTTGGTAATTTACATATTTTAATTAGAAATAATATATTATGGAGAACGCATTATAATGTTAGGAGCCGTCGTCTGTCGACGACTCTATGAATTGATAGGTACATAGCTCATGAAATGAAAGCGATTTTGCCTTTTTATTGAAGGCAGGCAGGATGAGAAAAACAGAAATTGAGATTCCAAAGTATATATGGTGCCACCTTGGTTCACAACTTTCCTAACAACAAAACTTAATTCATAATGTACTAGAAATAAATAAATAATTTTCAAACCTACTCCATTTTTGTTTTGTTTTGAAACCTACTCTTGACTATGTCATCATTAATTACAAAGACAGTATCTATACATGTACTATTACCAGCTGATATAGTGATACCATATTACTCTATAATTTCTTATTGGTTATATTAAGTATTGTACATTGACTATGTTTCCAGTGTGAATTTAAGTGTATATCCTACCTAGGTGATAAATATGATTTTTTAAAGAATTGTTTGGGCAATGGAAACAAGAGCGGAATTAGGAATTTTTCGACATGTGGGTTAGCTAAAGTGTTTAGGGTAAAATCTAATGAACTCCTTTCTTTTTCTTTTTCTTTTTTGGTATTTACAGTTTTTATAGCCTCTTTAGAAATAAAAGTATATATTAAATCATATAAACAACACTAATTCATACCTCCATTGACTAATTTTAATAAATTTTAACATAAAACAAATACATATTAAATGCAACAAGAAAACTGATATTATCAAAATAAAAATGTGTTCAATAACGAAATTGAAAGTATACCTATTTTACTATGTATTTTTATTACTTCCATGCAACTAAATTCATATAAAATTAGTATTATTGGACTTAAATAGATTAATACATACTGGGCTATATTTGAAACAAGTCAAATCTAGGTATGATTTTATTTTTTTTCCACAAAAAAAGCATTCATGGGCTACATCCCAGGTTAGCCTTTAACTTGGTTTCGCCACTGAATGGAAACCTTCATGAAGCCCAAAGGCAAAGGAAAACAGCACAAGACAACCCACTTAGAAAATAAAGAGGGAAAAAGCCCATGGGGTGAAATAGAACAATGAAAAGACAAAATCCACTAACAAGAAAAAAGGTCACAAAAAAGTCGATCAAAGCTCAAAAGTCGAATTGAAACAGTCTGGATGCCATATTAACTGACAAATTAAGCCCAGTTTAGTTCAGATTTCTCTATTATTTATCTAGAATTGATATGGACCACACCAAAAGTGTGGTTGAGTGGCGATTTAGGGGTGGAACCAGGCCAAATCAAACGGTGCTCACCCTAGTATGTTGGTAAGCACTACTAGTGCATCTAGCCTACTAAATCTCCATGCATAGGAAGTCGATGGATGTATTGAGCTTGGTACTTTCCTCCTTGTTGACGATACCCATCGCCGAGGCAGTTAGGATCCAACAATCAAAAGTTATAATCTAGCTTGATCGAAAGCAATTTGGTTCTATTTCTGCTAATTCCAGGAGCGTTGAAGTCAAGTTTAAACTGGGTTGGCTATTTATTTTACCAAAACACATTTATAAAAAATTAAAAACCTAATCAAACTAGTATGTCAGTTTTTCAGAATTTTTCTGACCCTTAACCTATATTAAAAGTTTGATTATAACCCTCATTTTTGTTTTTAGGACTAGTTTGATTCGGCTGGTTATGTAAGGTTTTCAGAATTTTTCTAACCCTTAACCTATATTGAAAGTTTGATTATAACCCTCATATTCTTTTTTAAGGCTAGTTTGATTCAGTTGGTTTATGTCAGTTTTTCAAAAAATTTCCCACCCTTAACCTGTATTAAAAGTTTTGGTTCTAACCCTCCCTTTTTCTAAAAAAAAGAGTATTGTTTGTACCGTAACTGACCGAGCAACAAGCTTGGCTAGATCATCCACATGCCATGCTTTGAGAGGTCATCACCTTAGCCAAAGAAGCATTATCACAAGTCACAACTCTAAGCAAAGCAAGAGGAGTCCCACATCGGAAAATTACAAGAAGTGAAGGCTCCCCCTCACCTATAAAAGGAGACCACTCTCCCCTTAGAAGAGGATCCCTTGGATTGGGCTTGACCTTTAGTCATGACCTTCCATTTTCTTACATTTAAGTTTGGGTTCAACCCCATGTACAAATGTAAATACACAATATTATAATAATGAGAACATATTTCTCCGTGGACGTAGCCCATTCATTAAGGGTGAACCACGTATATCTTGTTTTCTGTATGTTTATCGCTTGGTGAAGGTCCTCACCTTCATCCATCATCCATCACACATCATCACTAAGTTGGACTCAATCTTGGCCTAGCCATTTTGAGCATCAACAGTTTGGCGCCGTCTGTGGGAATCGACACAAGAAGCTTCTGTCGTTCTTCCCTTCCTCTAATGCCCTTTGGCACCCTTTCAATCATCACCCTGTAACTTACCATTTAGCACCATCTGTGCCGAAGACACCCTGGGGTTTGAAGGCACAAATATGCCGAAGTCATCTATTTGCTGAAGCAACCCACCTTTCGGTCACTTTGAGTAATTTCAATTTGAAGGCTGCCAAAGTACCCATCAATTCAGCCCAAAAGGAAAGCCACGTGATCCACTTTCAAGAGATAAGTGCAATATTTCTTATCTTCCTATTATTATTTAATTCTTAGGAGAGGCATATTTTATTAATATATTGGTACACCCACATGACTTCTACATCTATTGGCTTCGGCACCATGCTCTCCAAAGGATAAAATTCCTCTTCCTATCTCATATTATTTTAGGATATTTTATGTCATATTTCACAATCGGTGAATAACCAAATACCCACTTTATGGGTACATACCCAACTCATAAAAACATCCACTTGGGGTAATTGGCAAGCCAAACATGATAAGGTGCCCATACACTCAAGACCAGCCTCTGTACGCCACACCGTAGCATCTTCTCTCCAATACGAAGTCAAACTCAAAATTGGAGTGGGGCACTTGGACAATCCTACCATCGCAGACTTACTGGATCAACAAGCAAACAGGTTTCCATACTTACTGAACGGCAAAGTTGACGACAAGGGTGACTTTCAATGTCAAAAATCCTCTATGCCAAAATCCCTCAAGACACCCAAGCCCACCAAACTTATCAGGACACCATTGCTGATCAGTAAGTCGGCGACAAAAGGTAAAGAACAATGTCCGACGACAACAGCAAACAAAGCACACAAAAACCGAGACTCGGATGACCACCAAATGAACCAGTCAGGCGGTGCCCATTCACGTCGCCGGAAAGCTTGGACGCACCGGCGCCGGAATTTCGGACCCCCGTCAAGTCCATTTCTTCACTGGAAGTTCGACGACGACAAAACCACCGGTGTCGTCCAGGCCTCCGCTCGGAAGCTTGCCGCGGGGCTCTGGCAATTGCGCTTTAACGAAATTTCAAGGGATCAAGACCTCAAGTTCAATTCTGGCCCTTCTGATCCTCCTCCGCCTTAGTTTCAGCTTGAACCATCTTCGCCATATCCCGAATGTGCATCAGAGAGGGAAACAAAGTGGAGCCCTGGCGGCTCAAAAGAATTTGATGACATCTATCGTTTTTACAACCATGTGAAGCTTCTCAAAGATAGGCCAGTTACTACTGGCTCTGTTGTTTCGACAATGAATGCAGAACTAACGAAAGCTAGATTGTGTATTCTTGCGCTGGAAGCTAAGCGGCAGTCCCTTAAGAAAACAGTCAAACATTTTTTGAGGAAGCTAGAAGAGGAAAGAATCTATTGGAAGAGCAGAGCACAGCAGAAAAATCGTTCTCTTGACGAATTGAAGGAAGAATTAGGTGCCAAGTTCTCTGCGGAGCATTTCTTGAAAAAATATGAGGAAGAGAAAAAGAGCAGAAAACTCATGCAAGAAATTTCCAATGAACTAGCTGAACAAATTGGAGAAGACAAGGCTGAAGTTGAGGCATTGAAGAGAGAATCAAAGAAAATTATTGCAGAAGTGGACTGCTGAAACACCTTCCTAGAGTTCGTGGGACTGCTTGCTTGCATCTCACAAGCAGTCCACTCCCTTCCATTTCTCCTCTCTGCCGTGCTCTCTCTCGGCTCTCTTGGTTCTAACAACACAAACACATGCAATCACCCCTTTTATAAACCATAAAAGAAAGGCTGATTTTTAACTCCCAAAAAACATCCCATGTGCATGCTTTTTCTCCTTTGGTGCGGCTCACATGCAAACCAGCTCACACCTCACTCATGCCTTTGGTGCAACACAAACCGTGCACTCACATTCCACTTGCATGCCATCCCTCCTTTTATAAACCATAAAAGGAACCTGCTTTTCAATTCCAAAAACAACACACGGCATGCCTAGTCAAAAGACTCAAAGACAACATCATTGCAACAAACAACTTGTCTCCCACCAAGCCGAAAATATGAACTTGAGCAATAATTTCTTTAATGGGGAGCTGCCCTTTTCTTTGGGAAATCTGTCATACTTGACATATTTGGATCTCCATTCAAATTTGTTTAGAGGAGAGATTCCTCCAGACCTGGGGAATCTGATGCAACTGGAGTATTTCGATGTTTCAGAGGTCCCAGCTATACAAAAAGGTCCCAGCTATTTCCATCAAATGTACCCATGGCCCAGCCCCAACAGGCTGCCCCAGCTTCCTCGCCAAAGCCCAACTCCTACAAGGGGCCCAGCTCACAGCCACCATGCCATTTCCGAAGCTCATCTATGGCTAAGCTCAAATGTCCATAAGGTACCCCAAAAAAAAAATATATATATATATTATTTCTTAAAATAATAATAATTGTTTTTTATTTTTATTTTTTTATTTTTTATTTTTTATTTTTTTTATAAAAAATGCACATATGCATTTCTTATCTTCAGCATCCTCATGCCTAACCACACTGCCTTGCGACACGCAAGCTTTGTACCACATTCGGCACCCTCGTGCCTAGCCACATTGCCTTGCAACACGCAAGTTTTGTGTCACATTCGGCACCCTTGTGCCTAGCCACACTGCCTTGCGACAAGCAAGCTCTGTGTCACATTCGGTACCCCCGTGCCTAGCCACACTGCCTTGCGACAAGCAAGCTCTGTGTCACATTCGGCACCCCCGTGTCTAGCTACATTGCCTTGCGACAAGCAATTTCTCAAGGCACCCAACATCCTCCATCACTTAAATCAGAAGCTTGGCACACTATCATTCTATGATTTAAGGGATAGCGAGTTGAACATAATTCAGCAAATGTGGATAAATGTACTACGAATTGACAATGGCAGCATGCCGTTTGGAACTGCCTCATCCAAGTCAACCAATTGGCCAAACCTGAAACAGCAAAGAAAAAGAAGCAACTTTCTGCAATGCTATGTTTCTCCAAAAACCAGAGCATGGACCGCCACCACCTTGCACTACCTTCTCCCTATCTCTACCACAACCTCTCAAGGCACCCAAAACCTATTGGTGATGCCTCACAGCTCTGCAAAATCATACAAAGACTGATATCAAACACTTGAGAAAAAAAAAAAAAAAAAAAAGGGAAAGCAAGTGGAGGAGTATGGACAAACTTTCAAAGGGCTTTCAGCCTATTGTTTTTTAAGCTTCAAGCAGCGTTGGAGAAGTGTGGACAAAAACTGTTGAGACTACCAGGATCCAATCTCCTAAAGATTATTACCAATTCTCAGATTTTCCATGGCCATCTTCAGTGACAGAGGGCTTCCCAACCCAAAATCAAGTTTTGGATTACGTCAAATCATATGCTCAACATTTTGACTTGCTCAAGCATATCAAATTCAACACCAAAATGTGTGGGATTGAGTATGAAGGGCCATCGTCTGAGGATGAGATGCAAGCTTGGAGTCTCTGGGGTGGCAACGGAGAGCCTTTCAGCTCCGAAGGGAAATGGAAAGTTGTAGCAGAAGACAAACATAGCCTCTCAACTGAGCTCCAATCCCGGCCAGGCTCCCTTGCCAAACGCAAGGTTTGTGCATAAGCTGCGAGACCCTCCAACAAAACTCCTTTCGAGGTAACAGCACAGCCCAGCTCTTGCAAACAACGGTACCGACACTCCACAGACCCAGCTCGTGCAGCCCAGCTCCTGCCGCAGCTTATGAGACCCGGTCCGCGCACGCAAGCCTTGCCGATCCTACCTCATTCAAGAATGCAAGCTTTACCAAAAAAACAGCAAATCTCACCGAGCCCACACCTTGTCGACAGCTCAGAGGCTCCAGAAATGTGCCCGCAACATCCTTGCCAAACGACAAGGGCCTCTCGACCTCCTTTCGAAAGCTGCCCCAACGTCTACACACCTCTCGACCTCCTGTCAAAATCTGACGGCACGACGGATCTCAAGAAATCAGATCCTAATCAGCCTTGTCGTTCGCCATGGCTCCATCCAAAGCACAGAGACGAGCAATCGTACTTACACTCCGACCCGGAACACGCCAAAACCTTTAACTTCTGAGAAAGCCATGGTGGACTGAGAGCTTTCGAGACGAAGACAGCGACTGGCTTCAACTTCAATCAACTTGACGGACACTCGCCGGAGAAGGCATAGTTTCCGGCAATGGCAGCTGGATCCGAATGGGTAATAGTTTGTCCGGCTCAATCATTCACTGAAGTCTTGGTGCCTTATGACTTCGGATCAAGACTTCGGATCCACCGAGGAATCATTCACTTCGGATCCTGGAACCTCCCTTACCTCCAAACCCTCGACCTCTCCAACAACTTCTCCTCCCAGCACCTGCCGAACAAATAAAAAAATAAAAAAATAAAAAAAAATAAAAAATAAAAAATTCATCAAGCACAACCTTGTGCTCACCAAAAATGCGAATTGGAGGCCACAACAAAGTGAAGTTTCTCAACTAACCCTTGCCGGCAAGGGCTATGTAGAAGCAAAGGGGACTCGAAAGGTACTTGCCTTGGTAATTGCCAAATGGAGACTCAAGATTCCTCAAGCCACCTTTGCTGAACAGCAAGGCCATACAAGACACACTTCTGGAGGCCCACGAATTGCTCCCCTGCCGAATCACTAAATTTCAAAGGCCCACTTATGGCACTTAGCGTTCATGCCAACACAACAACAAAAGAAAAACCCAAGACTATTAGCCCTCGGCAATAGCCATTGGTAAGCTTGTTCTACAAGCATCATCATTAGACGCGAGCGATGCCTTCGGCACCCCGTCATCATTAGACGCGAGCGATGCCTTCGGCACCCCGTCATCATAGACGCGAGCGATGCCTACGGCACCCCGTCATCAATAGACGCGAGCGATGCCTATGGCACCCCGTCCTCGTTAGACGCGAGCGATGCCTTCGGCACCCCGTCATCATTAGACCCGAGCGATGCCTTCGGCACCCGTCCTCATTAGACGCGAACGATGCCTACGGCACCCTGTCATCATTAGACGCGAGCGATGCCTTCGGCACCCAGTCATCATAGACGCGAGCGATGCCTTCGGCACCTCGTCAACATTCAGTGCGAGAGATGCCTTCGGCACCCCGCCATCATATGATAAGAGAGATGCCTTCGGCACCCTGTCATCATTAGACAAGAGAGTTGCCTTCGGCACCCGTCATCATCCGACGAGAGCGACGGCTTCGGCAACCCTTTAACTTTCGGCACCCTCGTGCCAAGTTCTCTCCCTCCAATGTCCTTCTTACTCGGGGACTTGGGGGACTATGGGTAGTGCACTATACAGCTTGGAAGATGAACTGTGGTGTTGCTCGGCCAGTGCACTTAAAATTACAAGTCCCCAACCAAGAAGTACCTTCTTACTTGCGAACTTGGGGGACTACTGTTTGTACCGTAACTGACCGAGCAACTAGCTTGGCTAGATCATCCACATGCCATGCTTTGAGAGGTCATCACCTTAGCCAAAGAAGCATTATCACAAGTCACAACTCTAAGCAAAGCAAGAGGAGTCCCACATCGGAAAATTACAAGAAGTGAAGGCTCCCCCTCACCTATAAAAGGAGACCACTCTCCCCTTAGGAAAGGATCCCTTGGATTGGGCTTGACCTTTAGTCATGACCTTCCATTTTCTTACATTTAAGTTTGGGTTCAACCCCATGTACAAATGTAAATACACAATATTATAATAATGAGAACATATTTCTCCGTGGACGTAGCCCATTCATTAAGGGTGAACCACGTATATCTTGTTTTCTGTATGTTTATCGCTTGGTGAAGGTCCTCACCTTCATCCATCATCCATCACACATCATCACTAAGTTGGACTCAATCTTGGCCTAGCCATTTTGAGCATCAACAAGTATGTTATTCTAATACAAATAATTTGAATGAAAGGGAGCTTTAATTTTAAAACACAATATAGTTTACTAATTTGGAAAGTAAGAATACAATTTCATCTAATTAGTATAAGACTAAAGACCAAAAAGTAGTATGTAATTTTAAAATAATATAATTAAAAAAAATCAAAATTACACACAATGCCGCTCCTTCTAAGGCAAGTACACTATGCCACATGAGTCCCACATCGAAAACTTAACAAAATAAAAAGTTCATATAATAAATGGTTCCACTCCTAATAACATCGATGCCTTTTGTATAAAACCCTATACCTGCTAAACATGTGGTTAAGTTGGGGACAATATCGATGTTGCTAGTGGTGGGCCAAGAGTTCATCCCTCTGAAATCTTAACAGTCCCACCCACACCTGCTAAACATGTGGTTAAGTTGGGGACAATATCGATGTTGCTAGTGGTGGGCCAAGGGTTCATCCCTCTGAAATCTTAACAATTCCCACCTAGTACAAACTCGAAAGTCTCGTGGCTCGTTTTCATATGACGGATCAGGACGACGACAATGACAAGGAGTCGTAGGACGACGAACCCTGCGAAGGTTGTGGAGTCGGGCGCCGAGGATCAGAGCTTGAGGTTGTCGAGGGCCAAGCTTAAGGAGTTCATGCTCTCTTCGCTGCCATCAACAGCCACGATCGTGCATATGAGGTTCCCAGCCATGCTTGGTTTTTCAACTCAAATTTGACCGGAGAACGCTCTAATTAAAACCATTGCCGGACAGAGAAGAAGGTGAATTTGGTGGCTGAGCGAAACGGAACTCAAGATCATTGTCGTCATCATCGTCATTGCCAATGGCCTGAGAAGCCATGATCTGAGACAGTTGTTGTCCTCCATCTTTGTCCAATAGAGAAAGAAAGAAAGGGTGAGATCTGATTTTGGAAGGCTTTTAAATAAAAAGGATAAAATTGTATTTTACCTTTATAATATAGACAGACCCAACGAATTTGGGCCTCCTCTTTGGCCAAATTCAAAACAAAATTTGATTCCTATGTATCAAAACCAAAACAGAAATACTCTAGATATCAAATTCTCATTAGTAAAGATTCTTATGTCTAATACCTAATTTTTCATTTTTCCTTTTTGAACTCCGGACACCAGCTTTCTTCTGTGGATAAGAAGTCCTCATTTCCTAGTTCCTATAAATTGGCCTGAGATGCCCCAACATTCTATTGATTTTTATTTCGTCCTAGAGTGGCATTGGGATTATTAGGCGACTAGTCCAAAATACTCCTATTTTCCAAAATTCACATGCATATTCTATTATCCTGACAATGGAACGTGTAGAAATGTACATTTGGAACTTGGTATTTATCTGCAAATATCAACAACAAAAAATGCTATGCATGGTCCCAAGGAATTCGAAGGGGTTAATCTTTTTTAATTAATTGGGAAGCCAAATGGTTAAAAATTTATAGGAGGCCCAGCCAACAACAAACAAAAGCACATTGAACTTGGAAACTGTTAGCTTAGTATAGAGTTGCTATTCGAATAATAGCGGCAGGGCATGCAGCAGCCAACATTCATTTAACACTTAAATCGTTGAAACAAAACAAAAAAACTCAGTCTTTGACAAATAGCTAGCAATGGGCTTAGCTCATTTGCCTTGTCTTTTACACAAAACTTGGTTGGCCTTTCGAATCCTAAATAATTTAGAAATAATCAGACCCAAAAACAGGGTTCACTCAGCTTTAACATCTATTGAGAATGTTTGTCCCTCATGAAAATTAAGAAATTTAACCTAGGTTTATAAGGAGTTAGGCTACTTCCTCATTGCAAATTAGTTTTGAGTTGAAGTTGTCTACGATTTCCTTTAGCCTCTAATAAATGCATTGAAAAGTCAAGTTCACTCGTTTGTTCTGAAGAGTGAAGGAGAAGTCCCAAAATTTGGTGAGTGGGTTTGACAAGGTTGTTAGAGAAGATTTTGCTGATGTGGCCGACTCACCTATTTTAGCGTCCCAAAGCCTTTGAAGAGGTTATTGGAGATGCCCTAACATGTAAAGTTTGTTAGATTTAATGTTTTTGAATAGGAGATGCATGCTTTTTACACTTTAAAATAATCTTCTTTCATCTCTTATGTTTTTTTTATGAGGATTTTTTTTGGTTTTGTCAAAGTTAGAATGGGGGAGGGGGTTTTCTCACACACATACAGTTATTGTGCTATGGGCGGTCGAGTTCCAACCTGAGATTACTGGTCTGCAAGTCAAGGCCCTTTTCCACTAAGCTAGACCCATTAACAAAGAAAGAAATTCTATAAACCAATAACTAATTGTTGTTGCATTATATTTAAGTGTATGAGGGAGAGTGTGGGAAATTTATTGTACATAGTGATCATTAATTTTAACTAAGTTAGTGTATATGACAGAAAACTCATGTTCAACAAAAATAAAAATTGTAAGAGACTTGTAGCTCAAATGATTAATAGCAGTTATTCAACCCTCGAGGTCTTGTGTTTGAATCCCCTCTCCGATATCGTGATGTATTTAAAAAATAATAATATTAATAATAAATAAATAAATAAAAAGGAGGAAAACTCTTTTGTGGGCGACTTTGTCCAATTGGAAAAAGTGATGCTGATCCTCATGACCGTGTATTTAAAATAGGCCCAAGATCCAACAAGCCAGCAAGGGCCCCAATTCAAAGAATTAATCATAATTAACCAATGATCATCCCATTAGTTTATTGACCATCCAATCCTTTGATCTCTCTGAATGTCCTCCTCCTATCTCTTCTCCCACCCATTTATAACCAATCCCCCTCTCCCTCCCTTTCTCTCTCTCTCGTACCCAACCACCCTTCTTTTAAGCTTCTTCTTCTCCATGCATTGTTCATATATAGGAATTAGAGGATACACTTCATAAATTTTCCTTCTTAAAACAACTTCTCTTAGATTTTCTTTCTTTTTTTGTTCCCCTCATAGATTTAGAAGCTTGACAGATCAAGATGGGTCGTGTTAAGCTGGAGATAAAGAGAATAGAAAACACCACCAATCGACAAGTTACATTTTCAAAGCGTAGAAATGGACTCATTAAGAAAGCCTATGAGCTTTCCATCCTTTGTGACATTGACATTGCTCTTATCATGTTCTCTCCCTCCGGTCGTCTCAGCCATTTTTCTGGCAAGCGAAGGTTTTACCATCCTATAAATCTCTCACTTTTCATATGTAACTATTCTTGCATGCTTTTTGTATGCTATTTTTTTGTTCTTTTTAGAATGATATATGTTTCCTTTCTTTTCATATTGACCTTAAACATATTAGCATGATTTGTGTTCTTCTCAAATAGTTAAACTTGATGATTATGTGTGGGAACTTCTTCAGAATATCACATTTATTATTATATAAAAAATTCCACTTTGTTTAGCTTTTATTCTTTTTTACTCTGTGATTGTTTTTGGAGATGGAAGTGGATAATTTCGAAAACCATTCATGAAAATTCATATTTTTTCTGGTATTTGCTACCTTATTAAGCCTTGAGAATAGGATCTCTGACTAGAGTACATTGAACGTCATTTGCTCCCCTTATTAGGAACAAAGTGAATATTAACGACAGTTGTCCATGCATATTTGAATGATTATTACTAGTTGTTTATGCATGTTCACGATGATAAGTAATGCAAAAACAAATCATTTTGCATTAATTTCTTTTTTATTCCATAAATGTGACTAGCCGTACAACTTCTAGTTAACTTTAAATTTACATGCATGTACGGGTGTTTCTTTCCTTAATGTACCTAAAATTAAGGGTCAAATACCAAATCTATAACACATGGTCTAAATTACAGGGATCATTTTGGTATTTAACTCTAGAGTTTATATATATTTATGGTTTTATTTCTTAATTTTCTTTTGGTTTGTGTTTCTTGGTTAAATTTCAATCCAAGTTCTGGCTTTGATAAAAAATTTATTGTGGAAATCAGGATTGAGGATGTATTCACCCGCTACATTAATCTTCCTGACCAAGAAAGAGAGCAGTACGTGTTCTTGAAACTAAAGAAATTACTTGATGTTAATTCCCCCATAAATTTTTTTAAATTTTTTATATTTATAATTAGACAGCTAATTTTATTTTATTATGGTTTTTTTGGTTAATTATTGCAGTGCTATAATTTTCCCCGATCACAACAAACATCCGTATGCTCTTTCTGACCCTCTAGAATTAATAGTCTCAAAGTTCTTCATTTTTGTCATATTTTGGTTTTGTTGAATATTTTACTTGGGTCTGAATTTGTTGAATATAATTTAATCTTTTATTGTCCTTTTGCAGTGATCTTCAAAACAAAGAGGTCAGATACATGACATCTAGCAATGTACTCAATTGTGTTTTCTCTTGTGATTTTACATATTCATTTTTCTCCACATAAATATATACATATATATACCATATTGTTTGTTTTCTTGCAGTACTTGCTTAGGACTCTTCAGCAACTAAGAAGTGAAAATGATATTGCTCTACAACTTGCCAAGTTTGTCCCCTCCTCTCCATGCTCTTAATTTTTTTTCAATACAAGCAATGAAGAAATGAGAAATATTTGCGTGTGCCCGTAACATCACCACGTGGTGGTATTATAAATCTACTAAAATTATAACGCGTGATGATATCAAGTTTATACTTTACAATATACTAGCCTTTTCGCACACACTTCCGTGCCTGCGAGAAGTTTAAAAAATAATAATTTAGAATTAAAAAAGATAATGGGTAGTTGTGTTCTATAAAAATAGGATCTATTATCTGATTTTGTTTTAAATTTTAATTGTTTTAATATGAAAAAAAATGTGAATTTACCATATTATCCTCATTTAATTAATAATTTCAATTCTTAATGTTTAATTTAACCAAGGACATTTTCTGGTGTTTTGAATGTTTCACCATTCTCTACTTTTTACTTTATATATAGATATAGATTAATAAATGTATATGAGTTATAATAGGTGAATTGATAACATTACGGCCACACCGAATGGCTTCACGTTTTTCTATAAATAGCTTGATTGATTTTGTTTGTTTCTTCCCTTGTGTGGCCTCAACTCTGAATGCTTGAATCGAAGTAGCCCCACGGCTGTTAGCTCTGAAATTGAGGTATAAACTTTGCTGCTTGTGTGAGGTTGTTTTTGTAAGCTTATGTTACTTTGTTTTTTTTTTTTATGATTCTCGACCTTACATGTTTTTTATTTTTATTTTTTTTTTTCTGAGAAGAAAACAAAATATAAGTTTATTTTTTCTTATGATTCTTGACCTTGACATGGTTAATTCCTCTTTAATTATAGGAACTTCAACAGGAAATTGGAGGACTACAGCAACAACTTCAAATGGCCGAGGAGCAGATAAGGTATAAATTATAAAATAAAAAACCTATAAGTAAATATATAATTTATTTTTTCTTCATTTTGCCAACATATTTTCATCTTAATTTTCCTTCTTTAGGCTATAAAATTTATATTTCTTTGGCTGTTAAATTTGTGTAGGATATATGAGCCTGACCCATTACAAATCACATCTATGGCGGAGTTTGAATCCTGCGAAAAAAGCCTTATGGACACATTGACGCGTGTTATGCAGAGAAAGGTTGAGACACCCCCTCATCATTTAATTAAATTAAATTTTCTGGTTTCTTATGAGGAAGATAACTTAATTGATCATGATCTCTATTTTCATTTTGCAGGAATATTTGCTGAGTAATCATCTTTCTTCCTATGATTCATCTGGAATGCCGGTAAGTAAATCGATGTTTAAAGAAAAGTCACTGTGTGTTAAGATCGGCTTAATTTCATCTTGAAGCTTAAAAACAAGCATTTAAGGGGTAATTACATCTCATCTTTGAATATAAGATGTCTCTTTTATTATGAATATATACTGTAGTGTAATCTTGGGGCCTTCAAGATCCAAGGCAACCAGCTTAAACTGATGGATCCGATTCAATCTAACATAATTTTAATCGGTTTCGATGATTTGTTGAATTTTTTAATTGAATTCTTAAATATGTACCGTAGTGCATAGAGGTTTCATGCTTTTCCGCATTTGAAATTATATAAATTATAAACAATTTAAGTCATTTTTCATAATTTTGTGGATATACAGCAAGTGTTGCCAGGCTCCTTCGAGAATGAGGTTGCAGGTTGGTTGTCTAGCGGTGGCCACAACCAGGCCCAAATTTACGATGCATCTGCTCCCTTGGATCATCAACTTAGGTACCTAATTAATCGAATTAAGGTTTCTGAATTAATTAATTAAATTAAAATGAAATACCTTAATTTTTTCTTAATTTGTAGGAACTTGTCATCGACACTGTATGATCCGTTTTCACAAGGAACAAGTTCAAATGCAGATCCAAGTAGCATGGGAGAGTGTCATGTGAGTGTCACAAATGCCAGTGATGGAGAGCTTCCACCATGGCCTCAGGCTTACACTAATTCCTCTGGGCACCCCTCCACCCTCATGCCCTCAGGCTTGTTGCCACAATTTCAGGTTCATTTCTTCATTCTACATACACTCTATTTCATTGTTCGATATTGTCAAATAAGGTTTGCCAAAAGTAGGTGTGATGATCTTATTAGATATCTAGCATATTAGGTTTGTCAGGACTGTTCGTACGGACATAATTTTACTTAATCAATTATTTAAATTCACAGTTTGGCATCTTAACATATTTAGAGTGTTTGGTAAAAGAAAATTTACTACCATGTATTAGAAGATAGTGTTTGTGGTTGTTAGACTAGAAAAGGCCAACATTTTCCTGTCGTGAGCTAAACACCGTGGCTTTAGGCTGTTTTTCTAGTAGTAAGAGCCATGACTATATATTCGTTATTTCTAATCTTGGGTTGGCATTCTAATTGAGTCAATTAATTTGAATGATGGTGCAATCAAGCAGCATACAATGGTAGGCTCGAACATGCCAGAAATAATGCCACACGAGCAGGTGGAGATCCCAGTGGGCAGCCCCAATGTTCAAGCTTACAATGAAGGTGCAGACTATCATGAAAACAAAGTCCCTCAGCTTAATGGACATTAATGTGTGATGCCGCATCATATATATATATAAATATAATATAATATAATATATAACCTTAGCGTGCTGTTATAATTTGTAGCAATACATGTAAGTAGGAGAATCAAGCAGCTCACGAGCTGCCACTGAAACTCTTGTTAAAACAACTGACAAATTTTTGAGTTTTGTAATTTTTTTTCTTCTTTCTTTCTGTTTTGGTTGCTTGGTTGGATTATGATGTTTAAGTGTTTGTTGGAAGGTGTGTCTAGTTTGAATGATATTCTATTTTCATCCATATGGTTTCAATTAAGGACATATATATTACGATTTTGAATTCTCATCCAGGAATATTTGAATTCTCATCCAGGAATATTACAAGCAAGGGGCATTTTTAAATTGTGTTAAGACACAAGATAAAATGAATATGCCAGAAACCACCCCCCACCAGCCTCTCTCTCTCTCTCTCTCTCTCTCTCTCTCTCTCTCTCTCTCTCTGAGATTAATAACCAAAGAACAACAGCAGTTCATTAAAATAAATAAAAAAGACAAGCGGCAGCATATATCAAAGATTACTATAAAATCATATACCAATTCCTCATTTTGTACTAACCTTCATGTAGAGAGATGAGAGAGTCTATTTTCTAATTCCTTTGAATAGCAAAGCAGTCACGCACGCTGCAAGTAGACTTCCAAAGTTCCATCCAGGGAGCTTGTTTTCAATGGACTGAGTTGGTGCTAAGGCTTCCTTTTTTCTTTTTTTCTTTTTTTCCCTGGTATTTTTTTTTTGGGGTCAGAGAAGAAATATATCCAATTTGCCTGGCATAAAACCTAGCTTCACTTGAACTTTTTTTTTCTTCTGGACTGAAAGAAGCACTCGACTTTATGTAAACTTTTCTACAAAAATAATTTTTATAAATTTCTTTAAATTATTTTCGAAAGACCAAAAAGAAAATATAGATATACCTCTGACATCATTCATGTTTATCTCTATGAACTATATAACCTTGACCGGAAGAAGGCATCTTTTTTACCTACAACTTGGTCGACAAGTGGCAAAACAGAACAATTAGCAGACAAATTTCCATGCAGGCATACAACTAAGGTTTGGCCATGGGCCAATGGCAGGTCCTGTAGCGTGGCAAGCCAACGAGGAGAGTCTGAGTTCTTTCAGTTACGAAAATCTGATGATTTTAATTGCCTTCAAACGTAAAACAAATGAAGGTGTGAAAATAATCGTGTTTGGTTCACCTTCTTGCTCATGAGCGACACTTTGCAGTCAAGTTCAACTGCAGCCAAATTACACATGTACATGCATGCATATTACCACTCAAATATTGATTTGTATTTGATTAATTATTATAAATGAAAATTCAAATAAGCATGAATTGCTCACTCAAAATTTGAATAATTAAGGGGGAAAAGCTTAATTTGAATCGAAGCAGAAGACTAATTAACATTTCTTTAAGAGTTTCATGCTCCACCACTCTCCAAGTAACCTCTCACACACACACACACATTATGTGATGTAAAAAAGAATTCCTTAATTATATATGGTTATTCATATAATTAACCATGATTCATTTGGAAAATATGTCCTTAAGCATCATTCAAAGGAAATTGATCCCGACAAAGAAGCTAGGAATCTATGCGGAAATTAGTTGGCATAAGTACTAGAAGTACTTGATCTATGTGATATACTGATTGGCTAATACACAAAATGTTTTACGCACACGTGTATGTATTGGAAGTTTATTAATCATTTGATGAAGTTACACAAAGGAAAGTGTTATTTCCGCTCCCAAATTCCCGACAATTCTTGCACCGAGTGTATATACGAGAAGTAGAAAGCGCGCGAACAACACACCATTTTGAACACTCATATTAATATGTACTAAACCCTTTTGTCATGCTTAACAAAACAAAGAGGCTCTTTTGTGGCCTAATTATAAGTAGCTTAAGCTTAATGTACATGCCTCTCACCAATTACCAAATAATTAATAAAATTTGAAATAAAAAAAAATGGTTACACTAATGCTTAGAACATTTCCCAAGTACGGAATTGTTACTTTTTTCTTCTTCTCTTTTTTTCACCAGCTGACCTCCTTTATCTTTGTGACACATATTGGTTTGTTTGCCTATAAATAAGCAGTAGCTCCTAAGCCATTTGAAGATACAAACAACTTCGTTAATTTTATCTTTTTGTGCCTCTCTTCCAATCCCATTAACAACTGGAGGTATTGGTATTTACTTTCCTTTCACTTCCTTACTCTCCTTCCCCATCCTCAGCCTTCTCCTTTTTCTTCACATCCACCATCCCCCTCTTTTATTTTATTTTTATTTTTGTTGTGTTTTCACATTTCCAATTACACAGAAAAGAACATTTTGTAATCCCTTTCTACTTTGTTGTGTCCATTTTCATCATGTACAGGAGTAACAGGGTTTTTATTTATCTTGCTTATTAGCAATCTGTGGCGTGTGAGGAGGCATATTCGCAGGTAATTCACAAGAATCTCCTCGAAAATCAAAGAAAATAACTTAATTTGGAATTTATATATGAAAAAGAGTACCCTTTGATTTGGTTTGGCTTATGCAAGTTTGATTTAATCTACACGTTTTTTTGGGTCTCGAATATATCTCTTTTATATAACGTTTATGTCCAAACAGTCACTCTAAATTGAATATTTTATAATTTCTCTGTACTCACAAGAAAAAAAATTATATAGAAGATTAAAGCTAAAACCAAGAAAGCCAAACAAGAACTTTTCAAGTTTTGGTCACTCTTCACAATCCTGGTTGCACCAATTTAATTTCTAGTCCTTCTTGTTCTTTGAGTTGCACTTTCATTTTGCATGAGTTTTGGCTCAAAGTTATGTGATTTGATTATAGCTATGCCAAGTTTTTGACATGACCAAAGATTTTGCTAAGTTATCGGACTCATGTTTTCTTTTCTTTTCTTTTCTTTTCTTGCTGGAAACTCATGTTTTCTTTGGTTTTATCAAATGGGGAGTTTTTGGAAAGAAAATCTGGCCCTTCGGCCCCTGCTGTTGCATCCATCCACTGACCTTAAATTTGCTTCCCTTTGAGCAAAGTCAAGTTATTCCTCTATTAAAAGTGTGTCAGATGTTTTTAATGGGTCCCATATTAGGAGTCATCTCAAGTTTAAATTTATTTTTAAAAAGGTTTAAATTTTTTAAGAAAATTTTGAATATTTTTTCGTCTGTGGAGTGAACAGAGTCAAAATTGACAGACCTTTCATTAATTGTTTTTGTATTTAAATAGGTTATATATATTTAAATCATTATTTATAATTATTTTTATAGAAAATTTATTTAGTCCCATAAATGCCACGAAATTTATAATTGAATGACTTGTCTTTAACAAGTCTTGTATTTATAAAAATATAAATTATGAAATTGATTAATTTGTAGCATATATAAATTGTGATCAGAAAGAATCAGATGGAGAATGAGTCGTCGGCTGGCGAAGGAGGAGCTCCTTTTGATCAGTTTAACTTCACTTTTGACGATGATGACAATGATGATGATGATGATCACTTTGTCACCAATCACAACATGCAAATGCCTTCAAACCAGAAGAATAAGGCTGCGGTGAACTTATACACTATACCATTTTCAATTTAATTAACATTTTTTCAACAAAAATATGACATATATTTTGTAAGTGATAATAATACTACTTAGATGGATCTCATTTTTACGAAAAAATATCAGTAATAATGATCAGTAAATGTGATACAAATAGTTTTATTTTTCTCGTACATCTAATGCTTAATTATTTTACGACATAATATGTGATGTTGTAGCAGGAACATGTTGATCTAGGATCATCAAGTAGTGGAAGCTCTCAGCCTATGAATTGGGCAAGGTCGAGGGAGAGCGTAACGGTGTCAGCCTTCACTCCTTTTAGCGGACTATCAGATCCTCTCCATGAGCAACCTGCAAACTTGGCATCAGTGGGGGCTTCATCTTCAACTCCATTAGTTGAGACGCCGCAAAGCCACCGTCACATAACAGTATATGCAGCTGGCCTCGTTAACTCATTTTGTATCTCTCGATTTAGTTATATATATATAATATAAAATATAAAAAACAGAAAACGAAAAAAACTAGCATGCTTGCATTGATGATGCCATTGTTAATCACATTTCAAAGGGAGCATTAGTCATATTTTTCGTATTGATGTTGATCAGATTGAAGAACTCAGTCACGCATTGCAAAGTAACGAGTCTCAACCAAATCCGGAAAAGTCAGGCCCTTCATTTTCTAACGTTCCGTCACCTGAAACGGCCTTTAATCCTAAACTTGAAGGAGCATCACAACTGCATCCTCCAAGAATGGTAAGACACTGAAACGCAATTTGATATAGATATTATAATCTGATATGTATGGTCAGATTATCAGTTCAAATAATTAATTATCTCAATTTTTATATGAACGTACCGACTTTAACCGCTAGTCTAACCACATTACATGTTAGACTATATGATAAAAGAACATTTTTCGGACCTCACTTCAAGTTTATGTTGTTGCACATAAGGTGCACAATGTTTAGTTGATGTTGATGATTATTCTTGTTGCCTTCTTACATAGGATAATCTCGAGCCCGGATCATCAGCTGGAAATAACTGGTTCAGTCTAAATCAAGCAAATTCCACCCAAATTTTCATGCCGGTAGCTGTAGGGTTTACAAGCTATCAGTACTCTAACCCTCCACTTATGTTTGCTCAAAACGACAGGGAAACAATACCGTTTTACTTCAATTTGCCCATGCCAATACAGCCACATCGTCCAAGACCGGTATGTATCCTCAAGCATTTTACTGTCCTCCAATTTAGAATTAACATGTTTGAGCTACATTCTAGTAATGGTTTTTGAATTGTATCTCGAGTTGTATTTTCGTCCCTCATTTTCAATAACAGTTGGCCGTCCTCAAATTAGGACCCATAGTGCAATGCGAAACCTAATTTTAAAAACAACACCAACTATTATTAAAATTCAGACACAAAAATGAATTTTGGGATACAATTCAAGGACCATTGCTACAATTTAGCCTTATACTTGTGTAAATTAAGCAAAGAGAAATCAAACCGTTACCAAAGCATGCAAGATTCACCATGTGATCCATATGCACCTACGGCTAACAATTATCCACCACTATCTTTGACATCTTGATCATGAGCAGATGCATATGGGAGTAACTATCCGTGATGGTGTGGTGGAGCCTCACCATCCAGAACCAGAACCAAATGTAGCAATTCAGTCACATCCCCAAATGGAGCAAGTGCCTCTGTAAGTCAAAATACTACTCTTTTGGAAACTTTTCATTTGCAAAAGCTTGCTACTGCACTACATTCTGATTTCAAACATAATTACTTGATGCACAGGTCTCTAACTTTGGGTCACAGTCAATATGGCATAAACACAGTAAGTTCTCTGTTTTGACCCTTCAAAGCCTGTTGTAAAATAATAATAAAAGATATCAGTTTCATGATATTTCACCAAGCAATTTGACCACCATACTGTTGTACACAACTTGTTTGCTGTAAGCAGATGATGGCCGGGCTAGGAGTTGCAGATCAAAGGCCATCCCAGAGCAACCAGCAGCAAGCCACTTTGTACCCCCAGCAACTCAATGATCCTCCAAGACCTTGGACCCCATCAGGGTTCTGGTACATGATCTGCCATAATCACCATCTTAGTTGACTGCTCTTATAACATTTAGTATGCAAGTATGCTATGCAGTTATGCTTATGCATTGACATGCTTAATTTCAATGTGATAATTGAATTTAGGACCCAAAATAATCAAGTTATGCCAGCTAATGGAGCGTGTAACCAACAATGGACCAACTGCACACCCTATGGAGCTGTACAGACAGGGTACACAAAATTCAAATTTTGCAAGGTGAACACAGAATCATTGTTTATGAACACATTGTTAACTTCTCTATATTTATGTATCTGATTCAGGCCCCAAGGACCACAGCAATTACTGACCCAGCCACAACAGCTGAACCAAGTGCAGCCACCAAATACTTTTGGTTCACAACAATGTCATCACCCTAGGCGACCTGCAGGGCTTTCTGCACCTCTTTGGTATCTGATCCAGCTTTCATCTTTCTTAATCTTTTAAATTAGTTTGATAATGGAAGTTAACAGTTGATCAAAGACTATGAACTTATTGTATATCTTCTGAGTTTAGGCCTCCTAAGCATACCAAGAGCCAGAATGTGCTGACTCCCTGGATCCTGGAGTCTTCGTTTGCTGCAAGGTAGTATATATGCTACCAATTTCGTTTGCTCCTACAGCATTGATAATGCTTCACTGGAATAGATATTGAATATAGATAACCACAGTTGTATAACATTGAGCAGAGTATTGTAATATAGTTCAAACTTAATTTTGAAATGTAGGGTCCAGTCTTTGCCTGAAACACAAGATAGTCACACCCAGGCGGTGCCACCACACCATTCTAATTCTATGAAACCTGATCCTTTCATGCAGTCTGGGTGAGCAAATAGAAACTTGAAGTCTTCTATATATGAAAGAGAAATACTTTCTTAAGCATTTGGAAAAATGGAAAGCACAACAAATATTATGTTTATGATTATGGGTTGTTGGAATTTAATTAGGCTGGGGCAAGTATCAGATCATCAGGAACAACCTAACCAAGATTCAAGGGCATCTAACGTAGCTTATCCACAGCAACACAACTCCATAGTTAGTGGACCTATCATCGCATCTGGGTACACAATTATTCAATTACATAATTTAGTTTCCATGATATTATAGAACATACAACTATGTATGTGCTTATTGAATTCCAATAAGGTTCTTCCTTCTCCTTCTTCCTTAGGCCTCGGGGAATGGGTGGTCAACAGAAAAACCCTGACCATGTGCAGATGATACCTGATGTTGTAGCTGATATAAGGTCAAGGCCTTCTGTGCTATCTAACATAGCTGATCCTCAGAATCACAGCTCTGGGCTGTCGAGCTCCTATGCCTTTTAGGTACCTAAATGATCCTCATTTGCTTATATTATATATTCTTTCAAGGAAAAAAGGAACTGCTTCCTTTTGAAAGAAAAAAAGTTAGAAACTAACTTGCTTTCGTGCCATGTTTAAGATCAAGTTGAGATGCTAGTTATCTAGAAGGGTTTAGTTTTCTGGTGGACCTATGTAAAGGGGTTTAGTTTTCTTGGTGCTTTCATCTTCATGCTCATACTGAATTCTTTTTGTAGGTTTGCTCCTGTCCAACTTGATGACATACTGAATCAATCTACTATTCCAAGTGATAGCAGTTCTCAGAGGAGTGTTCAATTCCGAAACTCCCCAACTGAACAAGTAAGAGTCTTCCTCTCCTCACTCGATGATTTTCGAAAGTTCAAAGTGGTATATATGGCTAGAACTCTACATTTGTAAATTAGGGGTCTCTCTCCTATCCACTTAAGAATTCTTAGTTGCACATTAGACAAAAATCCTGTCAATAGGTAGTTTCTTTTTTCTTGTGTAACTTTTGTAAATAAGTGTTTTCTGAAAGAAAAAGGAAATTATTGTAGCAGGGGACACCAGAACAAGAAGACTACGTTGTCAAACGACGTGGCAAACAACTTCTATTAGGAGAGTCATCGTCGCTGGCCAAACGCTCCAAGGTATCAACTTTTCAGTATTACCTTGCATTACTTCCCATGGTTTTGCAAAGGCTTAACTGCAGGCAAGAGTTTCAGAACTGACATTGTACTATCATTGATGAAAACACCTTTTACTGATCGGATCAAATGCAGAGGAATTCAGCAGCTTCTAGTCGTACAGAAGTCAACAGGAGTACTTTTGAATCTCAAGAAAAAGAAATGGATATGTTGTCTAACCTTTTCTCTCCTTCTAATGCAAGGTCTACGAAATTTTATTGAATGATGTTCTTCTTGTTCTCAGTAACTTCCAACTTATTACAGTTTTTATGGTTTCAGGGAAATGAAAAATAGTCTTTATGATCCAGCGTTTGAGGCAATCGGCCTGCCTATTGACCCCCATCTTCGAATGTTTCAAGCAAGCAAGCAATTCCTCCAATGAAGAGATAGTGGGTTTTGGTCACCTTTAACTTGTCTGGCAAGGGTTAACACTTGCTATAATATATCCTATTGTATTAGGGTCAACTAATAAATAGACAGTGTAACTCTGACATTATAGTCCATCATAACTGTTTAAGGGCATATTCCTATATGAATTTTGTAAAATGTTTTTATATTTTTATTTTAAATTTTCTATCTAGTTCCAGTTCTCATGTTACTTTAAAATCTATATATAACAATCATGACTTGAGAATTTAATGGAGAAGCATGGCAACCATGGAATAAAAAAATGTAACAAATATGTGAATGAGAAAGAAAAAAAAACCCCTTGAATAAGAACACATCATCCCCTCATATGTAAGGAAGAGGAGGTGCCAAAAGGTTAAATTCCATTAAGAAGTACTGATAATTGGTACAACATTCCTTGTTATGAAAATAGGAAGATCAATAAACAATTGCCTCTTGGCTTTTAACATCTGATTGATTGGAAGGGAAGTGCGGTATAGCAGTGTTTCATTTGGGGAAGTGGCTTTTATCCACAGTAAGCTGCTGCATTAAGGCACAGATAACCTGTGCAGGAGCCAGGATGAACATGGTAGGTGGGTGATAGAATTGACATGAGACCACAGATCCTTGCGAAACAAACGAATAACAGGTTTAAATCGGTTCATACAAACAATCATCCATATAATCCTCAAGAATCAAGCTTGCCTGGGGAGGTTTGATTTACAATTTGTAGACACAAAGAAATAACAGATGGCATGGAAGTTATGCAAACCAGAAGAACAAATGTTTTCTTCAATACAGGAGTGCTGTTAAGTATCTGTAGTCTGGTTTGTTTTTAGGGATACTCATATTCAATTTTCAGACTTGATTATTCCTGATTCTACTTTCAAGAATTAAATGATTTTATTTCTCGGTTTTCCAAGGTTTTCTGCTGCAAAGATGTAAATTTGGTTACTTGTGGCTGGCTTTCAACTCTTCAGCCTGCTATTGTACTTCTGTACATAGATTTTTTGCACAATATTCTAATTAAAAATAGATACAAAAGTTAGTTGGTATGGACTTTGCCATATTATTGTGCGGTAGACAAATAAAAGATATACAAATATATCCAATGTTTACAAACAAGACCCAGGAAAAGAAGATGCATCAGGACAAAGGATAGATCCTTGATATTATCTCAACTTGGTTCTGTCTACTCACTATACTTTCATTTTAAACCACCCAAGAACAGAAATCAAGATTACATAGTATTAATACATTCTAAAAGTAGGCCACTAATTCTAATTATTCAACAAAAAGAAAACAAGATCCATCTCTTGACAAAAACTAACCTCAATAAAGAGTGTTATCAAAAACCCAAGGTTCATGCACGAAAAGCTCTCGGCCATTCAGTTGCACTGTTCCTGAAGCTATGTCCTCTGCACGTTTCCTTGCTGCTTCAGCTCTTCTGGCAGATGCATCATCATCCTACAAAAAAACATGTATACATATGAGAATACACACTTTATAGATATTGCAAGTCTGAAAGAGGCACAGGCAAGAGCCTATAACCATAGAAACAACATTAGATTCTTAAGAATAACAAGTGATCAGTACCTAAAATCTACTACAAGGCCGGGAAGACCGTGACAATTTATACCTTGCAAATTGCAATGCTGCTAGCAGAAACACACTAACTCTACACACCAAGGAAGTCCTTAAATCTACAATTACCAATCAATACAAACCTTGAAATCCATCACAAACAAATTACACATAAAACAAAGAAAACTTTCTCTATTTGCATATTCTAAGCAATATCTTATATTGTATTTGTACCCAAAAAGTAGTGGTATTTAATTACACATGAAGCTTCCAATTCCAAAATATGTAACGTAGATACAATTCAACACCAGAAAGGGAAAGAATGAGAGAAAACAAACCCTAGCCCCTAAAAATCTAAAGCAAGAGAAATTTTGCAAAAAGAAAAAGAAAAAAAACCTTCTGGCGTTTCCAGGCGAGGAACTGGGCCTTCGTCATGGACCTCGGGTTCTCGCCTTGCTTATTTTCTAGCTCTTCCGCTTCTGCTCCCATTTTTTTTTTCTCTTTCGTTTTCTCGGATTTTTCTTACTTCCAAACAGAGGGGCTGAGAGTCAACTACGGAAAATAACGGCGTTAGGTAGTTTATTGTTACTCTTTGACGCGGGGAATTTCCTGATTCGGTGTCGTTGGAGCGAACTTAATGAGAACGACGTGTCGTTCGACTAACTAAGTCTGAAGATACAGTTTTTTGTAATTGTCGAAGTTAGGAAGAGGAGGGCGTTTTCTCACACACATTGCCAATGTTCTATTAAGATTCGAACTTAAGATAACAGGTCTGTAAGTCAAGATCATTTTCCACTAGATTAGAACTCCATTAATAGAAGATACATCTCTTGGATGAGCTACAATACAACAAGCCTTTAGGCTTGGACACGGTTCGGTGTAGCACCTAAATTATAAACGGCATCAATCATGTCTGTAATGATTTAACTAAATCATAAAGCAACCCAATAGGATTGGTTTAGGCCAATTCGGTTTACTTAGATTTGCAATTTGGGTTGGTCAGTTCTGGTTTTTATTTTACACCAATTTTCTAATTCTTTTGATTGTATGGTGTCTTTGCTCTCCTCAAATTTTGAAGAAAATCATGTTTTTCTACATTTTTAAAGGGTAAAAAGAATTATTAATCCAAGTACTAATGCACGTTTTTCAAGTATATAAGTAACTACTCTTATCTACTCGAATTACAAGTTTATTGCAATTTTCTTTCCCACCTTTGTAAACATTAATGACTAAACCAACTTCCATGTATATGGCCAAAACAAGAAAATACTCAAACATCTCTTTACTTAATTCCCTACTTTACAGTCACAGCACATAAGGCTGTGCATATTTTTAGGGTGTAGTCATGGTTTTTGATGTAATTAATATCCAATAAGGCCACTTAAACCATCAACAGCTGCTCCCACCTGCCACTTTGGGATTGAGGCACGCATCTACAGCTTCACCAACAGTGAGGAAAACCCTCTCCCCTCCAATTATATCTAACAATTTGGCCACCTTTAGCCTGTGAATCACTTGCCATCTTGGGTTGGCCATAGCTAACTGCAATCGAACATAAACAAAATCATTGAAATCCATAACAAGTTTACATATATATCGGACACTTAAAAAAAAAATAAATAAATAAAATTGAACTGATGCCTTACTTCTATGCCATACGAAAACAACTTCTTGTGTATTTCTTCTAGTGCAAGAATTCCCGAAGTGTCGATATTTATCACATCTATCATAAGAGAAATTTGACATAATCAGCCAAAATTTTAAACTTATATCTCGTTGAGAGGTGGAATATATACGTCTTCTTTCACAATCATCTTATCAAATGAGCATCACTCGATAGATAAAAATGAGAGAAAAAGTACATATACAACCGCTTCGCATATTAATAAATTTTTATCAGGCTTTAGAACTACAAATAGAAGGAACTTACTTGACATGTCAAGGATTACATGTTGAATTCTTCCCTTTTCTTTCTGATCTTCAGTCTCATTCTCTTCTTTCATCACCGACCTCATTACCCTAAAATAAACATAGCCCTAATGCATTAATTGTTTGCAAGTTGAAATTAATTATGTCACCTCAAGAGCCCTTGATCATGGCAATCTAATTGATTAAACTCATACCTTTCTCTCACAGAGTTCGCATTAGCAAAACAAAGCAGAGAAGAGTTGATGCCAATTATCAAGATGCTTGGAGTTTTTGTGGCCATGGGGTACTGATTGATGTTACAAAAGATGTCTGTTCTTGGAAGTCTCCCTAGAACTTCTATGCCAGGTCTAAGTGAATTCACCAATATCTTTGCAAAGGAGATGCTGACCTGCAGTCCATCAAAAACTCACAATCTTATTCCTTCTTAATAATTTGGCTTGATACTTGCAAGCTATTCAAAAATTGACATTTTGATAGGTTCCACCAGAATCAATCCATGAAGGAAAAAAAAAACCTCCATCGTCTATAGTGGGCTCAGTATATATAACAAAATGAAGCATCAAGCAATATACTACTGCTATTAATGGCCAAGTGATATATATAGTGGGTAACAAGAGAAATGGTACTATGTAAGAGCCTACATTACCCTAAAATGGGTCCTAAATGGCCCCACATGCATAACAATCTCATATGGGAAACTTTAGATTTGTCAATTGAAGGTGATTTGATGATTCCTTGCAATTGGATGTTGAAATCATTCAAATCTCATGTTACATGAAGTATAGCGAGCAAAGTCTTTTATGGTGAGAGTGTCATATATAGACCATAAATGTGGACTTTCATATTAGTCATATGATTCATCTGAATAATAACTTCACTTTAGTTTAACGAAATGATCATATGACCACACATGAGGAATCCATATATGACAACCTCACTATAGAATTTCACATAGTGAGCAATATGATCTCATTCCCCACATTGCCACCTGCTAGATTTTCATCAACAGTAAGTCTCAATATATTCTATATTTTAATTAAAAAAAGTGAAAAATATCCAAAAGAATTGACCTGATCCTTCTACCTGGGTCATCTGGTAGGCCCAATTCATACTAAAGATAAGCATCCACTAGTCTACCAAGATCCTCACCACTACATTATCACTCTCAATCATGGATGGAGCCTACCTCTTGTTTAAACTCAGCTTCACATATCAGAAAATGACCTCTCATTATTCTATCTATACATTTTACCATTAAAAGTTAGATAAAAATTTGTCTGGTTAATTTTAATTAGCTTCCCATCCTAGATAGAATTTAATGCATATTGATGGACTTTAAAGTGACAAGAGTGAAAAGTTACCGCAACAAGAAGACCAATCTCTGCTGATGCAAACAAGACCCCAAAGAAAGCACCAATGCAAGCAAGGAAGTCTAATTTGTCAACCTTCCAAATGTGGTAAGCTCCAGTTATATCAACAAGTCCAGGAAGAGCTGATAGGATGATTGAAGCAAGGATGGCAATGGGAGTGAAGTACAAGAGCCTAGTAAGCAATTCCACTGATAAAATTACAGTGAGGGCCATAACTATATTTGATACCACAGTTTCACACCCTGCACTAAAATTTACAGCTGTTCTTGAAAATGAACCTGCAGAAGCCACAGCCAATCAATTGCTTTTGACTAATTAATGCCGATTTTCGAACTGCACCTTTGACAAGTAGGAGTAATATAACTCACCAGTTGACACATAGCAAGAAGTTAAAGATCCAGCAATGTTCATGCATCCCATGGCTATCATTTCCTTGTTCCCATCAAGATGGTACCCTTTGATGGAAGCGAAAGATCGACCGACAGCAATGGCCTCCTGATTAAATCAAAACTTCAAATTATCATTAAAATCCACAACTTGATCAAGAAGAAATGTATAGTGAAAGTAAAGGATGACTCACAGCAAGAGCAATAACAGCAGAAATAAGTCCTGCTTTGGCTGCTTGTCCAACATGTGGGCCACCGAGTTGTAACTGATGAGCTGAACTTGGATTTAGACCCCCTTTGATGTGTTTTACTATTTTCACTCCATGCTTATCAGCTTTTGTCAAAAACACTATCAAAGTAGATAATAGAACTGATATAAGGGGGGCTATAGCTGGCAACCAGAAGAGCTTTTTGTTTCTCTTGCCCTGCAGATAAGAAAGTTCTTTGAGGGCTAAATGACTAAAACAGAAAAGATTGGCTAAAGGGCAGATTGAGAGACTAGAAATTTGTCAATACTTACAATAAACCTGGTAAGTAGCAGGAAAATCAGGAATGCACAACCCAAGACTATATTCAGAGGGTACCACTGCCATGACAAAGGAGAGAGAGATCTGTCAACTTTGTGTGAATTGACAAGAGCACATAAACAGGTTGAGAAAACAAGAATCTAGATATTTTGGCCATTTTTCATATGAAATACATGAAATGGTTTTCGATTTTCTTCAAGAGTAAAACAAAAAACACTGAATTATGTACACTTAATTAGTATTTTCTCACTGCTGGAAGTGTCTTTCCTTGTGAGACAACCCATGTGAAGTACCTAAATCTTTTTTCTAGGATATGGATCTTGTAGAAAACTTACTGGTTCATGAACAATTGAATTGAAAACAGACTCCAAGACGGAGACCACATCAGTGTTGGTGGTGAAGTGATTGATCCCAAGTAGACCCTTCAGTTGTTGGAGACCAATGACAATGGCTGCACCAGCCATGAATCCTACAATGGCAGCATGTGAAAGAAAATCCACAAGAAAGCCCAACCTGTTAAGTACCATAAAAAAATTGTCTATTTGTTATGAACAAAGTTACAGAAAAGAACTAGCTAAACAATCCAAACATATTGAAAGGTTCCATCAAAGAAGGTCACAAGGAAAACAAGTTTTCTGTAAGAAGCATACCTAAAGATTCCAAAAGCAGCTTGGAAAATTCCAGCAAAGAAGGTCACAGTGAAGATAAGCTTTCTGTAAGCAACAGGATTGGCCACAGGATCTTCTATTTTCTGAAGCAAGGAGGCCAGCAGCATGGAAACCACAGCCACTGGCCCAATAGCTAGCTCTCTTGAACTCCCCATTAGAGAATAAACCAGAGGTGGCACAATGCTTGTGTCTAAATGAAATAAACAAACAACAAGAAAAATTAATGACCTGAGAATGATCAGAAATCTGCAGATAAAGAAACCAAACTAAACAACTTACACAGGCCATATTGAGGATCAAGTTTTGCAAGATTAGCATATCCAATACTCTGCCAGAATTCATAAAAAGACACAAAGAGGGAAGAAGAATATCATATTAGAATCACAATTATAATGTTTTTCTAAGTATAAGTTAAGCTAGGAGACTTACCTGAGGAACACTAAGGCTAGCCAGTGTTAAGCCGGCCATCACATCGTTTTTAAACTTTGATGCCTTGTAATTCCTTCCCCAGCTAAGAATCGGAAACAGACCCCGAAAGAACGAAAACACACGGCTAGCTGGAGTTTTCTGCTTAGAAGAGTAGTTGTTTCCTTGAGGAAAAACATTGCTTTTGATTCCATGAAGGAGCTGCTGCCATAGACCTGGTGGCTCAGGAGAATTGAGCAACCACTGAGCTCTCTCGACCCGACCGGTAGTGTCCTCAACATGATGCGGATGCTGCTGCAGCTCCACACTGAATACCTCAGTTGGCGGAGAACCCATGGTGGTTAATTTGAAGTGTTTGGGTGAACTCTCTTCAGTAGCATATTATGTACCTGCAGTGCTAGCTTTGTACCAACCCATGACAGAGATATGTGATTGTAATGTAGTCATTAAATTTAAATATATATACAAGTGCTTTAAGAAATATTTAACTGAATCATAGAAGTCAATACATATTGATGATGTCACATTAATTGCAGCTTGCATAGTACTCAGAAATTGAACTCCTCAGAATTGATGATGATTTCTAGGTATGTATGACACATGTATTTTAATATTACTATTGTTAATATGTTCTTTTTGTTGGGGTTTGGAGCTCAAAACCTCATAGGCAAGTATCCAAGTTATCGCTGGTACAGTGGATAATGCAAAGAGTCATCTCATATCCCAGAAAAATCAACTCCCATTAATGATGGGAAGTCACTAGATTTTCTACTGAAAGCATTGTTATTACATTCATAATGTTTGTGAGAAGGCAACTAGCATGGCTATAGAGTAAACCGTTATACTAAGCACTCATTTATTGAGCAGAATTGTCTGGTCAAAACTCTGCTGAAATCTAGTAAACGACTAGTTTACTGACTTAAGCATCGGAGAGTTCGATGGCATGACAAGGAGAACCGTTATTGTGGTTTGAATGATCTAATCTAGCTGAATTACAGATATATACTGCTAATTTCTTAGATGGGAACCTTACTTTTCTTCTAATTTATCCAACTAACCAGAATTTGCTTATGCATATAAAACAAAGCTCTGTGGCCTTAGTAGTCCCGTGAACTCTCTTATGTTTTCCTGAATGAGACCAAACAGGAGTTCGTCTGTTTATGATCCCATGGCAGGCTGTTAGTATAGATGTTTTCCATAGCAAGCTATTAGTACAGGTGTTCTCCATAGAAAAAGCAAGCAGCTTCCAGCAGGAAATAAATAAATAAACAAAAAAAAAAACTTGTACTGTTTAATACCTACAACTCTAAAGATTCATGATCTTTTGAATCACTGCATAACTCATGGTGTCTTAGAAAGAGGAAAAAAGAAAGTTTTTTCGTAAAGTACAAAGACCAAGAGACAATAGTACAGGCAATGCGGGTACAATCTATTTTTCTCATCATGAAGGATCAAATAGGTAGATTGAACAATATCTCCCACTGTAATTGTTTGGCTAAACTACCCCAAGAGCTCCAAGACCAACTCAAAACCTTTTTCTCATGACCTAATACCTACCTCAAATGACCAGAAAGTCCTAATAATAATACCCAGAAGAAATGGACAGATATTGGCCTGCTAGGCTCCATGGCTTGGTGGATATGTAGATACTATATAACTATATTGGTATATTATTGAAGAAGGTTGGTTTGCTCCTACTTTTCATCAACATCTACCATCCCATTTGCAGCATATATGTAGTGTGAATGGTGGTGTCATAATGGTCCCTTAATTTGATTCCCCATATGATATTGCAGAGTTAACCCAGCAGACATATTTGACAAACCTGCCATAGTTAAGCAATCAGAAACCCAAAACTATCACCTCCCAAGTGCTTATTGTGTTTCGCATCTCCATATAACATGATTCTTATCATGTACATATCTTTCTATTTTACCAATCATGCAACACGCTTAGACCAGGACCAGATCATCCAGTCTAAGGCCCAAACACCATTGATAATTAGAGAGCATAGTGTTATATGTACCGCATTTACTTATGACATCTCTCATGTAGGTGAGATCTACTATGTAGTTGGTCTCAACTACGTGAGATATTCGGTCAATAAAATGCTCGGTAAATGTAGCACAAATAGTTTATTATTAGATACTAATATCTAAAGATTACACACAATTATTTTCCCCTTTTAGACTTGGACAAGGACTTATTTGGACTTTTCACAAGCAAGAATTGGATGAAAACCGATGAACTTGGGCATTGACATGTGAATAAAGCAGCAGCACCATCATGTAGTTGGGATATATATGAACTTGTGCCCACTGCTGAGAGAATACAAGATTGTATGGAGGAGGTTGGTCTAGATATGACTTTGTGCCATGGTCCCTTTTTCTGTCAATCATAGGTCAATAGAGTCCCCCAACATTGTAGAGTTTAGCACTTCACGACCGACTTCCCAGTGGCCACACCACCTTTGATTCTTGTTTTAGTGCAGCTTTTTTGACCTCTCATGACCACATTAATTCCTAATGCAGTTGAAGCCTTTGTCCTTATCATTTGAAAGCTGCATCTTCTTTATCTGTAAGGAAGCTTATATTTGCTTTTATGAAGTTGCTTGCAATTTTTTCAGTCTCTCAAAGTAGTGCAGAATGTACGAAACCTAATTCGGTGTTCTTTTGACACATCGTAAGAATCTATTATAAAATTGAGAGAAGCTCAAAGTTTATTAATAATAATAAAAGTAATAACATCTCTAATCTCTTATCTAAAGTTGATTTTAATACTCCCTCAAATCCTAGAACCACTAGGGATGATAGTTAACTAGAAAATTGCAAAAATCAAAATTACCCTTAAAACTTAAAATGCTAATTTAACCTAGAAAACCATGTTAATTTGACTCTTCTTGTCGTTTTCTTGGGAGTCATGGCCCCAAATCGGAGTTCGAAGAGTCCAAACCTGCAATAGTTTGATTTTATTTGTTTTAGGGCCTACGCATGTCCATCTGCTCATTGATCATCTCGGCTAATATTCTACCTCATCTTATAAGATTATTGATTTCTTGATTACTATGTATCTTGCATGTTATATCATCATATTGTGAATCTAAATCATACATATACACACGATTCAACACAACAATGGTTTTATACAACTCACAATTTTACGACTCAACATATGATATCATACTATTGAGTCAGAAGAACATCTCTCATTTTTCAATTGAGACAGTCCCTCTTAGGCTGATCAACATGGAATATATATATATATATATATATATATATATATATTGTGGGAATTGCAAGATGTGTCCGTAATTTAGCTTATTCGATCATTATTGCTCTTTTTAACAAGTAGGTCCATGCATGCCCAATATTTCAAAGATGCCCTCTGTTGCAATTGATTGTAGGTAGATAGTGGAAGTCAATTTTTAAAACACAGTAGTGTTTCATGCTTATTTTTGGAGGAGAAAATGGCTCTCCCTCCAGAGAAAATTACAAACTAAATCTGGAGATGAAACCCATCTGCCTCTCTCATATGCTTCAAGCTCATGATCTTGGACACAATTGAGGGAATATTCACAAACGTGATGGGCATTGCAATATTAGTCCCCTTTTTTGGGTGCTTTTACTAAAAGAAAAAAAGCACTTATACAAGCCTTTGAAAAACACTTAAAAGTTAAAAGCATTGTGCCTTAGTTAACCTAAGCATGTCTGAGACTCACTTTGATCAGAAAAAAAACTCAGCTCATAATGCTTCAGGCCTCCACTTTATAATGGATTATTCTACAAATATAAGCACTTCCAGTACACTATGATGCACAATATTGGTAGGGGAATTGATGCGTTTTATATAGGTATGGATAATATAGATTTAGAGCTAATTATTTTGTCTTATTTTTTAATAAATTGTTCATTGCAGCAGCAAAAAGAAGAAGAAAAAAAATCCATAAGGAAAAGAAGGCAGAAGGAAGATCAGAACTGACCCAGACTGGATACAAGCAGAAGCCTACAAAGGCTACAGATATAAAAACGAAAAGACAACATTCTTCCTACTTTAAAAACTTTAGGCTATCACTTGTCTGGGTACGTGTCTTTTATCCCCCCCACACATGTACAATGATTCTTTGTTTTTTTGTTTTTTAATCAAATGGCGGAGAAACGGTTCAAATTTTTGAACGTCCTGAAAAAGATATGCAACAAGATTAATTTTTAGTTGGACTACATACAATAATTTAACCATGCATTTGAGTGAGGAAATAAACTTGAAATCTAGACAAGAGTTAGAAATTTTAAATTGACATATATCAATTCTCTTGTTTGGAACTAAACGTGTTTAAAAAAACTGGGAATTTGGAAGTGATCAATTCCAACATTAAATTTCATTTAAATAGTCGTTAATTCTTAAATTCCAAGAGGATGGAGTATTAAGAATAAATAAAAACATTACATTAGCCTGCCATCACCACCAATACCACCATCATGATCGTCACTACTGCCACCACTTACCACTAGCATCCCACCTTCAATATCACATATGATACTATTGCCACTACTGAAAGAAGATAAATGTGAAATTTTCACATTCAAATTCATTAAACTTTTAAATTAGCCAAATACGAAACTTAACGAATTCTAAACACTAATCTCATTATTTTGAATTTTATCATTCATAAAGTGCTTCGTATTTTTAAATTTTCTCATTTAAACGTAGTGTATAATTGTGATATTTCTTTTTTGATAAATTAAAGTTTCTCATACAATAGTTCAAGATTATAATGTATGGGCTGGGGATTTACTTTGATTTGCATGAGGCAAGAGGCCTAAGACAAGGGCCAACATAGAACAAAAGGCGCAATGCACAACGGGAGCTTACACATAATAAAAGTGGATTGAATTTGCAATATTACAGAAGAGAGTTCGAGGCTTGAGATGCACCTGAAATATCTGTGTCATGAATGTTGCTATAATAATATAGTTCATTTTATGTATCATGTTCCCGGGGATGCCATTGGAAAGTCCTTTTGGTGTTTCCTGCATTTTCATCTTCGAAGGAGTACACATTCAAGTAGTTAAAAATTACTCATTCCCTTCAAGTAGGCAAAATTTGACTACTCGAAAAGCAAATATTGGAAAGTATGATATTTAATGATAAGCAATATGTATATTGGAATACAACTATACCTCGTGGGATTGCCTAATTCATTGGACTGACTAACTTAGAGTATGTTTAATGGGACTGATCTGATCTGGACTAGGTTCATATTTGGCCTCGAATGGGAAAAAAACAAAAACACTTTCTAAGACATATGTTTGGCCTAAGGCAAGATGAGAGATTGGTTTTGCCTACCTGTTAGCCCAGGCAAGATAAAGGTCCCATTATCAGTTTTTTATATATAAAAAAAAATAGCAACAAAAGTTGATTCCAACAACTATTGAGGAGTTGTCATGTGGCGCTATCAAATGCAACAGTCCAACAACTAGTTGCTTGCCCTTTTTTTTTTCCCTCATAACTCTATGATTGGTTCACTCCTCCTTCCTAGTTGTTTTTTACATTTTCAAAAATAAATTTTTGTGTTGTTTTTCTTGGACTTTGATTTTTGTCACAAATAAAATAATAATAAACTAAAATAACAAGTTTTGAGTTTTAGCCCCTCACAACTAGAACCACAAAAAAATTGAGAAGCTAGATTGAATAGGACCATTTTGAGGGGCTAAAACAGCACCTAGCCCTTTGCCCCTTGCCTTTGCATTAGACATGCTCTTATAACGACACAAATGAGTAGACAACATGTTGCCTAGGTTGTTAAAGTACAACTTTGCCTATTTCCTTTGCATATTCTTTTTTAGATTCCCATGTTCCCTTTGTAACTATGTTTTACTCTTTATTTTTACTTTTATGGCGATCAACGGATATCACGCAGATGCAAAAATATAGCAAATATAAATAAATCCAACAACACACAAATGATTTATACTAATTCGACTTGCACTTCTGCATCCAATTCAAAGGAGGAAATTCACTAATAACCAAAGGAGATTACAAAATAATGTTTAAGCTCTCACAAACCCAAATCCCACATACACCTAAATCACTCACACTCTCACATACACAGATGAGGCAAGAACAAATCTCATATTCTTGCTCACAATGAAGAGACCAAAAAAGAGCTATTATGGAGAGGTAAAAATGTTACAAACACAAGGGACCAAAGAGGAGAACAAACCCAGAAGTGTAGTTGATGTGCAACAAACCAAAGAAGAGTGATTATCTCTCTTACACCAAAAAAAGAGAATTCTCTCACAAATTGGTTCTTCTTTCTCAACACCTTAAGTAGACGAAAAAAAAAGCTCACCTTGTTGAAGAATATAAAGTCCCACATCGAAAATTTGACTAAATAAATTACAACTTATAATAAGTTGTTCCACTACGAATAACACCAAAGCCTTTTGTGGTAAAAGCCCACACCTACTGGGCTTTGTAGGTGGTTAAGTTGTGGACAATATTAGTGTTGCAACAGTGAGTCGTTGGCCCGTATCTCTGAAATTTAACATGGTATCAAAGCAGGACCCCGACCCAGACCTACTCCAACCTAGACCAATCACACCGTGATTAGACATAGATAGCAAAATAGTATTATCCCTGTTTCATGTAAGTGTTTCTCCCTCAAATGAGAATATGATGGATTATATAGGTGGGGACAAATGACTAAGTTCAAAATCCTAAGCCACCAAGCAAGTGCACAAATATGGGCTTCTCATTCCCATACAAATGGGCTTTCAAATTTAAGCCGAGTTTCAACATTTGGAATACCTTCAATCTCAACTCTATTTCCTTAATTTTCTCATCTTGGAGGATATCCAAAAAATCCCAATGAACCAAACACAAATAAGTTTCAAGTTATGGTCCTTGTATTTTAACTACAAGTCTACAACGTCCATGAAATTTACAAAAATGGGTAGCTTGAGAGGAGAGGCACGACTACTCTCTCGTCCATCAAAAGTGGTGATGTTTCCAAATTAGGGAAAGGCCACGAAAAATGAAAGACAAGCATATGCAAAATTCTACGGGAGGTATTAATCTTCAACTTCATTTGAGGTGAAAAAAGTCATCTCCAAGACTCCAAGTACTCTCAACTCACCTGATAGCCTCATATTTATAGTCAATTCATGGCCTGCAACTTTCGGTCATCGACATGAGATGATATCAATTATCAACATTTATTTTGACACAACAAATAATCTTTCATTTGTCTCCATCACAATGTGAACCGTATAACTTGAGTTTTTACTTTATATGAGGAAAAAAAAAAAGTGAAATGACAGCTATCTGCTTTGGGTAGGTTTCTCCTGTGAGATGACACATTGATATGTTTGCCCTAAACAAGCTCCACACTCAGATTGGCCAAAGGTTGACCACATTGACAATGTGACATAATTCTTGAAATAATTTTTTTCTAGGGTTTTTGGGAGAGATTTTAATTTTGTCATCAATTCATTGAAGAGAAGGTTAAGGGGCCCAACCCATCAAACACAGCAAAAAAATCTCGAACAAGAGGACAAAGATTTGAACTCGGAAAATACCACTACACTAATAGCTGGCTGAGTGTGACTTTCGAGATTATCTTCTTAGGGCCAGTTTGGCATTGCTGTGCTGTGAAAATAATCGCTGTCAGATTTGCTGTGAGAGAAATCAGCTGTGAGAGAAAGCAGTTTGGCGTTTGGTAAAATTTTTGTTAAAAGTGTTGTTGGTATTAATTTTACGCATAATCAGAAAATGATTGCCGCATAATCATTAAACCCAGCGCCTCTTCGAAATTGATTCCTAAATAATCAGAAAATGAAAGCACCTCATTAGCTGCTTTCCCTTATAGCTTTCTCTCACAGCAATTTTTAACAATAAGTGATTTTCTCACAGTTTACCAAACGGGTTGAGCTTCTCAAAATTTTTTAAAAATCACTTATTACCCCAAATAAGTAATGCCAAACTAGCACTAAGTGATTTTTAAAAAATTTTGAGAAGCTCAACCCATTTGGTAAACTGTGAGAAAATCACTTATTGTTAAAAATTGCTGTGAGAGAAAGCTATAAGGGAAAGCAGCTAATGAGGTGCTTTCATTTTCTGATTATTTAGGAATCAGTTTCGAAGAGGCGCTGGGTTTAATGATTATGCGGCAATCATTTTCTGATTATGCGTAAAATTAATACCAACAACACTTTTAACAAAAATTTTACCAAACGCCAAACTGCTTTCTCTCACAGCTGATTTTTCTCACAACAAATCTGACAGCGATTATTTTCACAGCACAGCAATGCCAAACTGGCCCTTAGTATAATTCATTATCGTCAGCATATGTAGAATTCATGACTCCATGACAAAATTTTACCGTTACACTATCCAACAAACAATTTTTTTTTGGGAAACTATAAGTCATTACTTGTTAGATATTCATTTGTAAAATGTAGTTACTTATTTGATTCTTTGATTTATAAAAGTTCCTCATGAATTTACATCACAATCAACGTTGAAACACCAAGTGGATAGAATGCTAGGACGACCCTTGGTATTAAAGGAAGGCATAGACTTGACTCTCACTCACATCACATACATATATACACTAGCGAACCTATTTATGAGCAAAGAGGTGTAGCTACACCTCCCCTTGGCGGAAAATCCTTTGGGGTGGCCGGAATTTGCCCTTCTGCCGATGCCCACCATGTGTTCAATTAAATGTCTGAAAGAGACTTTGTAATATTCAATTTGATCTTCACATAAACTTGTTGTCTCCCAAAATTCTTTTAATGGTGTATCTCTATTTAATAAATATCCATGAGCTTTAATCCCCCTTATTTGGCATATGTCCTTTCTTAGTTTCTCAACTTATAATTTTATTTTATTTTATGCAGATTTCACGTATATTTATTCAAAGTTTCTCTCTTCCCTGTCGACTAATGTAAATGGGTTCACGGACTCCTTGCACATGGATTTCCTTCACACTTTTAACCTTTTAAATGTTGCCCTCCCCTGAAAAATTCCTAAGTCTCTGCTAGTGCATATATATAGTGTGGAATGAAGCCTCTTTGACTGACTGACTATTTTGCAGATATATCTTTTTGACCAGCTGTTAGCTATACACAAAGTGGAAAAAATTTCATTAGATTTCAATTTTTTTTTCCTTGTAAGCAAATGAATTTCATTAAATTCCATTCCTTGATTTTCCTGAATTATTATAATTTTAAATAATTAAAAAAAAAAACTAGATGTATAATCACTTGTCTATTAATCAACAAAAAAAAAATGAACTTGTGGCTATGAGAAAAGGAATTTAATTAAGGAATTCTTGTAGACATGTCACTTGAATTTATACCTAAGTTTCAATTTGTTACCTCAAAGAAAAATTTAAGAGAAATGTCACCTAAATTTTTCAAAATCCATGATTTGTCATCTAACTTTAACACCATCCAATTTGCATTTTCAAGGAAAAAAAAGAGACAAAAAAGAGACCTCTCTTTCCCTTTCTCTCCCACCTTAATGGCTTGCCGTGCTCGCCTAGCAACTCTATGTAAGGTCGCAATCTGTGTTGGGAAAGGCATCATGCTGGTCTACCGAATTGTTGGTTTGGTAGTTGTCTTTCCACAAATTTCAATATGCAAATGGGAAAATTCCAAAAAGAAAAAATAAGAAGAAAAAGGTGGGTTGAGGGGATTTGTGTGTGGAGGAGGGTATGTGTTCCATGGTACAGAGAGTGGGAGGAAGGGGAAGAGAGAAGGAGGAATGGATGAAGGGTCTGTGAAGAGGGAATGAGGAATGGATTTCAAGGTGGGCGGGGTTGATTGGAGCCGTCGGTGGCGCACATGGGATAGGGGAATGTGAGAATTTTCAATTTTAATTGTTTAAAAGATATACAATTATTTTTACTAGCCTCTCCGCACACACTTCCGTGCCTGCGAGATGCTTTTTTTAAAATAAATAAATAAATTTATTTTAGAATTAAAAAAGATAATGGGTAGTTGTGTTCCATAAAAATAGGATCTATTATCTGATTTTTCTTTTAATTTTAATTTTTTTTAATATGAAAAAGTGTGAATTTACCATATTATCCTCATTTAATTAATAATTTCAATTCTTAATGTTTGCATTAATCAAGGGCATTTTCTGATATTTTGAATATTTCACCATTCTCTGCCTTTTGCTTTATATATATAGATAATAATTTTTCCATTTTTTATAATACCCTTGAAAATAGAAAGACTAAAATACCCTTAAAAATGAATGGTGTTAAAGTCAAATGACAAATCATGAATTTTGAAAAATTAAGGTGACATTTCTCTTAAATTTTTCTTTAAGGTGACAAATTGAAACTGATGTATAAGTTCAGGTGACATTTTTACAAAAATCTCTTTAATTAATTTGAAAACTATTGTTATTGTCCAAGTCTAAGTCTAACATTGAAGTAGGCGACTCTACCCCATATGAAATACGCGACCCCATCTAAACGTTGGATTTTCTGAACCCACCTTTTTGAATTTTCATGGGGCATTGGGTACAAATTCATTATAATTATGATAATGTGAAGGTAAAAAGTCTCACATTAGAAAGTTAGAAAATCCTAAAAAGACTTACAAGGAATTGGGCTACTCCACCTATTGCCAATTAATTTTGGGTGGTCTCGCATGTTTAGTAATACCTATATTTTGGTTTCTATATGTTTTTCAAAGAAAAAGAAAAGGGAAATAGATTAGAGATCGAGAACGCTGATATTCAAGAATAAAAATTTAAAACTATTGTAAACAATGTATACTATAAATTTTGACGCTAATTCAATCCATTGAAAATAGATGTTCTAAGTTGAAAAGCTCCATGCAATAATAGAAGACGGGGCAAATTCCATTCTATATAAACTTCGGCCTTCTATTTGTCAAAAACTTTGACTTGAAACTTTAGGATTTGTACCTTCTATTATCTAAAAGGCAAGTACTATTTCTTGACCGAAGAATAAAATACAAGTACAGTTGAAAATAATCCTCTTTTATCTATCCATGTAATAATATATATTTTTATTTTATTTCCGTCATTATTATTGTTTATTTTATTATTAGGTGAGATATCAACTTCTCGAGAATAAGAGAGAGTGCGACAGATGTTTTTTCATGTCTGATTTTATTCGTATTCGTTTATATAATTGAGAGAGAAGATTCTTCGGTTCTTTCCTGCTCGTCTTCTTTTTTCTGAGGCCAATGCATGTCTATTCGATGTTATCCCCAAAAAAATAAAAGTAAAAATAAAAGCCATTTCGAAGTATAAATTAGTACTTGTACTTTAGTCAACATACTTCAAATGTCGACGCAGTTTGACAGATAATTGTCTATGACAAAGGAAAAAAAAAAAAAACAAATTCATCAGTATTACCAACTGAAATTGTACCAAAAAGGAAAAAAAAATTATGAACTGAAAATGACTATGGCTATACCAAAAGAATAAGATGGAAAAATTGCATGTACTAAACCTATTATAGACGCGTTCCAAAAATTGAACTTGAAAAGTACACAACAAAAATCCTAGCTTTCTCTCTCACGAAAAACACTTTTCCTTTTGTGGGAGTTTTATTTGTATTGTTATAGCTTGGTTTTTCCAAGCTTTATATATATATTTTTTTATTGTTCTGAGTTTGCAATCTTAATTGGGATGCCTATGTTAGAGTTTCTTCAATTGTGCGTGATCGAGTGGAGGCGCATCAGATTGTCTTAATTTTGATGTTAGATCGTTCTATTATTGTAATGGCCCTTGTGTAACTAGTTTATATTGGCCATTTGTGGCTAGTGACTTTTTTGGCTGAATTATGAATACAATCCCAGAGTTTCTCAACCAAAAAATAAAAAATAAAATTGTGTTCCAACATACATACATACCTAACATGATCAATGTTTGTGCAAATTTCTCATGAGAGGATATTCATGTGTAGATCCTTCACCTTTTGAGGTTCCTTTTCTCTTTTCCTTGATTCCTGTAAAAGAAATATGAGTAAAAGACCACGTGTGGAGGTGTTGCCCAAAGGCCTTCCAATGCCTAAGTTAGTTCAATTGGATCTTTGAGAAAAGATGCGGCAACAGCTAAACTAGACTGAGTTTTTGCTAGGGAGAGAGAGAGAGGTTTCGGGGGTTTTAGAGCTAGGTTTCGGATTACCTTGTGTGTTGAATGTGGCTATGTATTTATAGGGCTCTAGTCATCTAGGGTTTTTCAAATAATAATTCCTATTTGAAAGGAAGATATTATTTCCCTTAAATGGTGAGATTGAGTCAATTAAGGATTTCAATTAGAATCAAATCCCTAATGGATGATACTATCATAAATTGATGATATTATCTTTTAATTGCTGATTATATTTCCAAATAAAAATAATATCCCTATTTTTGGTATCAATTAATTGGCCAAATAAATGGGCTCAATTATTGAGCCCATTTATATTCTTCTTGTTCACGAGGTACCTTGTGATTGGAAGCCGGAATATTTGCTTCTTATGATACTATTTCTTTTCTTTGTGAAAAAAAGTTTAGAGGAGGGAGACAGGTATTTCTGTTTTCAATACTAAAGTAAGGGGGGTGTATCCGATTTAAACTTTTAATGACTTTTATAGAGTTTAAAAGTCTGGAGGTATTCAATTTAGACTTTTAAAGAGTTATAAAAGTCTTAGGTATTCAATTGTGGTATTCAATTGTGTACAATTGTTTTTAAAAAGTATTTAAAAGTTTGGTAGTATTCAGTTATGACTTTTTAAAGAGTATTTTAAAAGTTGGTGGTATCCAAAAAGTTAATGACTTTTAAAAAGCTTATTAAATGAATGACTTTTCCATACTTTTAAGGCTAATTGTTAAGAGCAAAAGTCTTGTAAATTTACTAGTGACTTTTATCAACTCTATGAAAGTATTTAAGAATTTGTCATCTCTATGAAAGTCACTCACTTAAAAAAAGTCTTTATAAGTATGAATTGGATACACCCCCTTAAGTCACAAATTCAAATCGCCTCTTTAGTTTATTAAAAAAAACACACACACACACATGGGTTAGGTGAGTTGGCCAAGTCATTTAGCCCATCTCCTTAAACCCAAATTCAAATATCCCTTTCTGTAAATTAGATTAATATAAAGCAAATTAGACTATCGCTTAAAAAAAAAAAAAAAAGAAGATATAAACACACTTGTAGAGTTCCTATGTATAATTTATATCGTAATTAGTTCTATATGCATCACAACTGTATAAACAAACTGAGGGTTAAATTAATATTAAAAAATTGACGAGGGATGAACGTGACTGGTGACGTATGCTTTGTTCTTTTTCGGAGAATGAGTGATATATAGTATATAAAATCTAATTATCTAATAACCATGCTTACCCAAAATAACTCCAGATGATTATCAATTCCCAATTTGCTAGTCAACCACTGGCGAAAAGTCCTCGTTCAATATGCCACATCCCGAACCTAGCCTCACAAACGTCTTTGTTCTACTTTTCCCGCGCCGGGCGGGGCCCACTCCGAAGAAAAATTAAAATCGGGGATAAGAAAACACGGGCGCAGGGAGGGCTTTGAATTTGCGACGTTTCTCCACGAAAGAAAAGCAAAAACAAACAAAAAACGTTTCTTTTAAAGTAAGGGAAAAGCAAAACCCAGCAGCCAAACAAGTCGTTTCTTCCTTGATCTTCCATTTTGAAGCGTGGCAGTTCCGTAAATATCGAGCCCTCAGTTGACTCCTCAGCAAACATGTTCCCAAAATTCAACAATACCAATAGTAGGTCCAATAATACAACTCCAATTTGTGTGAACCAATGTGAATTGGGTTTCTAGATTTTGTGCCAAAATATAAAAGATTTCATGTTGTCCTGGTGGCTTTAATTTCAGCTTTGTAATTTTTGGGGACCCTCCTAGCTGCTCAGTTTGGTACTTTGGTTACATAATTTTCTCGGCAACCAAACAAGTTTCCTATTTTACTGGGGCTTCCCTCTTTTGGGGGACTTTTTCTTTTTGTTAAACAATGCCTGAACACTGAACAGGTGGTATAGATATGGAGTTTCACAATCAATTTTTGGGTACATTGAACCTAGACAAAAACAAAACTGGGTTCTTTTATCAATCTAAATCTTCCTCTTGTGCTTCTTCAAAGATTGCCCATTATTTATAAATTGAAATTTTTTTTTCTCAGAAACATGAGGACCGTTGAGTGTGGGAGAGAAAGAGAAGGTGGGGAGCTCATGCTGGGTTCTGCCTTTTTGTGCATGCTATATAGTAAATTTTTTTTGCTTCTAACCATTTTTTTAATGCAATATTTTATTCATTTGTTTGGTTCTTTTTCCCTTTTGTACAGGAGTTCTGAGCTCAAGTGCATCGTTTCAGAAAGGAAGACCTTTTGGATAGGTGTAATTGTACCCCCGCACTATCAGTGGTTTTCATGAGAAGCATATGTTGGAGGTAAGAGATTCTGATTCAGACTTTATTCTCCATACCAAACACATATATGCAATTTGGAAAAAGACCCAGCACCCAAAAAAAAAAAAAACAGAGAGAGGAAAAAACAATGTCTTGTAGGTCTTTGGTTCATATTTATCATCATCTATTTCTGATTTTATTCTTTCTGCAATCTGTTAAACTAAACTTTGAATGAGCAATATATTTGGAAACCATGAACTCCGATTAAAGAGTTTTATTGGGGTGGTGTTAATATCAAAACCAAATAGTTTAAAGATTATTGTGCAGTTCAATAGAATTGGTCAAGTTGGCTTTTAAGGAATTCCAAAGTGGCATAATTGATTATTGAACTTCTATGCAGATTTAGAGATAAAGTAGGGTTTTAATCCTTTATGGGAATAGCATATTTCCTCTGTGACACTAGTTTTAAAGTTAAAGCCTTTGATGCTGCTGCTTCTGTTGTTTCATATCAGCATCAATAAACATTGTGATTGTAATTTCAACTTAGTGTGAAGAATCCAATAAATAAATATATAAAAAAATTAAAAAAAAGTATGCATTTAGCTGTCTATAACAAGGTGTATTGCTTATATCAACAACTCCGCCTCTTCTCTCAATGAAGATCGGTAAACCCTTTATTTCTTCCCTCCCTTCTTACATTCTTTTCCATTTTTTCTCTGTTCAGTCAAACCCTTTTGTTGTCCTCACAAAATTCTCAACATTAGGTGAAAAGCAAGGTAGGCCATAGGTTTACTGAACCAGAATAACAGGGGTTTACCCCAAAATGGGACCATAAGTAAGAATTTGATTCTATATTTTTTGTATTTTTCTTTTAAGACACCAAACATCTACTTCTAGAGTTGTAGTGTCTGTTGGGATGGACTTAAGGTCGAAAAACAAGGCCTAATAAATAATTAAAGAGAATGGATATATGCTTCTGGTTTTCTAGCTGCTGCCATCCGTGCACTTAAGTCAACACCATATTTCAATATTTGAAAACATATTGTACCCCTAAGCACTACAATTATGGAAGAAATGATGATCACTTTGCTCACATCAATCACCAGAAATTGAATAATGAAACCGTCGGCTGGTTGGGATTGAAACTTTTTTTGATAAACTTCGTTGTTAATTATGTATTTGTCATGTAAGAGATCCAGATTCACACCTTAATGCGTTTTTTGTGCTTGTGACTTTTCAGCTTGAAAAGTTTGACCAGAAGTCCTTTTTAAGTGCTTATATAAGGAAGAGCTTCTTAGCTTCCTTCAGCATTCACGTAAGCCCTGTGTGTACTTTCAAACAATTATTTGCGCAAAGCCTTCTCTGGCATCCATTCTTCTCATTGGGTTAGAGTCAGTTTCTATAACTATCACTTTTGGCGGACAAGTTTTGTTTCTTAAGTGTTGTCATATTATTAGCCATGGATTCTTTTGAGATATGTGCATTGAGTGAATAGGTCTTCACTCAGAAAAATATTCCCATGAACTAGTTGATTAATCACCATCTTTAAAAGTTGAAGGTAGAGGGTGTCAAAAAAATACCTTCTGCATGCAACTAGAAACTGCTCCTAGTGGTTTATTTCAGCCCTTCACACTTTTGCTCTATCATTTTGTTTATAAATAGGAGTCTGTGTTCTTATCTGCCTGCTCATGATTTATTTTGCTGTTTCCTGCATTACAGGTGAACTGATCATTCATGGCTTCAGTTCATTCAAACAACGAAGAACTTGAAACGAAAGAGATGGACACTAGAAGTATGTCATCTTCGCGCAATCATTCACAGGGCACACCTTACATTCACAAAGTAGGACTTCCCCCAAAGCAAAAACTCTTCAAGGAATTCACAAACACCATCAAAGAAACATTCTTTTCAGATGATCCTCTAAGGCCCTTCAAGCATCAGCCAAAGTCGCGAAAGTTCATCCTTGGCGTGCAGGCAATCTTCCCCATATTTGAATGGGGGAGAGGATATAATCTGTTGAAATTTAAGGGGGATCTAATTGCTGGACTGACTATTGCTAGTCTCTGCATCCCTCAGGTAACTTAGCAGCTTAATAGATGAACAGATAGAAGGGAACAATAAAAGAATAGCTAATTTATATCATTTCCATTTTCATGGTTGGTTCTAATGATTGTTCTCAACTGGAAAATCAGGACATTGGCTATTCAAAACTTGCAAACTTGGCTCCCCAGTATGGATTGTGTAAGTATCTATGCTACTCAACAACACCTTCCTCTCTTATAACTGATTTCCTTGGATATTGTTGTGAGACTGAGACTTCTCTTCTGTTGTTCCAAACCTTTACAGACTCGAGCTTTGTTCCACCGTTGATCTATGCTATCATGGGCAGCTCAAGAGATATAGCCATCGGACCTGTGGCTGTGGTGTCTCTCCTGTTGGGTACCTTGCTCCGGAATGAGATTGACCCCAATACAAATCCAGTAGATTACCGGAGGCTGGCGTTCACGGCTACCTTTTTTGCTGGGATCACCCAAGCTACCCTTGGGATTTTGAGGTAATTGTCTACTTCAGCTTTCTGATTCTTAAAGGGAAGTTACATCTTAATTGTTTCTTACCTTAATTCTTATTCTATCTCTGAAGGCGTTTTAGCTTTCCGTTCTTAGTGGATAATATTATACTTGTTTTTTTTTTGTTATCAGGATGGGGTTCTTGATTGATTTCCTATCTCATGCTGCCATTGTTGGATTTATGGGCGGAGCTGCCATCACAATTGCACTTCAACAGCTTAAGGGTTTTCTTGGCATAAAGAAGTTCACAAAGAAAACTGATATTGTCTCTGTAATGCAATCAGTATTTCAGTCAGCGCATCATGGGGTAATTTCTATCTACCTCTCCAACTCATTTGTTTATGTATTTTTCCACTAGGACCTGAAACCTGAAACATCAAGTTTTTCTTTTTGACTGACTACAACATCAAGTTACTGAATCCTATATGACAAAATTTTGCAGTGGAACTGGCAGACAATGGTCATTGGAGCATCATTTTTAACGTTTCTTTTGTTTGCCAAATATATTGTAAGAATTCCCAAACTTTGCCGCTATTTACTTAATATGATTCAAGCTTGTTAGTTCTTGTCTGATTTTCACATGTTTTGGGGAGCAGGGAAAGAAGAAGAAGAATCTCTTCTGGGTCCCAGCAATTGCCCCGCTGATATCGGTTATCCTGTCCACCTTTTTTGTCTACATAACTCATGCAGAAAAGAATGGGGTTGAAATTGTAAGTCCCTATGTTATAATCTTCTCTTCCTCGTTTCTAATGCTATTTAGTACTTCTGATTGGCAGTTACCAGAAGCAATACTAATGGTTTATCTATGTATGAAGGTGAGACATATCGAAAAAGGAATCAATCCTCCATCTGTGAATGAGATATTTTTTACCGGGGACTATCTCGCGAAGGGTTTTAAGATTGGTGTTGTGGCTGGGATGATAGCATTAACAGTGAGCAATCTCATAACCCATTTCCTCTTACCAAGAGAAAAATTGATATCTCTTTTTGTATCTAACACTTTCTTATTGGCGTGAATTGTCAGGAAGCTATAGCAATTGGAAGAACTTTTGCTACCATGAAGGACTACCAACTAGATGGAAACAAAGAAATGGTAGCTCTAGGAACCATGAACATTGTTGGCTCAATGACTTCCTGCTACGTGTCGACAGGTGAGAAGAAAGTACCATTTAAATTATATAAATTAGATACTATTTGGACAGTGATGAACACCAATACCAATAATTAGGAACGCATATTTGTGCCGTAGTCTCTTGTTCTAAGCTTCTAGCCGGCTAAGAGATTTTTTAATGCAAAAGTTCGACAATTAAAAACTTTGAAGATGGATTATAAATATATAGTTAATGCATAATACTTTGAAGATGATACTCTAGGGTTAAGCAATAAGCATACCTGAAACCTTGGAACGTAGTACCTAGCGGGACATGTGACTAAGGACATGGAACTGATTAATTGCTCGTACTTGCAGGTTCATTCTCTCGCTCGGCAGTGAACTACATGGCTGGCTGCCAAACTGCAGTCTCTAATATTGTGATGTCCTGTGTTGTTTTCCTGACCTTGAAATTCATTACACCTCTTTTTAAGTACACCCCAAATGCCATTCTCGCTGCCATCATTATATCTGCTGTGATCAACCTAATCGACTTCCAAGCAGCAATCCTTATATGGAAGATTGATAAATTTGATTTTGTGGCTTGCATGGGAGCCTTCTTTGGTGTAATCTTTGCATCTGTTGAGATAGGCCTCTTAATAGCGGTATAAATCATCATTGTTAACTACTTTGTGTTTCCAATACTATCATGCAGAGATCATCAGTGATACAAGTTAACATATGTTTGTGTCCAGGTCTCAATATCATTCGCTAAAATCCTCTTACAAGTTACCAGACCACGGACTGCAATACTTGGGAAGATTCCTAACACAACAGTGTATAGAAACATCCAACAATATCCAGAAGCCAGCAAGGTTCCAGGCGTTATGATTGTGAGAGTTGATTCTGCAATTTACTTTTCCAACTCCAACTACATTAAGGAGAGGTACATATGCTCTCTCTGTATCCTCGGTTCAATTAGTTCTTTGTGGTAATTCTTAAGTTATAGAAAAAAGAAGGTAATTCTATGACCTGTCATCTATATAAAGGCAACTTCTGATTGCCTTAAATTGACAGCTGATGTAAATTCATTATGATTAAAAGAATCATAAATTGTGGGAGTTCCCACAGGGAGATAAGTGTTAAAGGAGAAAAGGAGAGAGCATATTTTCCTTTGGCTGTTAAAGATTAAACTGTTACTAAGCTGTTTCTTCGAATTATTAAAGATTTTGAACTCAAAACTCGCAGTATGGTGTATATAAGTCATGTTAGTTCTGGTAGTCTATATAACCTTTACATAGAAAGAACCTAGAAATTGTCTTAATTTGATTTTTACAATCTTTTTAGTCATACTGCCAGTCCTCTGGTGCTTAAGTTCAACTTCCTAATTGCAGGATATTGAGATGGTTGGCGGATGAAGAAGAACTGCTAAAAGAAGCATACCTACCAAGCATTGAGTTTTTGGTAGTTGAAATGTCACGTAAGCAGTTTTCTGATCTTTAAAACCAAACAGCCTATAGGGTGATTCATCACTCTTGGTTTCATAAACTCGTTTCTCACGGTGTCTTGTGTTTGCTGCAGCTGTGACTGATATCGACACCAGTGGCATTCATGCCCTAGAAGAGTTGCATAGTAGTCTCCAAAAGAGAGACATTCAGGTAAATCACATGCATGCTTAAATCATCTTTGTCATCTTGTACTTCAGTTGACAAAAATCACACTGCTATTGTATGCGATATGAATTGGTTCAAGTTGCCTTACCTCCAAATTGCCCTGCAGCTTGTTCTTGCAAATCCTGGTCCAGTGGTGATTGATAAGATTCATGCATCCCATGTCGCAAACTTGATCGGCGAAGACAGGATTTTTCTCACGGTTGCAGAGGCTGTCTCATCCTGTTCTCCAAAATTGGTGGAAGAAGCTTGAGATCAAAATGGAATGTGATTGTTGTTTGAGAGAGAAATGGGATGCACAACTATGCACTTTTGAATTGGAGGTGCAGTTGAGTAGTGCATGGTGGGGAATCAAATTATGAAAGTGGTTTGGCGTGCCTGGGTCCAATGCAAGTAAAAAGTAAAAGATAACAACATAAAAAGGTGCACCATGGTGCACTCCAAGCGATAAAGGGTGTTTAAAATACAGAAAAATGTGCATAGAATGAGAATCTAACTGTTGACTCTCTCTCTCTCTCTCTCTCTCTCTCTCTCTCTCTCTCTCTCTCTCTCTCTCTCTCTCTCTCTCTCTCTCTCTCTCTCTCTCTCCTACGTTAAGATTGTAACCTCAACCATCGTGCTATCTGTAGTTTTGATTTCTAGCCCTTGTATCCCCGACGTATTGAAGAAAATTGATCAAATGCATTTTGCATTCTTACTTTTGGCAAATATCTAGTGCCAACACTCTTGTTTTTGTTGTTAAATATAGATTTGTGAGCTTTTCTTCTACATGGGCAAGAGTTCAAGAGCATGGATGTTACAGCCTTTCTGGCTAAATGGTGTTGTTTTTCAGTTTATACTGAAACTGTTGCTTGAAAAAAAATAAAGGGAAGAATTAAACTTAGCTCAAGTGGTTAAGAGCATTTATCTCTCCACTCGAAGTCCTAGGTTTGATTTCTCCCTCCCCCAATATAGCTTGTTTATATAAAAAAAAATTTAAACAAAAAACCCTAGGCTGTTAGTCACTATGACTATTAGGCTAATGCTCTACACTTAACACCATGCTTGCAAGGTTTCAAAACTTACAACTATATATACCTATATAATTAGACACTTAGCTCAACCAATGAGGGGACTAGTATTGGTCAACACATGAAAACCATCCCCAACATACACATCTTTACATGTGAGCTCTATAAGCAAAAAATTGACTAGGCAATTAGCCCAGAAGGTGGTAGAAATGAGAAGTAAACCCCAACTCAGTCCAACCCATATAAATACTTGGAGCCAATATGTATTGGTTGCCAAACTGGACTAGAAAATGGGTTTTGGCCTAACGACCAATGGGTCAGCAAAAAACGCAAATTGTTTCATTAGATGGTGGGCTTCTACATGTGCTTGGGATTTCTCCGTTACGTTATTATGATTTCACAGGAAATAGGTGAAGAACTAACCTGGAGCAGAAGCTTTTCCAACCAAGCTAGATATATGTAGCAATATTCCTGTGTTTCCAAGTGGCATGAGAATATTACACTATCTGCATAAAACCTAAAATACATCTAATCTCAACAAAAAGAGAAAAAAAACAAAAAACAAAAAAACTTCAATCAACTGTCACCTGAACCCTTTAATTTTGGAAATGGGTAGGGGTGGACTCACTCATTATTGAATTGCATGTTGAAGTTTTGAGATAATTAGGTTACCAGAAACTAAAAGAATGAAGATCATGAAACTTGAAAAGAACTCATTTCTCATGATTTTTGTGCTTGTTTTGCAGGCTTTACTGAATGCATAAGTCACTCTGTGTACAATCTTCATTTTCTAATTTATTGCAGATACATGCTTTGAATCAAACCAAATTGCCTTACCTGCATGCTCTGAAGAACCGTAGCAAGCTATTTTGCTCCAGTTTTGCAAAATCTGGTTGCAGGGCAAGGACAAAATGAAATTTCCTCCCAAACTTGTAGCAGCTCTCTCTCTCTCTCTCTCTCTCTCTCTCTCTCTCTCTCTCTCTCTCTCTTAACCAAATTGCTGGAACAAGCTTGATGAAATTGAAAAGTGTTGGTATCATCAGAGAAATTAAATAAGACATGGAAGAAGAGTGTGGTATCTAGTCTATATATGGATACTGGAATGAGGAATAAGAAAGAAGAATAGGCCCAGTTAAGTGATGGGATAAAAGTGCAGCAGCAGGTAAATTAAGTGGAGAGTGGGATCCTCCTCATCCCCAAAAAGTAGTGATAATCCTAATAAAATATAAAAAACTAGAAAGAGGAAGATGATTTTGCACTTTGCGTAAGAGATAAGATTGTGGCTTGAAGTATCAGAATCCTTAGAATCTCTATGCTTACATTGCACCTCGGAAATTTCCCAATATCCCTTCTTCAAGCCAAGTTCTTATTTGTGCCATTGACTCCATGGCCAAGCCTTAATTAAATATGATCCAACACCCACCAACATGTAATTGGGTTAATTAGCTAGCTAATCATATCTAAATAAACAATTATATTAAACAAGTGATGCTACATTTTCAGTTCAAGGGAACAAGAGAATTTGATTAGGCTGTTGGATTTGGATGAATGTAGATGCAAAGGAAGCTATTTTCATTTCTGGGTTGATTCAAATTGTGAGAAAAGTCTTGGGAAATAAAGTGAGGGTATTTTTGCAGCACAAGATACTGTTCTTTTATGTCTTTCTTTAAAAGATATGATTCTCTCAGGTGCTATTTCAGGTAGAAAAGAACCTTGCTGTTATTTGCGAAGTAAACCTAAAAATGAATGTGTTCTAGATTTTGTGGAAAGGAGAAATCCTAGCTTTGAACATTAGTAAGTCATATGGAATTATGCAATGCTCCACTATACTGCTGCTTAACAGCTGTTAGACTACTTTGTGAAGAAATTAAGCTCCCATTTCCACCCCACCTAAAATCCTCCACTATATTCACTTGGACAAAAAGCTATAGAAACTCAACTTTTTCACATTAGGTGGGTTTTGCACCAATCCAACAATGTCAAAGGTATTGCTGAATTCTAAAGCATTTGATCTTCACGTACGAGTCAATATCCTAAACTTTGGTATTTCTTTTTACCAAAGAAAAAGAAAAAGAAAAAGTTGAGTACCGTGTATTTTTATATGGTGCACTTCCCATAAATAAGGGATAGTCATCACTTTTTGATGTATAAACTTGATCATGAGGAAAACTTATGGTGTGTTTACTAATCAGGAATTGGAATTCTCATTAGGAAATGAATTCCATCTATGGAGGATTATTGTGTTTACTTCACATCAAAAAATTAAAAAGTAAGTGGGGCCATGCAAAATTAGGAATTGAATTATTGATTTTGAAGGAATTCAATTCTTGGGTGGGAAGTGGTATTCTAATTCTCAAAGAACTAACATATTAGGAATTCATCTTTTTTACCAATTATATCTTCACATAATTTAAAATTTTAAAAATTTGCCATATACTTTAACCCAACAACAAGGATATTTTAGTAATCAGTACCACTTATACTCTAATTCCATATGGTTTAGTAAACAACTTCAATAGGAATCCAGAATTTAATTCTCCTCAATTCAATTCCCCCTAATCCAATTACGGATTAGTAAACATGCCGTTAATGGTACCTATTTCATCACGTGTTAGGTCATATGATGATAGACATATAATGAGAGAAATAGACGTAAGGAAAAAACTTTGATGTAACCGGATTCTTGCTAATCAAAATTCCATTTCATGGTTAAAAAGAACGCAATAAACCCAACTGTTATTGCACCAGACATTAACCATCCATAGCTAAAACATAACTATTGCATACTACCAAGATATGCAAGTTTTTCTCTTCTCCTAGATTACAAACTCCCCAAGTTAACTTGGATAAGGAATGGGAGATGATGATTGATGATGACTTTCCCTTTTCCATATTGTCCTCTCCAAAAAGAGGAAGAAGTGTGCAAATTGGCCATGATTAGTGACTTAGACTCCACAACTCATGGGCCCATTTTGGAGAAATACTTTCATGGAATAAGGATAACATTATTTTGTTATCCCGCCAATCATGGTGTATGATAACTTTTCCACTTGGTATATCGTGATTGATTGGGAGAGCAAAACAATGTTATCCCCATTTCACACAAATTTTTCTTCTCATCATGGACTTTTAGTGGGCCCACTTAATCCAATTTGGGCTCATATAGAATTAAGCCAAGGCCCATGCTTGTGGGTTGGTGGATTTGATCAACCCACCCAATCCAATTCCACTACTAGAAAACTAGGAGTTATGAAAACTGGGAATCGCCGTTGACCCGAAAACAAAGACATCAATGGCTCTGCTCTCCACTTTCAGCTTCCGCCATTTTCTGCACAGAAGCCCCAAACTGAAACCACCACTATTCGCCATAGCTTCCACTTCACTCTCTCTTCTCTCAATCTCCCATCTCACCCCCAAGCGTCTCAAACTCCACCCTCGCTCCCCACTCTATTTACCCTTATGCCACTGCTCTTCTTTCACTAGCTCTTGCCCAGAAAAGATCCAGCCTCAAACGCTGCTTCTCAGCAAAGACGAGCGATTAGCGAGTGGGTCCCGGCAGCTGGAGACCACCACCACAATCGCGGCAATCGTGACGTCACTTGGGGGACCTCCTGGCGCGGTTGGGATTGTGCGGCTGTCGGGTCCGTCTGCGGTGGCCATTGTTGGCCGCGTGTTCCGTCAGACGAAGAAGAAGAGGAAGAAGGCGGTGGGCACGTGGCGGCCCACTAGCCATGTGGTTGAGTACGGCGTCGTTTGCGACTCCGAAGGCAATGTCATCGACGAGGTATTGTACTTTTCAATTTCACTTTCACTGAATGGAGTTGAAATTTGAATTCTGTGAATGATACAGGACATGGGTTTTGGTTGCTTTTAGGTTTTGGCTGTGCCTATGTTGGCCCCAAGGTCTTATACGCGTGAAGACGTGGTTGAGCTTCAATGCCATGGAACCCAAGTGTGCCTCAATCGCGTCTTGAGAGCTTGTGTAGAAGCTGGAGCAAGGCTTGCCGAACCAGGTCGTTATTTTTAGCTCAGAATGTTTTGACTTTAGGAATTTTAGCTTGAAATTTTTGAGCTTTTGGAATTTTAGCTTGAAAATTTTGAACTTTTGGAATACAAGTAAACGAAAGACTAACGATGTGTGCTTTGGTTTTTCCTTTCAGGTGAGTTTACTCTGCGTGCATTTCTCAATGGCCGCTTGGACCTAACTCAAGCTGAAAATGTTGACAAGCTCATTTCGGCTAAGTCCGTAGCTGTAGCAGATGCAGCACTGGCTGCAATTCAGGCATGTGTCTTTGTTTGTCTGTATAATTTATACGTTCGTGCTTTCTGAAACTGGTTGCTGCTAATATTTATGCGAGCCTTAGTTGGGGTAAATGATAATTAACCCGGAAATTTTTTATAAAAAAAAAAATTTGAACTTTGACAGGGTGGCTTCTCTTCCATGGTAAAATCTATAAGAGCTCAGTGCATTGAGTTGCTTACGGAAATTGAAGCCCGTTTGGATTTTGATGATGAGATGCCACCACTTGATACGAACCAAGTTGTGATGAAAATAAATTCCATGTCAGAAGATGTTGAGAGTGCTCTCGAGACAGCCAATTATGACCAACTTCTGCAATCTGGAATACAGGTGCAGTTTTCAAAATGGATTTCTCATTCTCACATTTTCTTCCTCATTTGGCTTTGCTTTGTGACTTCTAAATACAATTTGCAGATAGCAATTCTGGGCCGTCCAAACGTTGGGAAGTCAAGTCTCCTCAATGCATGGAGCAAAGTATGTGGTGGCAATTTTAGTATTTCGATTGTTTTTTTTTGGGGAAGGGGGTGATTGCCATTAATTCCTACATGAGTCCTTATTTGCTTAATGAATTGCTGGAGTTATGCAGCATCAATAACATCTCAAGTATTGGATGTATTTAGGATCCCATTAAAATATTTTGTTATGTTTAGTAATTACTTGATGTATGAGATGTTACTGAGTGCCACTTTTTTATTTTAGCGTGCAGACTGAGAGAGCAATAGTTACAGAAATTGCTGGCACCACTCGAGATGTGGTTGAAGCCAGTATTACAGTTCATGGCATTCCTGTAACCCTTCTTGATACAGCTGGCATCAGAGAAACCAATGACATTGTGGAGAAAATTGGTAGGGCTATCCGTCTTTGTACAATCTTGATGTGTAGAGATCTTGGGTTGATTTCATGCCAGATGCACAAGAAGCCAAGTTCACCTCATATCTAGGTTTCTTTTCCATTAGCATAAGATTTTGGTTTTTTTCAATATTGATCCTTTTGAACTAGTAGGGCCATTGGGAATTAGTGAAATAACTCATTTTCTTCTGTGTTGAGTTTGTTGTCATGAGATCCCTCAAGAATCTGCATTGCCTTATGAACATGTTTTAACACAGCACATTTATTGAAAACTTTACTAGTTTAGTAGTTTAATAGTTTACATTCCATGCATTTATCTCATAGAGTTTGGTGATTTAAACCACAGACCAGTTGCCCAAGTGAAATGTTGATATTTTTCACAGACAACCAATGATATGTTTTGTTTTAGATTTGTTCTGTTTTGAGGAATGATATGCTTATTGGTTGATGTATGGTGACCCTATCTAGCATTGGGTATTGTGTATCTGAATTTCCTTTACTGTCTTTATCACAGGTGTGGAGAGGTCTGAAGCAGTTGCTATGGGTGCTGATGTTATTATTATGGCAATAAGTGCTCTTGATGGCTGGACTCCAGAAGACTCCGAACTTCTTAATAGAATTCAATCTAATAAGGTTTCCTTTCACTCTCTGTATCATATAATTTGCACATCTCCTTTTGTTTATCAATCATTCTGTTTTATTACGCAAATTTACACTTAGGATATACAATAAATCGTTGTTTTCTGTCTGGTATTACAGAAATCAACTGGATCTTCCACCCCAATGATCCTTGTAATTAACAAAATAGACTGTGTTCCATCTGATTGCATGGAGTGGGTTAAAAAATATATCAATTCATTCAGTAAGCATGTTTTGACATCTGCTGTCACTGGTCAAGGAATCCAAGGTTTAGAGACAACAATATTAGAGATCGTCGGTCTCAACAAAAATTCTGTGGGGAGCCGCAGATGGACTGTAAACCAGGTTAGCTACCTATACATCAGCATGTGTGTTTGGTTTTTTACTTCCATAATTGCGTTGTTATCTCTTGTTTACTCAGATTTGAAGGTAGAAAATGCATTCACTTTGGATTGATCCTTTGACTAGTCCTATTAAAATATAAAAAAATTATATTATGATTAGTAGTTGATTCATTGTTGCATTAAAATTTTGATGAATCTTCAGAGACAATGCGAGCAGCTTGTTCGAACCAAGGAGGCCCTCGTGAGGTTGAAATCCTCAATAGAAGAGGAAATGCCTTTGGACTTCTGGACAATTGATTTGAGGGATGCGGCAATCGCCCTTGGTCAGATAAGTGGAGAAGACATTTCAGAGGAGGTTTTGTCCAACATTTTTGGCAAGTTCTGTATTGGTAAATAGAATATGGCTAAACAAAAGTATTGAACCATAGAGAGTTTTGTAGCACGTTAGATTCGACAGGATGAGGTAGAAAACTTTTTCTTAGCCAAGTTAAAATTTCGTTATGCTTTTCTCCAATAAAACACTTCAGCCTGATTCTGCCCTATTCTCTTCTCCTTGGAATGTAATACGCACAGTACAAAAGTTTATAAGATGTTTTTTTTATGAAATCTCCAATGTTAATTTTGCTTGCAGCAGTGCCGAACCATTTGTTGTCTGTAATGTCTATCTAAGATTCGAAGAAACGGTGAAAATAGGGTCAATGTGGGATCTTTTAGCTTTCGGCTTTGCCATTAAAACAAGGTCATCTTGGGATAATTGACCATAAAATATTATAAATAATCAAGAGAGAATGTATCGGGACATGAAAGGCCATCAGCAATGGCTTTAGAAGTCCTGAATACAACAGTGTCACCACTAAAATGCCCTTTTGGACGGCAAATAGTATAGATGATAAGAAAAGCCTTGCGTCTGCAAGAACAACAAATGAGACGGCTGTCACTCAAAACCAACCCAGAAAAATACATAACCAAGCCACCATGTGTGTATATATATATATATATATATATATATATATTATTGATCTGAAATCTTTCACAAAGGAAATTGTAAGCCTCTAAAACGAAATGTGTTTCAAATTAGGAAGAGAATTGACCAAGGAGGAACTTAAAGAGAGAGAAAAGAAAAGGAAAGCTATAGAGAAGGAGAAAAAGAAAAGAGAAGAAAAGGAGGAGAGAGAGAGGGAGAAGAAGAGGCAAGAACAAGAAGAGATGAAGAGGAAAAAAGAGAAGGAGAAGAAGAAGCGTGAAGAGTTGAAAAGAAAAGAAAAAGAGAAGGCAAAAATGAAGCACAAGGTGAAGAAATAATCGAGTGACTGGCATTGACTGGCATTTGCGATCCCCGTCCAAGTTCTTTTATTTTATTGAGAGCTGTTATTGGCATTTTTTTTTTGGGTCGAAAGAACTGTTATTGGCACTCTAAAATACATTTTACACTTGTTTTTCCCAAGGTCTTCAATTTCTTCTCCCCTTTTATGCGTACTGGAGTAGTTTCATTAAACTTTGTATCCGTCTAAATCCGAATCCGAGTCGTGTGACAAATTCAAGGTTTTTATGCGTACTGGAGTAGTTTCATTAAACTTTGTATCCGTCTAAATCCGAATCCGAGTTGTGTGACAAATTCAAGGTTTATAATACCCCCTTTCTTTTTTTTTCTTTTTTTAAAGGAAAACGTTCATGGTACTCCTTGGATATTTGAGTTTTGTTAGATTTTGAGATGAATTACGTTGTTACTTTTAACTTAAAATGAGGCTAAAATAGTGAGATCAAGCTTTGGAATATATATGTATTCTCAAGGACTTCAACTTTAACCCAAGGCTTCTGCCAAGATGCAACTTCCATCACCCCTTGCATATAAATAAAAAAAATAAAAAAAAGGTTCTGACCTAGAAAGATGACTTGACATGGAACATAGTGAAATGGTGTTATTAGAAGGATCTTTTCGGACTAAAAGTCCGATATGAATTAATAAAATTACACAATGATGACGAGCATGAATCTGCTATTACAAGTGAAATAATTGATAGTTCTTACAGAATATTACAAACTATGTTGTAATTTTTTATTTCCAAGCATTGATCAGCCATGTAGGAAAATAATGAAACAGAGCCTGCAAATGCTGGTTGTTTCCTTTTTAACTATCTATTTCCTTATATCTTACTCATGACTTACAAAATTTACACTTGGGAGCCAGACTGCTACCTACAAATCTTCTGCCTCTATTATACACTGAAGCTTCTATCAGCAACCTAAGTCTATTGATGCATCCGATAGGCAAGCAGTCATTGTGTTCTTACATATGCTAAGGGCAGATAAATAACGTGCACCTACTTATCAAGATACGGCTATGATTCAAGCAGATACAACACAAGCAATTTGTGGGACCATCGTCAGATGTGAAGCACCAACTTTTGTATTATCCGAGTACCTTCCGGAGTTCATCGATCAACAGCACTCTGCTTGATGGCTCGACCTGCATTAGATTCAAATCATTATATCCAGGTGGCAAAGATATAACATGCAAAGATGCTTTAAAAAAAGAATATAACATGATTGTTTACCTTGCTTAGAAGGGCAGCAAGACCTTGAGGTAGGGCTTGCAAATCAGAAATCGAGTCACCAATAGTTGCCAATTGAAGCAATACCTTCTGGACCCGCAACTCCTTTAATTTATCCTCATAATTTTTTGGATCATCCTTCCATGTAAAGAAAATGCCATCATCCACCCATGCATCTTCTTTGGATTTTGAAATATCAGAACTGAAAAACCAGCTCTTGATCAAATCTATTGCAGATTTATGCGAAAGCTGTTCGCCAGCAGCATCTCTCAATGTCTTGATGAGTGACTCTTCGGCAATTCTCCGACGCAATCTCTTGTAGAAGAAAGATCGAGAGGTATTCCAGTCCAACACTTCTCGGATTACCCCTTTTGCTGCCATCCTAAGAGAAGTATCATGCAGTTCTGCAAATCTAGTGGCTATCTGAGTGTAGACAGGCAAAAGCTGTTTCTCACGCGATCTTATCTGATGCTGTAGGGGTTCAACCATCTCGTGTGCCCCACAGCTCCTGGCTTCCTGAAGTTTTGCCTTCAGTTGGATCAGCTGTTGGTCAAGCCTGCCCATGCTCTCCAGCAGCTCCTTGTCCCTGAACTTGATCTCGATCATCCCCTCTGGCTCAAGCACATTACCTCTAGCAGTTCGATCAGCATACATTTCAATATGGTCTGGATTTATCCGACTATCCACGACCACCCATGCTCCACCGCGGAGCTCACCCATCATAGGGATAAATACAAAAATGGGCTGTTTGTAAGTCCTAAGGTTCTCCACAATGGTTGATCCAGCCTGAAGGATCCCTTCGAAAAGGTCCCTCTGCCCACCAGAAAAGCCTCTCCAGTTAGCAAGAATGAAAAGTGGGAGCTCTTCTCTGTTGAAATCTAATAATGCTTGGGCTGTCTTACTTGCAGAATCAGGAAACCATACTTGCCCAGCCTGAGGAACGACTCTCTCATGGGAATCAAGCTGGCCTGGATCAGCAGGTATAACTTGCATCACCGTCTGTGTCTCAACAGCAACTATTCCTACAGGGATTCCTCCAAGCTTCGCCCTTCCAGTAACCACTGTTCTTGCCCAGCCTTCTAGCGTCTCAACAAAGCTGTCTTTGTCAAAAATACCACCCATCCAGTTCCCATTACCATTTAAAGTACCACAAATAGCAGCACGAGGATCACATGAATTCTCAGGGTAGTACTCAACAGGCCTTTCTGGAGGATCCAAGGGACATGAAATGGGGAGTGGGCCACCAGCATGGGCAGGAACATAGCTTAACCACTTCAAAATAGCAGATACTCCTTCAAGATCATCAGCAACCGTTAGATGGACAACCCCATTTGTTCCCATAATTTTAGGTCCTCCAAGTTGCATATGAGAGCTGTACACCTCCCGGCCAAGAAGTTTGTTCAATGCAGAGAAACCAGTTAAAATTATGGGCTGATCAAGCCTTTGTATGCACCGCATTCCAAGCCGAGCAAGATAAGCGCCTATCCCTACAGTTCTGCCAGTCACATATGTTAAAGTAAAGGTTTCCTTGTATGCCCTCGAATATGCACCAGCAATTGCTCCACTGCCTGTCAAGCTCTCAACCCCCAAGCCATCCTCCTTTCCAACAATGGTATCTATAACCCATCTGGTTTCTCCACTTGCAAGCTTTAATTCATGTGCTATCACAGATGATCCAATCCTAGCATAATCCTCACAGGTCAAATACACATACTGAAAGCCACGTTCAGGGCTTGTTTCATCGGACCAACCAACTTTAAAGCAGGATTTGACTTCTTCAGCTACCCCAATACGGGCACCTGAGTTTGCTGCCAAGTATATCAAAGGCAGTTTCTTGGCACAAGCAAGCTCAGTTACCGCAAAGAAGAATGCGTCCTCCCTTGGGCCAAAAGATCCAGCTTTAAAGGTCACATCATTTGAAACAATCAATATCTTCCTTCCAGAAGGGAACTCAGGGGTAGACATCTCCATAGACCAGGCTACCATACCAACATCATTGAGCCCAGGTGGACGCTCTACATTGACAAGTGGAGAACCCCAGGTGCCTTTTTGGTCAGCAAATTTGAGCTCAGAGACTTTAAGAACTTTATCCTTGGGTGTTTTACCACCTGGTAATTGGGATGCCCATGACTGTTCCAAGGCCGTCTGAAATGCCTGCAAAATAACATTTATCTCCAGTTAGTTTCACCATACTAGTTTCACCATACTTCTGAATCATGGAAAAACATAAAATTGATTTACCAACCAAAAAAAAAAAAAAAAAAACCAAACCTATATCACAAATCTCACCAGTGGAAAATCATAGCAGTAAGTGGTGCTGGTTCTCCTGGCCAACAGACGTTTACGGTCAATAGCTCCCAAAGGCTGATAGTGCGCATTCACTGGTACACCATGCAGGGGACCCTGAACAGAAGCTGAATGATATACCACTCTACGTTTGCTGGTATCCTCTAGTTCCCGATAGATCTGAATATCATGTTGATCAGTAATGCAATCATGACTCATGATCCATACAAATTGTTAAAGGAGACTCCATATGCTTTACTACCGAACTTCAACAATTATTTAGCTGGAAAAGGTAACTGGGTGGTAGAAAACATAAATAAAATGTGCATCATATATAAACATACTTGTATAGTGCAGGTATGACCAGTCACATTTGTCACGACAACCCTCCAAGCCTGTCCAGAGGATGCTATCCACAGCTTCACTTCCCACTCACAGACACCCAACCTATGCATCCTTACACCAACAGAAGCATGGATTTCACGTGCAAGTTCTTCTAAAATCGCCTCCACCACAGTTTCTTCTTGCCCAGCATCTAAATCTACTCTCCTGGCACAATTATTCAAATGTAAGATTCTAAAAAGTTCACCATATTGTCTCAAAAGCAAAGAAATTGAATAAGAAAAAGAAAATAATTACTTGGGGTAAGGCAGTAGATCATCAATTTGTTGCTCACGTAAGATATAAAGATACATATGAGTATAGTCGGATTTGGCACTGGCATTGTGCGCATTAAGTTCCAACTCTTCCATTGCTGTTAATAAGGACCTCAAAATGCTCCTTGAAGTAAATGACAAAGCCCATTGCTTACTAGCTGCTTCCACGTCTAGCCTCTGAAATCCAGTGAATCCTTCATTTGTTGTTGGCTGCCTTACAAGTGTTCTGAGGAACATTCTTTGGATTGGTAGCGGCTTGTCTACAACAGTGTACAAGTGCCACTGACGGTCCCGAGATGGGGTATACTGTATATTCTCATAGCCTTTGAGCTTGTCCTGGATCAGAACTAAAGTTGAGTAACTTCATAGCAAGAGTCCATGCATATAATTTTTCTCACTCTTAACCCAAAACACTGGTGCTAGAACCAAAAAAATTACTAACCAATTCAAGGTAAATGGATAGAGGAGGTTCCAGATGACGCAATAAAGGTTCTTCCTCATAATAGAGTTTCTCTGACGACCAGTGGAAGGAATGCCTCATAGGGGCTCGCCCTTCATCTCTTTGTATGATACAACTAATTACTCTGACACCTGCACTGTGTAGACTGGAGGCTACTCCTTGCTCTTTAAGTATTTTGGCTAACTTCTTAATTCTTTCTTGAGCCTGATCCTCATCTCCACTGCCATGCATGAATCAACAATGGTCGTCAATAAGGTTTTTAACTGTAGGTTCTATTTGGCATGTCTTTGCAAATAAAAAGAAATAATTAAAACTCTTTATTATCTGAAATAGGACCATCGTAAATTTGGAGTGTAGACAGATCCAATTAAAACTAAGACTCAGTAAGATTACAAACTAATCAGAATACAGCGCGAGCTTAGCTTTTCAAACCTGTCCTGAAATATTCATCACATGTTGAATTTAAAGTTGAAATTTCAATGATTACAAAAAGGGCAGGTACAATACCTATCCTGAAGTAAACTCATCGGATTGTTGATGCCAACTACAGCAATATGCATCATATTACCAAAGCCACTTGGTTCAGTAGATCGATTTGGAATTGATTCATGAAGTTGATGAGACATTTCTTTCAATGCAGCACTAATAATGGCTGGCAGAAATTGAAGAGATTTTATTATAACCATGACTCCCCATTTTCTCTCACTGTGTTTCTCAATTGATTTATCAAATGATTGATCTTCATTGGAATTTTTTCTCTCAGTATGTTCTTCCAAGAACTCCCATGAAGCCATAAGACCAGATCGGTGCCACTGCATCCTGACACTCCCCTTTACAAGATATGGCTGATGGCAAAAACAAAGTTAAGCAAGGAAATTACTGTCAAAAATTAAGTAAGCAGGAACTCAAAGTGTTTGAACCATGGTACCTGGTATAACCGACGCACATAACTCTCTACAACTCGCCTCTGAAGAGTGTGATCACTATGATCAAATAGACCTACAAGGGCATCTTCAACTGCCAAAGGAGCACTCACAAGATCCTCCATTCGTTCATTTATGGCACTTTTCCTCTTTGGGGTATCCATGGTTTCACCATCCTCAGTAAACATCTCTAACTCAGAAAGACTTCTGGCAATGCTGGAACGAAGTTCACTCAACTTGGTTTGCTCCATCAGTTGACTGGCCTTTAGTGCCAACTGCACAAATTTAATTCAGCATTAGGACAATATTAGGAAACAAAAAAGAAGATGAGAATATAAATCTAATGAAAAGTAAATAAACATTGATTGTTGATGTGAGGAGAATTTAGACTGGATTTTGTAAAACTTGAAAGCAGAAGAAGGAAGATCGACATATTAAAAACTAATAACTCAGCATGGTTTGAATAACTCAGTTCTATGGTCGTACATAACCACTGATTTCTGACTTGTGTGACGATAACTGGAGAACTGAGTCTGGATTTTGAAAAACTTATAAACAGAGAAAGAAATATCCATATATAAAAAGTTATTAGTTCAAGCTGGATTTGATTAACTCAGTGCAACGGCCAACCTCAGAATAGCTTGTGTGGTTAAGTGCAGAAAACCGAATTAGTTTGTCCCTATATGCAGCAGGGTTGGGGTAGACCAGTTGTTCCATGAGTCGTAGTATCAACTTATTTTTATTCTTGACACCCTGCAAGCACAAGACACACATAATATGGGTATAAAATAATTTCAAACAGACAATTGAATGAGACCTGGGAAGGCAAGCCAACTGAGCATGTACTTGATTTTAATACCTGATGAGAAAGCACAATGTCCACGATCTTCAATAGATCTTTTTTATATTGAAGTCGAAGGCGTTCAATTACATCAGCCTGAAGCAGATAAAATATTAGCTATCATGAATGAGGATTCTGACAAGAAAAAAGAAAGATTACAAATTTACAACATTCAAACTCTTGGAGTAGCCTTAAGTTCCTAATTACCAGGGTACAGTTAACTGTAAAACTGTGAAGCTAAATACACATTTAGAGTTCAATGACCAGTATTCAAGACAATTTTTAACCACTATGTCGTAATTAAACATTAGTCAGGTTAGAGATTTAAGGAAGACAAAAAAAATGAAAAAGAAAATAGCACAACTGAAAAACAATATATAAAAGTCAGTCAAAAACGAAGGTGGCTATGGTAACACCAGGATGTGCAACAAGACAGCAACTAGAGAGGTTTGCCTTTTGCTTATGTGATTGTATTAGCATTATTCTATTTTAAATTTTTTACATGCAGATGAATAACCAGAACCCAGTGAGACAAGTCAAGTCAGGATAAAACTTATAAGAACAAATGCCCTTTACGAGCCGAAGAGAGCTACATCAATGAACTGTAATGAGCAGCCACGTTCCATTCTTATGTTTCAACTAAAGCCATGAATGTCTCATGATACAAATAAAACAGTACCCGCAGTGTCAAATATTTAGCCTAAGTTGCATAAAAAGTTGGCTTCCATAATGAGAGACTAACCTGAATGTTGTCACTGAATAATTCTTCAACTGACAAATACTCTTCAAAAAGGGATTGAACAATAACTCGGGCATGACTTTCTCTTCCACCCTCATAAGACTTCACAACGCTCAGCAAAGGCTCAACAAGCCTTTCTTGGGCTCCTTTCTCTTTATCGGGAGAGGAGAATAGATGGGCCTGCAGAAAAATGCACAAACATAAGTCTGAATTTTCCATGGATGCCGGCTCGAAATATTTGATCATCCTAAGAGAAAATAGTAATCAAAATAAGGAATTTGAAATATAGAACTCACCTCAAGAATACCACGCAACAATTTGGCAGGGAAGTCAACATTCTGAGAGCTAGAAATCAACTCAAACTCCTTAAATTTTGATTCCAACTGTAAAATTATATGAGAGAATCACATGAGGGTAAAGACTCATTTTGAGCATAAATCAGAGGGAAAACCACCCCATTTTTGCTTACTTCATTTTTAAGATCTTTGGGTAGGCGGGTTGCCAGAACTGCAAAGCATTCTTGCCATTGAAGGAAAGGGAGTTCAGGGCTATCTAGGCAATTGAGCAAGTTTTGCACTACCTGAGATAGATGAGAACTATTCAATAAGACAAGTTTAAGAATAACACAATCTACCAAATGATACCAGACAATGTATTCCCATATCACAGATTACAAGGTGTTCAAAATATTATGTTTATGTTGAAAGATAACTCACTTCATCAATGTTATGCTCATAACCAGCAAGAATCATTCGGGCTGCGTTTAAGCTTGCAGCACATCTCTGATGAACTTTACCAGAAATTGCAGTTGGAGGCCCCAGGACTGGCAAGCTCCCATGGAAGGGTTCCGTCTTTCTTACAGCTGAAGGATCATCTAAATCAAGCCTTGCAATAAGTTGACCAGCCTACACAAAACCAATTTTATTTTTTAACTTCTATCAAGAGAAGAATGTATTTACTTCCTACTTGGAACATGATTTACCTGCATTGCTTGGCCTTCAGACATTTTAAAGTGGATAACTCCGGAAGCAGGTGAAAGAAGAGGCATACACATCTTCATAACCTCAACCTCAGCATATGGTGTGTCAGCATCGACATGACTATCATCAGCAACCAAGTACCTCAGCAGCTTGCATGGTGTCTCTGCTATTAACTTCGATGGATCGTGGTCGTTCTAGATTCAACAAAGGTCAACAACTCAGCTTGCAGAAGGGAATGTGGGGGAAGATAAAAGAAGGGAAATGGGCGCACCTGAAGCAAGCAAGTCCTTCCATCAATAAGAAGGCGAGTTCCAGCTGCTTCTTCCTCTGCGTATATAATGTGACTGTTTCCATCTAACTGTAAGAAGAGATATGAGCAAGAGTTTACTCAAATGAAAAGTACTCATATTAATTAAACATCCAAGAACAAACAAGTAATAAATAATGAGCAAGAGTAAAATCATCTGTGATGTTAGAACCATAAAACCAATAAAGAGAAAATTTGTACATGCCTGCATCAACAAACCCCCATCACGTAAAGTATGTATCTCTGCTTCGATCTCTGACTCATTCATCCTCAATCTGTAGCTTCCGGGACCCCCCCTCACCATGTCAATCTAGAAATAGTTTTCCATGGCATTGATTATATACAACTACAGATTCTACCAACCAAAAATGTCCAAACGTGTCCAAGACAAAAAAGAAAAATCCTTTGGAATGAAACGACATCGTTGGAAAACATACCGTGTATTTGCTCCCTTCGATGTTCAAGGATACTTGAGCATGGACAAGTGATATATGCTGCAATCAGGATTGACAAATATTAATTGTTGACACCTATAACATGTACCTAGAAGGGTTTTTTTTACTACCATACCTTGGGTGGAATTTGCCCTTTCTCAAGATAACCGACGTAATCTGAAACCATTGCTGCACTACTGGCAGATGCTTTCTGAATAGGGCATAATGGGAATAATAAGTGATGCATTTTGCAAGTAAAATATTCAAAATTCAACAGTTAATAAGATAGTTGAACTTACAAATAGAGTCCCTCCAACTACAGAGAGATACCAAGGAGGCCTCTCCGCTCTAACTCGCATGGCAATTCTACTATCTAACCAACCTGTGTGGATTTTATTATCTCTGTAGTCTGAAGCCTGCAGAACATGTTTCATAGCATTACTTGATGTTTCATCAAAATTCTATGTTCTTTATAATATCTTTTAAAACAATGGTATAGAATTGTATCATAGGTCTTGTTGTGAAGTTTACATGTAAAAGATCTATTGAATAATCAACATTTGTACGAATTTCTCCTCGAATTTGAATTTCCTTCAGCCCAAGAACCATGTTTGCAATAGCTAGAGCTCGGGACTCTCCAAATGCAAAAACATGTCCTGCAAAAAAAAAGAGAGAATTTTTAAATATGTTAGTAGCAAAGATGGATGACTGATTTAACAAACAACAGTTCTCAAACCAGTTATGCATAATATCTATATATGAACCCACCGACCGAATGGCCATTGCCCAAGTATGATTGATGGTCACTCAGCTTCTCTGACTGTATGGACCTATTTTATTCACATTATATTCTGGCTATTTAGACAGAAAAAGAAATAAAATGAAGTTGCAGTAGGTTAATACTTACCAAACTGAGAGTCTGAGAATTCATGAATGCCTCCTCCAGACTGCATGTCAAAACATCAATCAGAATTTATCTGAGAACTATATTTTCTTTCTTTCTTTTTCTTTTCTGGAGGAAGTTGTCGTTATCCACTTACAAGATATTTACCTTAACAGAAAAGTATGCCCAAACATTTGGCTTGCTTTTAAAACTCAACTCCTGCATATAGTAAGACATACTCAATATAGAGTCATGTATTGCATTAGGACGAATAAAGTAAGAGTAAGCCTGAGGAACCATCAAAACTAACCTGTACTTTCCCACTAGTAGGCTTAAAGCCATCATCTGGATCCTCACTTGTTACACGCACAGCAACACAATGACCCTTTGGCCTTGTAGATTCTGCCTTGTCAAAATCAAATGGGGTAGCAACAGCTGAGGTCTTTCTCCATGCATCATATCCACCACCATGTTCCATTCCATAAAATCGCCTTATTTCTAATCAAATGAATCATATAGACAGAGAATGTGAACAAATTAAGAAATATGATAAGTAAATCAGAACATATTTGAAGAAATCCAGAAACTAAGATGATACCAGGAATTTGCCAGAGAGGGATGCCCATTCCAACTGCAACTTGGGCTGCTGGAAGATTTATTTCAGCTATCCACTCAGTGACTGGGTGCTCCACCTACATTGAATTAAATCTTAGACATTTAGTTTCACGCACAAAATTATTTTTCTTGAAAAGCAGATGCAAGAACAGAAGCTAACACAGCTGATTGATGCCTATAGGCATTAGTAAAAACAGCTATATGAAATTCTAATCATTATAATGATAATATGATCATATTATGTTCAACCCTTTTGTAAGAGGTTGCATGAAGACTGAATGGCTTGGTTAGCACATAACAAGCATATTTTTGTTTCTATATTCACTTCAGGCATATGCATTTCATTCGTCACTGCATTATTCAGTGCCGCCAACAAAACAAACTCAAAAATGAACGCACAATGAGTTCATAAGATCATAAGCTGAAAAAAAATTACGAGAACTGAAATAACATACCTGTAACCGAGGGTTCAGCTCTAAGAAATAGTACTCGCCAGTGTCCATACTGTATAGATACTCAACTGTGGCTGCTCCGACATAATTAACAGATTTAGCCAACCTTCGAGCCGCCTGCTCCAACTTTTTTACCGTCTCGTGAGGAGCTACAGTTATTGGACCCTCCTCAATAATCTATAGAACATAAAACAAGAAAATTAGGTTTTCAAGGGGAAACATCTCCAGTAGATGAGACTACGCGCTACTAAGTACTGGAGAAAGAAAATCTTAGAAGGATAAAGAAAAGTTCCCTAGAAGACCAAGCTAAATGTGGAAACACATAATATTAAGTTAACCATGTCAGAAATATTACCTTCTGGTGCCGCCTTTGAACACTGCAATCACGGCTGTGCAAAGCTGCAACATTTCCATGCTGATCACATAGTAACTGGACCTCTAAATGTCGGCTCTGATGAGAGAAAAGAAAATAAATTAAATTGAAAAAATTGGCAATATCTGGTCTGAAGTTCGGCAATGATGCTCATCTAAATCAAAAGGGAATGGATTATCTGACCTGGGATGCAACTTTCATTATAAATATTGGAGATCCGGGAACTTCACCCTGAACTTGCTTGAACAATGCCCTAACTTCATCATCATTATGGACCTAGAAAATTAAGAAATTCAACTTGGCTAAGCTCTTGAATAAGGCATGAAAAGGGTCCAACCAAATTCCTTAACATGTTGGATAAGTGAATGAATCTTGTTTCAGGCTCAGCTAACAATTCAGACGCAAATAGCCTATATATATTTTGTCATGCATGAGTCATGACACAAACCTTTCTTATGCCTTTACCACCACCACCCCATGATGCCTTAATCATTGCTGGGTAACCAACAATCTGACAACTCGCGACTGCTTCCTCTGTCGTATAAACACACGCTTCCCTATATATTTCATCTGGGATTGTAACCAAGCAGCTCTCTGAAGAAATTTTTACCTGGAAAACAGACATTAACAGAATCAGATTGCATTACCCGGCAAAAGAAACAAAAAGAAAAATAGGACACAATTTTCAGGATTCATACATGTGATCCACTCCATGGAAGGGTGGGTACATTTGCAGCTTGAGCAATTAATGATGAACCAATTTTATCTCCTAATGCTGCCATAGATACAGCTGGCGGCCCAAGAAATACAATTCCCTTTGCAATCAACGCATCTGGAAGCTCAGGGTTCTCAGAGGCATGTCCCCAACCAGGCCAAACTGCATCAACACGTGTTATCTCTGCCATCTGGGTAGTACAGAACAACAAATTCAGGTGAAATACTAACAAGATCTACAGAAATTTCTGAAATGTTTCAGAACTACAGGTAAAGTAATACCCCAGGTTGTGCCATGTGCTCTTTATTTTGTTTTTCTATGAATATGTAGAAATACTCTAAATGGAGAGTGGGTTGTGTTTGTGTGTGTATTCGTTTTATAGATTGAGCTATCTAAGGACCCAAGTTTCAATTTACATGATCCATAAAGTAAGAAAACTTTCATCCCTTGAGACTTAAACATATTTATCTCCTCAGATGTGAGTGACATTTTCGGTAGCTAATTCAGTAAAGTTTACTGACTGGATGACATGACTATGGCATAATATGAATTAAAGTTCCCTGAATTAGCTCAATTTGCCCCAGATTTGGTAGCTCATGAAACAAAGAGAGCCAGAAGGTTTGTATGGGGGATTGCGATCATCTATTTGCGATCAACTACCACTTTAGATGTCAAAAACTTTGCTCAAATGGAGAAAACCAGGTTTTTGGTGTTGAAAAGTAACAACAAGAAATACAGCTCAAAGTATAAAAACACACCTTCCATAATTACCAATAAATCTTCTATGAATTCTGAGAAAAGTAACAATGTAGCAAAAACTTTGCTCAAATGGAGAAAACCAGGTTTTTGGTGTTGAAATGTAACAACAAGAAATACAGCTCAAAGCATAAAAACACACCTTCCATAATTACTAATAAATTTCTATGAGTCCTGAGAAAAGTAGCAATGTAGCCTCTTCATTTGAGAATTCTTTTTATTTTATTTTAATAAGTATCTAGTTCTTATACTTTCTTCTTATTTATATTAAAATTCAATTCTTGCAGTCAAAGAAATGGTGGCAAAATAACACTCAAAGTTCTTTCACTCAGAAGGTTCCTTGAGATTTTAGTTGAATATCCGCTTTGTTCGCAAACACTTTGATAGAATAAATAATAAAAAAAACTGGAAAACATGAAAGTATATGAGGGAAGAGCTTAGCATACACACCTCTACAATGAGCTGCACATTTGCATAGTTATTATTGTTAGTTCCACCAGGAACCTCCAAAAACTGATCAGCAATTCTAATGTGTTCTGCATTGATTCTCATGTCCTCTGGTGTGGCCATGGCTACCAATAAAACAGCCTTCTCTGTGCCAAATGTTTCATAGGCCCATGTCCTCACACTACGTATGAACTTCACAGCTGCCATTCCATTGTTTGCAATTAAAATGCTATGGATTGGCTTCTTCCCACCAAGGGCATAGCAGAACTCATCAACTTCAGATGCTATAGCAGGGTGCCTGAGTGGTACTACCCCATTTACATACCCATTTCCACGAGGAAAACTAGGTATTGTCACCAATCTCCTTTGAGCTTCTGACATGCTGCAGAGCAAGAAACAACGTCATCAACAAGGTAAATGAAATTTTAGGGAACAAATGTACTGGAACTAATTCAATAAAGCTTGTAATTCTGAATTGGCCCTTTCTTCATTGGCTCTTTTATTTCATACAAGTTAAACCAAATGCATGATCCTTTTATTTCATACAATGTCATCAACGGGTTGCTGTGGTGTAGCGGTTATCACGTTAGTCTTACACCAAATGCATGATCCTAAGCGCAAGATAATAGCAAATATGAACATCTACCTGGTTATACTACGGCTGCTTTTGGTTACATGGAAGTGAAGTTGATGCTTATATCTAATTCATGCCATCATGATTCATGAACTCTCATTTTCTCTGTAATCTTGTTTCAAATGTAACAAAATCTCAACACTGAATCAATGTTACACTAATTGAAGCTTTGAATTCCAGTTCTAGGCAACTAGACACAGCCTAAGGATATAGTTGTCAGGTTACAGAGAAGGGGAAAAAAAAAAAGAATGAACCTTTGTTAAACCATAGACTCCAGAAAACTGCAGAATAGATTCCTAAATCCACAGCAAACACAGCCTTACTGATAAAAGTGCAACCAACCCACAAAAAATACAATCTTTGAAAGTTTCAAAACCAATTCCAACTATAATCAAACTACTTCCCATCAACAAATGTCCAAAACAGCAATACCCGAGCCACCAAAACGTTATTCAAACGGAAGTGCCCACAAGACAATTACTTTAAAGGGTTTAAAGTAAATGATTCACATACCTTAATGAGGAAGAGAAAGAGGAGCTGAAATCTTGATCGAACTGCTCAAATTGCTATCTGGGTACAAAACATTATGAATCAAGAGGCAGAGTTGTGTGAGAAAACAGAAACCCAGAAATGCGTTATGTGGTTGAATTCAATTCAGTGTGTTGTGTTTGCATGTGAATGTGATCATTGGCACAGAGACACATACACAAAGTGCTACACAAAACCAACCTTGGGAACCTATTTAAGTGTGTGAAGGAATTGCAGAGAGGTAGGTGTGTGGGTTTGGGTTTTGTGAGCTGTTGCTGTATGTATCTATTTGCATCCTTAACGGCTTTAATAAGAGCTGCACGTGGTACCTGCCAATTCCACACCCTCTTCCTTTGTTAGCAGCAACTCCCAGCTACCCCCTTTGTTTTTCATCTCTCTCTCTCTCTCTCTCTCCTCTCTTAAACTAATTTATGATCAAGGCCTCAAGGTGGGTCTCGTTTCCATTCTCAAAGCAGTCAAATGATTTTCCCCCCCTCTCTCTTTCTTCTTGTGTGTGAATTTTTTTTCTTTAAATCCCCATTTGGATTTTGGGTTCAACCAAATTTCGACTCTTTTTTATGGGTTTAGGCCAATACGAACCAGACATTACATCACGGTTCATGAATGAAGGAATTAATTTTTGGAGTTGGCACGTCTTGACTGTGAGTTGAGTTGGGTGGTACGGTCTACCAACCCTTCACCCTTCCTTTTTTTTCGATGAATCAGTCTGTCCGATATAAATGCCAATACTCCAAGTTTTTATCATAATCTGTTCTCAATATAAATTTATATATAATATGTTTTCTCATACAGTTCTAAGAGTACACGAAAATCAAGAATATATTTTCCAAAAGAAATGTACATAAGCATAGATTTACAACCAAAGAAAGGATACTTTTGGGTAGGTGAACTTTTGTTAGTAAAAGATTGATATTAATTTTGGATGGTGATGTTTGGGTTATGGTTGGAGGTTAGGTCTATCCATGCTATACATACCTCCCTATCTATCTTTCTTTCCCTAAATTTAATGAAATTGGAAAAATATAAAAGTCATGGAAGAGTCATTCTTTCACATCATCAATATGATGTTTTCATAATTCAACTATCTTAGGTATTGAATAATCATGGCTTAGATTGGATGATGAAAAGGAATTTGGGGGTCTTTTGAACTAGGGCAAAGATAGTTGATTGATGAAATGATTCAGAATAAAGTCAGTTACAATTAATTTTGATTTGATCAATTGGTTCACTAAGTGTGCACACACCCACAATTTGTTATAGTTTTTTCTTCTTTTGAACTATAATTAGTTAGGAAAAATATCCTTTTTTCAATATTAGGCTGCAAAGCTTCAAGTTTTTAATAATCGTATATGTGTTATTATATAGATAAAATAATAACATATTATAAACATGTCACGTGATGTTTTTTTTCGTAAATACCATGAGGTGTCCCCACACCAGAAAGGTATGATTAATTCCCGTTCAGGGTCATGTCACGTGAAGTTACGGTTACAGAAAACAATTTTCTATACTTTTTCTATTGTACAAATATTCAAAATAATGTGATTTTTATACGATATCCTATTTCTCGGCAAACATGCATGTGTTTGGAGTTTGCTGCCTAATCAAAGTTTGTGTGTAATGCCCTTTTTTCTCCCCAACTCAAATTCAAAACCCAAATCTTATGCCCTTTGGATCTATTTCATGATGATGTGGATATAGAACTACAATACATTAGGCTTGTGGGTTTTCAAGTGACAATTATCTTTCCCAGACTTAACATGTATAAAAACCCAACATATATAAATTTGTACAAACTGAATTTATGGCCATATATAAAACGTGGAAGACAATTGTTTTGGTTAGTGAACGACCACGTGTTCCAAGGGTTTGAAGAACCGTGTACCTAAGTATATCTCAATTAGCTTTGATCATTTTCTCATACTTAACTTGTGAAGCCTCAAATTTTAGCTAAATGTGCTTCCAGGTCAAACTCTACCCACGCTTCAACCTAACTCCATACCTACTCAAGATGTTCCTTGCTTAATTTCTTTTCTTCTTTTTGGTTAGAGAATTAAAGGACGCAGCCGCCTCTCCCTTCAAGTCCATGATATTTCAGTGGAATTGGGGCTTACCTTATATCATATCCTCTCCCTTTCAAGCACAGTTGGTTTATTTTGTATTTTTCAGAACTTGGGGTCCCAACTTCCAGTCACTCCTATTAATAACTTTAATCTGTCTAAATTTGTTCGATTGCGAATAGTTGATTGATATGAAAATTGAATAATTTATCGGTTGTTATTACTTGATCAAAAGTGAATTCTATTATTTTTATTTATTATTATTATGTGTCACTTGAATCTCTCAAATTTTATTTGCAAGACTACATGTTTGATGATTTTATCTTAAAAATAAGTGATCGATGGTCTCACACATATTGTGGGCTTGGGAGTTGGGAGTTGGAAGATAGAGCTTTAATTTTTGAGGCGTAGTTAATTGTTTTTTGGTCTTTTATATTTATTTTGTGTGGGTCAACATTTTGGTCAAACGCGTTTTGTTTTTCAACATGTCAATAACTATTTTTTATAGGATACTGCTTGTCTATTTTCATGTAAGAAGATACTTCTCCTTCATGCTAATCACATTTTGATATATATATGCAAAAATAATTCATCAAAAATACAAAAGAAATTTTTTTTGCACAAATATCACATTGCTATTGGCATAAATGTAAGAACTCCTACTTACATGGAAGTATTTGACATTACCAACAAACAAGACTAGCCTTTTTGTTAGGGGAGAGTCCCGAACCATGAAAAAGTTCCTCATTGCACATTTGCAACCAAAATAAAATAAAAATCACAGCACCTTACTTTGACATTACCAACAAGCAAGACTAGCCTTTCCGATTTTGATCATCAAATGGACTTGTTGTGTGAATGTCAATTAGAGTGGAATTTCATGGTTTCATGGTTTTTCTAGCAAACGGCTATATAAAGAAATCATAAAAAAGTTTAAGATAACTTGTAATTAAGTGGGATGTTTACTTATCAGGAATGGGATTGATCCAATTCCTTACTTCCTCTGTTGTCATCATTGTTGCTACATACACCAATTCTGATAGAGCTTAATTATCTCAAGAAAAAGGATGAGGCCAACTCATCCATGCAAAAAGAAAAAACGAAATTATTAGAAATCAAATCCTACTTAACCCAAGTTAAACAAAGCATTATCTAGTCCAGCTAAATACAATCATACTAAAATTAGTAACCATGTTCGACCAAAAAAAAGTAAAAAAGATTAGTAACCATGAGGATAGAAACAAAAAGAAACAACTATGAACAACCTTCTGCCTAAAATGAAACACAGTAGAATGAAGCATAAAGCATGCTAAGAATAAGCACAAGTGAGGCAGATGTAGAATAAGTTCCGGAGTTCGGAGACCGCGTTGGAGCTGTAACAACGGAGGAGGAGGGTGCTGGAACTACATCGTCGGAACTTGCCGTTGCCCTCTTTGGAGATGGACTCTTTGGTGATGATTTTGGAGTTGGTTTCACTGCAATTTTAAAAAAACAAACAAACAAATTGTGATCGATTTTACAAACATTTGGAGGAATGGTCATGTTAGATTTTTGTACATATTATGTTGTTCAATGGTTCGATAAAAGAAAATATATCATCGTAGTTCTTTCATCTTTTAATAAGACAATCATAGTTCTTTAAAAATACAATTGCAACTTTTAAAAGAAAGTATAACATAACATTCGTTATTTTTTATTTTTGAAAAAGAAATATTATAGGATATTGAAAAGAGAAGTATCAATGAACTAGTAGTGAGATGATCATTTTTGTTTTGTTTTTTTTATTTGTCCAGATGAAAACAATTCGATCTTTTGTTTTTTGTTTTACCTGAAAAAGGGAAGAGCATTATATTTCATAACAAACCCAAAAAAAAGAGAAAGAAGATAATGAGAATACATAAAATCAAAACAAAATTATTTAATAGTCATTCTGTTCTCTTGTTCACGTCTATCATTTCTAATTTCTCAACAATTTCTTCAATCAAGTATAAGAGAGAAACGTGGGGGAAAAATGAAAACACATGCTAAACTTAAGAGAAAAAGAAAAGTACAGAAAACAATTAAAACGTACCAGAAACACCAGGAGGCAAGGGAACTGCAAAACAAATAAGAGGGAAAACATTCAAACATGTTATTATATCATCAAAAAAAAAATTTCAATAACATGTGCAAAACTATGTAGAGAGAGAGATCAAAAACTCACTGCCACATTGACTAAAAGAATTAGGAGCAGAGATGCCACAAGCAGCAGGCAAAGTCATAGCCTTAGTCATATTCAAAGGGATGCCTAAATCAGTGCAGCTCTCTATGGCTTCACATATGCAGTCATCGCTAGCTTTCAGCACCATCTCCAACCCGGGGCAGCACGAGCCGTCTGGCCTCATGTCTTTCGACCCGTCAGTCATAAACGGCACGCAATCCGCCATGCCGAATATGATGTCCGAGCACTCATCCGTGCCTGGAGGTGTGCCTGATGATGAAGAAGAGGATGTTCTTGGTGACATTGCCATGGACATTGCTGGTGCATGGGCGGCTGGATCTACGACTCGTGCACAGCTTGCCAACGAAAGACAAGTGGTTAGAATGCATGAAACAAAGACGAGCCTCTCCATTCTTTTTCTCGAGAAGAAGAAGGGAGAGAGAGAGTCTATAGCTACAACAAATGCTGAGAGTCTAGCATTCCATTCCTCTCTTTTTTTATGTTTTGTTTTTCGGTTTTGAATAAGTTATGGTGATAAAAGTTGTTTTGAAGTTTAAATTCCCTAAAATCGCTCGGGCAGTGTTTGAATTGCACTCAAAATGGGAGATCAGTTTGAACCATCCTAACTATCTTATATTGTTTATAGCTAGCTCTTCTCAAGGTGAAAGTCTTTTGAAAAAACAAAGACGAAGAAAAAGAAGAAAAGAGCAGCCCAGCTGCCCAAACCCGCATGAAATGGAGATGTAAGCTCAATGGCCTGTTTTATTTTTGGGCTTGTAGCATCAATCTCTCTCATCTCCTTTGACTGGTATGTATGTACCATACAAGAGACGAGTTTTTAGGGTTTGGGCTGTGATGTCCACGTAACCTTTGATGTTTTGAATTGCCTAAATTCGAGGTTGGCCTCAAATATCAATATTGGTGTGTATCAAAGAAAGAAATAAATAAATCATAAACATTGGTGATGTACAAATGGAAAATTGAAATTTAATCCCAGCATAGTAATTGATAGGTTTTGTCAAATAATGTTCTTTTCACTTTCAACATATGCTATTGTAATAATGATAAGATGTATGTAGTTCAAGTGGTTAAAAGTATTTATCCCAGCATCTAAGGTTCTAGTCAGATTCGATTCCCCCCTTCCCAATATCGCTTGTATAAAAATAAATTTATGAAGAAAAAAAAACAAAAAAAAAACTCTAGTCTTGTAATGGAGTGATAGATGTCTTTCTAGTCTATATGAACCATACAATCATGAAAACCCCACTTTTTTTTTTTTTTTTTTTTTTTTTGGATTGTGGACAAGGCTTTTGTTTGTTGAATGCTGATCATAGAGGACCAACCAATTTTTTGTTGCTCATCTGTACACCTTATGGCTGGGTTTGCTCAATGAAGCATGGGCCTTAACATCAATTTCATAAACTTGCGTGGTTGGGACCCCAAATTATTGTTTGTACCAATCACACCACGCCAATAATTCTCCAACCACCCACCCCTTGTTTCCAACCCTACTTCCAAGACTTGTCACTATCTTGGCCTCAATGCATTGTTCATTGCCAGCCCAGAAATAGATGGTCTCAATGCAAAGGTGCCATCCTCCTACTGATAGAGACCCAACATTCCCTTATGGCTTCTCACCTTTTACCAAATTTGATGCACCAAAACAGTTGTTTACAGGATATTACCTATTGCTTCACCGATTTGATACGAATATTGAAGGTAAACTGTTGGACATAAAATCACTCGCACTGTACATATCAGGTAAATCCGAACGTCTTTACGAGTTTAGACTTAGAATGTCTGAGTTTATAGTTCATCTTTTTATCAACCAACCATCCATGTGGATTTGTAAGAAAACATTTGGCATATGATTAAAAAGTTATGTTACATCTACGGTTTCGTGGGTTCATCCCCATTTTTCTCCTAATAAAAGCTGATAATTATGAACAGAGAAAATTGATTCATCCCAAGAAACTAGAATCAAAATGAGAAGTGGAAAATGGAGAGAAGAACTCTTCAAATTTCAGACAGTCCATGCCCCATGGGAAGTTGCTGTCCACAAAGTGAGCCGCACCCAAACAAATAGTAGGAAGCCCTGAATCCAAAAGTATTAATAGAAAACCGTGGTTGACGTTGACCATCGACCAACTCTCGCAACTGGGGTGCTTACGTGTAAGGCCATTAATGGTTGCTTGCGACTCTCCAGGCCCCATGGCCCATGGGGTCCTCTGCCATAACATGTCCTTTTCACGCCCATTCTTAGAGCAATAATGACAAATCATTTGGTGGAAAATTTTACATTGATCTTCATTATTCCAACAATCAGCAATTTGCTCTTTTTACCAAATTTTTCTGTGGTAAAACATTAATTTCCTGATTTTGAATTATACAATAATGCAAAATAAAGGAGCACAAGAGGGTACACTACTATGGAAGATAAACAGTGGTGGATTCAAGATTTGAAAACCGGTTGTGAAACTTACATATTAAATTTGACGATATAAGTGAATTTTATTAATAAACATAAAAGAGAACGTAATAACGGTTACCCTCAAATGCATCTCTATATGTAAATAAAAACTTAACAAAAATCATAAGTAAATGTAATGCAATACAAAACAACACTATTTAAATCTAAAATGTTACTATACGAGAAGCTTAGAAGTCTTAAAATATTCAATTATCGTTATATTATTGACATTATTAGCAAATTCACTTTCATACTTGTTAAGTACATATTAGCAAATTCTCTTTCATGCATGTTTTAAGTATCTAGGAAAATCGACAAAAAAAAAAAGATATTGACTTTAAAATAAAGAATTTTGAAGTAATAACTTTCACACATGTTAAGTACAACCCATTAACTCTCTCAATATATATATATATATATATATAACACCCTTTAACACACCTATTAACAACTTGATAAATAAAATCATTGACAACCTAACCCATTAACAAAACAAAAAAAAAACCTATAAAAAAATTGATAAATAACACATTGACAACCAAACCCTTTGACACAAGAACTAAATAACTCAACCCATTAACACAACAAACTCATAACTCAACCCATTAATAGGCATCAAACTAAATGATAAAGAGAAAATGAGAGACAAAAGAGTAACAATGAGAAGAGAATATGTTGTTGGCTGGCTAGGCAGCTAGAGATAGGAATTCTTTTCTTCTTTTTTTGGGGCTAACATATGTACCTTTTTCTTTTTTTGAACATTTTCAAGCGGGTGACCGTCTAGTCAAAAAGGGGCGGATGACTCAGATATCATGAAGGAAGTTGAAGTTCTACAACAAAGTCAATTGGTAACAACTCCTTATAAGTCTATTTTTAGGTCCCTTAACTATGAGATATTTGTTAACATCATCACACTACAAAGTCATGTTGAAGGCTAACAACTTGAGCTAAATCCTTGTGTACATAGGCCAAAAGAAGACGACTATCATGACGACAACAACGTTTCACATGGACTGCTTCCACACCATTAAACAAAATAACAATTCAAAATAAAAGGAAAAAAGGAGGGGAGGAGAAGAGAGAGGATAGGAGGAGATGAGAGAGGAGGGGGAAGGAGAGAGAGGATAGGTTTTCTCAGAAAAGTTTTTTCTTTTTGCTTGTCAGATTTTACCACCACCTTCCAACATGATGTTATTAATATAGGTGAAAATGGCGTAGTTTCATGGAGTTATGGAATACATTAATACACATTTTATTTATTTATTTATTTTAAAATAAGCGATAGTATATTATTGATGAACAAACAAAAGTACAAAGCAATTATGTGCCGAATATGGGTAAATCTTCTCCAATAACCAAACACAACAATATGTTGAATTTATTTGGAGAGAATCATGCACAACCCAAACAATGACTAAATCCCTGATCTAGCAACCAGAAGTACATGTATTAAGACCTACAAAACAAATCCGCCGCTCAACGGCACGGAAAATCCGTATCGAAAGCCAAAAATTAAAAAGAAATAAAAATCTTAAATAGAAAACAAATCACAGCAAACTCCTAAAGAGTTTCTAAAACTTATTAGTTTAAAACAAAACTAAGAAACATAACCACCGCACCACATCTTCCAGGCAACCTGAAGAAAATCATAGCGTCATATCGACTAAACCCATAGTTCCGTCTGACCCGAACCCAACGCAACCAGACATCTTCCTTTAGAGCTCCAAATTATGTCTAAGGGAGACAACTCCTTGTGTATGTGGGGCAAAATACGGTGACTATATCATGGCGATGACACCCTTTCACGGCGACTACTTACACATCACAAAATAAACTAACAATCTTGAGGGAAAAGGAGGGGAAGGAAAAAAGACGGGATGAAAGGAGAGGGGAGGAGGTAGGGAAGGAGGCCGCCAAATCCCAAAGGGGTGGTGGCTAAGACTTTTTTTCTCAGGGTTTTCTCTGACCTTTTTTCCTATATATTACACGTATTATAATATAAGTGAATTAATTACAAAATATGCCAGTGTAACGATCACAACAAAAATTTCTCTAATGGAAACACCACCCACCTGATATCTTTTTAATTGAAGACTACGATGTAATCAAACACATTAATTAAGTAGATTGATGCTTATGTCGAATTATTTAAATACACAAAGATGCAGACACATGCCCACTTGCACAAATGGCCTTAAATTATTATTATGCTTCAACATTTGGACTGTGGTGCTGTTTGATGCAAGAAATTGAGAACAAAGTAACTTTCACTAAACTTGTTCCAGAAGTGTATATATATAGTTTGTTCCAAAAACTTGTTCAATGCGTGCCTCTGGTTTCCTTTTTCTCGGCAAAGAAAAGTTATTGGCATTGGGCTTTGAAAGCAAAACGAAGAACCCTATTCTATTTTTCAATTGAACATTCTAAATAAAAGCTATGATACTTACACACGTGACAATATTCCATTCTTTCATGACATAGATAGAGATACTACATTTTCTTTTGTACACACCATCTAATCAACAAAATTTGGAACGTCTAGTCAAAAGTTCGGAAATTAATTTCTAAGAGGCTTAATCAACACGGGTGATTTAGTAATAAAATGGTGAATATATAGAGGATGAATTGTAAACTCATAAATTTGAAGTACAAGACTTCACTTATACAAAAATATTTGAATTTACCTGATATGCGTGTTTTACGAGTGATTATGCATAGACAGGAAATTTTGTATTTATTAAAAATAATCTCCAAGGCTTAAACTGGGTATAATCTCATGGAGGGCTACTAGGCACAACTTGCCATAAGAAACTAAAACCTCCATTATTACAAATATTACTTTCTTTTTGAAAGATCATCAAGTAGGTCAGGGAGGTGTGGACAGATTACAATATTGCCACTCTGTGTGTTTGTTTATTTTAATTGCTTACACTTTTGTTTTTCAAGATTGGTCATGTGAAGAAGCACACACAAACACACATTTGGGAAGCAAATAATATAATCTAATTATGAAAGTACAGGTATGTATATTTGTATGCCGCACATACTTGAAGAGTGAGAAGCAATTGTTTTATGTGTACAAGCAAAGAGAGAGAGCATTAAAATATCTCCTGAACGCATTTGATATTATTCGATCCCAATAGTTCTGTCCCCCATTTGGCCAATTTGAGGGCCATTGACCCTTCAAAAGAAATATAGTAATATCTTCTTCAGCTGTCCTAGATCTTATATAAAAACATTGTTCAGTAATAATTTATTTATTTTTGGGGTACACCTATGTATGTTTGTGCATCTTATAATTGGTGCCCTAGCTTTAGTACGTACACAAAGTATATATTAACTTCTTTGGAGTTTACCATTTGACTGAATCTAAACAGATATATAAAATAGGTTCATTCGAGTAGCAAGAAACTTCTTTGGAGAATGGAAGTTTTGCAGTATGCTTAAAAATCTTGTACCTCGTCAATAGTTGCCAATTGGTTTTGAGTTAGATGTTCACATTTTACGTGTCATGTATATGAGATGAATACCTGGAATCTTGAGTTAGATATAAAAGCATATTGCATTCCTTGAAGATTAAATTAGGGTTGCAGCTTTTTTGTGTGACTTTGCACTAACTGCTGTAAAGTACTCTTCTTGTATCATGTCCTAAGCAATTTAATTTGAACAACTTGTTTCTTGAAGATCAAGTCTATTGCTTTTGATTTGAGGTAAGAGACAGCCTCAATATATGTATGCTAAAATATGAAGGATTAAATCCATTAAGAATATTGAAACATACTTCAAAGGAGATGTTAGAATCACGAAACCAATAGCTAAACCATTTTTCTATGTATGTATTTTAATTCGTCCCTGTAAAAATAATAATATAATTTGTATTGGAAGTTATTTGATCATTTAAAAATGTGTAATAAAAAAAATAAAGGTTATTAAATAAAGTGACACAAAAATGTGGATTTAACTTATTTTTTCAATGAATAATTCTTGAAAGAGAATTATGATCGTTAGATTACAAATAAGAAATATGACCATTACACAAATGTGAACTGTATATTAATAGTGTAACGACACAAATATTTTATATATCTTGTTAGAGAATAGTGTCATGCATATGTGAACTATATATAAAAAAATACAAAAAATATTCATAGAAGAAGATGATGAGAAAAATGGTCATGTCTAACCAATACACTACATGACATACCGACGTGATGTATTAAATCCTGTCACATTATCGGAGAGTCATGTTCTTATATTGCGCTTGAGATAAGTGTTTTACTATTAAATCTTGCAAGCTTTAGTACAACTTAAGAGGTAATTAAGTTATTTGACATATTCCGTTGGTGCATTAATTTTTTAAAATCACTTTTCATTACGACTTGACAAATGCCCTTGCATGAGTTGCTTTTGCTTACAATAACCTTTAAACCCTAGAATCTGCCAATCAATATTATTTGGGCTTGTCCAATATAGGTCCCTACAATTTCTATTTCCTAGACATATACCCATCATTCTATAAATCTATGTGTAAAACCCAATTTCAAACTTAAATGACAAGTAGGATATAAGAGGTCGTAGTATTCCTATATTTTTACATCCTTGCCATCAGACTTCATATTTTATTTATAATTTATTCCAAACATTTCATTAACTACCATAATTGTAATTAAAACTCCCTATTAATAACATATCAATCACCACATTTCTTTTGGTTGCCATTCCCTCTAACATATGGCCCCTTAAAATTGCGAATAAAAAAAATTATGTAAATTACATATCCAATAATGTACATATGAAAAATATAAGTATAAATATATACGTATAAAAATATAGGTATATTATTTACCAAAAAAAATAAACAAAAATAGGTCAATTACTTTGTAATTGAAATTTTTGTACATTTTTCATAAATTAAAAACAAATACACAATAATTTATAGAAAATAGGTACGTTGTATAATTGAAATTTATGCACATTTTTTTATAAATTAAAAATAGGTACGTTATATAGAAGAAAAAAATAAGTTCATTATACTAGGTAAATTATTTTACTAGGTATACATTATTAGAGAAAAAAATAGGTTCATTATACTAGATAAATTATTAGAGAAAAAAATATAGGTATATTATTTTGAGAGAAAAAATAGGTACATTATTTTGAAAAAAAAAATAGGTACATTATTAGGTACATTATTTTGAAAAAAATATAGGTACATTATTTTGAAAAAAAGAAATAGGTGCATTATTTAGAAAAAAAAATCGGTACATTATTAGAGAAAAAAAAATAGGTTCATTATACTAGGTAAATTTTTTTACTAGGTACATTATTAGAGAAAAAAAAATAGGTACATTATTTTGAGAGAAAAAATATGCTCATTTAAAAAAAAATTGTTTTCATAAAACAAACAATAAAAAGATGATCAAATTATTTTTAATAAAACAAGTAATAAAAAAAAATAGGTACAATATTTGGAGAAAAAATATGTTCATTAAAAAAATGTTTTAAAAACAAAATAATAAATAGATTATCAAATTATTTTTCAACATAATTAGAATGTACACTATTATTCATAAAACTATAATAAAAAATAATACTAGTCGTATAATTTATAAAAAGAAAACAACATTAATTCCTAAATTTAATATTGAATTTAATTTACTAATACTTTAAATAGATTACTAGTCGTAATTCATAGAAGAAAAACACCATTAATTCAAAAATAGATTACTAGTCGTAAAATAGATTACTAATACTTTAATGTAGAATTTAATATTTAATTTCAAATAAGTTTCTAAATTAGTTCCTACATCCATTACAACTATTTGGAGATATTTTCAAATTCAGCGGGTATCATTAGTTACACCCCCCATAACACATTAACATATAAATATGGGTAGTTTTGGAATCTGAAAAATACAATAAATCAGATTTTAAGTTATATTAGGTAACTTGCTTAGTTGGATCCTAGTCATCGGGTATTATTTGAAAAAATTGGGTATTTTAAATAGAAAACTAAAGGAAAGGGTTGTAGGTGATTTAAAATGAAATTTATGGGTCTAAGCTCAATTTACTAATATTATTTCAAAATGAATTCAATACTTTGGTGCATTGCCTCCCAGTTGGAGTTGAAAATGCCAAAAATACTGATTTTCATATGATCCATCTTCCATTAACACAAACAAAAAAGGAAGTTCAAAATTGAACCAGAAAAACGAAAACAAAAAACAAAAAACAAAAACAGCTGTCCCTGGTCCCCAAGGAAAACTTAGTAGTTTCACATCATACCTATCATTGTAAATCCACTCGTTCTTCATTCATAGGGCCGAAATATCGCGATAAAAACACAACAGAGAGTTTTTGTCGATCTCTCTCTCTCTCTGCTCACATGGCTGGTCTTATTAAATCAAGAAATCATGTGGAGCCAATAGTCGGGCCCACGAGACAACAAAATGTGGGGCCAGTATATTTATAAGAGTGGTCCCACCTTTGGGTTGGGTCCTCTCCCCAGTCCAGATCGAATCAGAAGAATGGTAATGGTATGGGAATGGGAGATAATCAAGTCTTCAATGTCGATATTTCAAAATGAATCTCCCTTTCAAATCAATTTGGTAATGTTAATTTTCTTGTATTTTGCAAAGTGTGGGCCCATTTCCATGCAAAGCTGACTCGGCCACAGATTCCTCGCTCGCTTGCTATAGAAGCACTAATGATGGACTCTTATTATGTCATGCACACAGAATCTTCTTAAATATATCAATATTAGGGTCATCAAATTTCACCCTACTCCACCACATGTGGCCCTACATCTATGTGTTAGAGTAACAAAGATACTCATTTTGTATCACATTTCCAACCATTAGTGTATCATTTTCTTAATTATATATTTTTAAATCTTATGGCCCGTTTGATAACCATTTCATTTTTAGTTTTTAGTTTTTGTGCTAGTGTATGGAGGAAAATGAGAATGAGAATAAGAATGAGGATGAGATTGAGAGAGATGATGAGAGAGATGAATGACAAAACTGAAAACAATTTGAAATAGATTTCAATTTTTAGTTTTTTTTTTTCACTCTTGTTTCTCCTCCCTCACATCCTCTCCTCTCCTCTCATCATCTTCCCTCTCAATCTCATACAATAGTTATCAAACGGGCCCTTAAGTTCTTATTTGAAGATAACGTCTTTTTGAAATAAATAAAAAATAAAAAAATCTAACGATTATTCAATTTTCTTCAACTTTAACCTTATTTATTGAATCATCATTTAGAACCTAGATTTTAGGGTTTTTAGAACCTCAGATAAAATCTGAGTCTAAAGAGTCAAGTTCAATAAAATTGATGAGGTCAAAGTGGAGTTAAAATGAGTTTTCCCGAATGTTCATCCTTAAGAAAGAATAATGTTCTGCATGACTTTTAATTCAACCATTGTGAACATGATAAATACTTAGTGGTTGAAAATTGACCATATATAAAATTCTAATTTGAGTGACATTAAGTTAGATGATTGAAGTTTATCTAATGAAGCTTCTATTTGATGAAAGAAAAAAAAAAGTTAGATGAGAAAAATACAATATATATACTTGTATGTATCATAGATTAGTTTTGATTAATTACATCAGGTGGTGTGCTGAAGCCAGTGTTTCCATGAGAAATTATGATCGCCACACAGATTATAAGTGCATATGATCCATAGTGTGATGTAGATCAATTTACAAATGAAATGATCATTGGAGTAAAGAAAGAATTCCTGAAAAGAATTAATTGTAATTTGATTTCATATTTACTAAAACCATGACTTTGTTTTTTTGTGCTAGGGAGAAGATGACATTACTTGTTGTACCACAACAAAAAAGAATGAATTATTACCATTGATTTAAACGTACAATTATCTATTGGAATCCAATACCATCCAATTCTTCATCACCAACGAAAAGAAAATTTACCATCCAAACTCAAGCCTCAAAAGGGCCATACATGCATCGATTTACTCACTAATTGGAGCACCACTCGTACATATATATTACATAAACATAACATGTATATGCCGATAAAAACCCAGAAAAGAGAGAGAAGAAAAAGAAGAAGAAGAGAGATATAATATATACTAAAGGAAGATTAAATTAACCCTGAAAATTTGCAATTTACTTCCATTACTTCCTAAAACAAAACAAGAGAGAGGAAACCATGAAGATGAAGTACAACACTTGAAGTTAATTTTGCTTGAAACAAGCACATAATTAATGAAGACTGAAAGCTTCAAGGTTTTCCCATTTTCATGCAACGTACCTAAAACCAACCCCCCCAAACCTATTTATATATTCATATGAGCAAAGCTCGCAAACATGGTGTTGTGTTCCGGGTTGACGACGGACTCTACAAGGCCGCGACGGTTTCGCCTTTGGTGGAGACTTGGCGTCCGGCGGTGGAAGAACACTTGTCATTCCTCTCGTCAAGGTTCATCTGTTGCTGCCGGCACTCTAGGCTGCAGAAAGCAGTGTCACCTCTGCAAAAATCAAAATACAGGTATAAAAAAAAGAGTCAAAGGGGCAAAAAAAATAGTTACACACAAATAAATGGGGTTTCCTAATTTTGGCGTATTTATTGAAAATCCTGGCAAAATAAGCCAAAAAAGATCAGAAAACAATCTGGGAAGTAATAATACCAAAAAAGGGTAAAAACAACAAGTAAGAAAAGTCCGTGAAAATAACTTAATTTGACAGAAAAGTGAAAAACAAATCCTGTACTTAAAGTACTTAGTCCAAAAATAACCAACTGGGTTTCCATAATTAAAGTACTTCCTTGAATATTTTCTTTCTAAATAAAAATTCCGAGGAGAAACGAGATGAGAAATTCTTAGGTACAAACTTTTCCCTCAAAAAACTGGTCACACGAGACTGATTGAAAACTAGAAGTATGCGAGGAATTGGATGCTAAGATTATTATTTTCATCGGAGGATAGAGATTTAGATATGAAACTTCGACCAAGAAAGTCGAGAGAAATAGCACTAGACTAAGAACTAGTTGGTTGCAATACTTAAGATTTCATTCGGGAAGAAGAATTATTACCTGTACATGTAAATATCACGGCCAGGAACAAGGCGGCGTTTGCAGAGACCACAAGCCCTCAAGAAGTGGGCAGTCTCTACAAAATCAGCCGTGTTCCTTCTGTGGCTTCTTGGTGATGGTGATGATGGTGATGATGGTGATGGTGAGGCCATCTTCATCATGAGCCTTTGATCCAACCCATCAAGCCCACCTCCACCACCACCACCACCCCAGAAGGCCAAAGGGTTAAAAGGGTTGTTGGGATCGGACGGTTGAGATTGAGCTGCCTCAGTACCGATGGTGTTCAGATCAAAGGTGATCTCTGACATGCTTGTGGTCCTCTTCATTGGAGGCCTTGGTCTCTTCCCCAACAACATTTTTTCTCTTCTCTGCTGCTTTCTCAACCCACAAGGCTACAACTGCTACAGAGAGAGAGAGAGAGAGAGAGAGAGAGAGAGAGGTAAAGGGAGAGGAAGGCCTAGAGCGAAGTGAAGGAGGGGAAGATAAAGAGGAGCCAGAAACTGTGGAGTGAATCTGGACCGTTGGTTGTTACAGTGCTTAAGAGAGATTTGATTGAGAGTTGTGACTTGTTGTGAGTGAGTTGTTATTGTTTGCATAAATGGGAAATCCACGTCAGCACCCTAATTGTCATTAGTGTATAATTTATTTGATTTTGATTTGTTTATTTTTAGGGCAAATGGGAGCTTCGGATGCTTTTTTTTCTTTCCTTTTTCTTTTCATTCTCCAAAGCTTGCAGTCACTTACAGTGATTTTTACTGGCCGCTGCTGCAGTACTTGTTGCTTGTCAAATTAAAAAGGTACTGAACATGTTCTCTATTTGACACGTAATACTTCCCTGACAATTGTCAGAATTTTGGATTTGTTTTGGATCCGTGGAGTTAATTTATTGGACGGTGAAAAATAATGTTCGAGAAGGGAGGTAAACAGTTAAAAAAAAAAAGAATAATGGTATTTTCACAAGGAATTATCCCAAGTACTTGCATATGCAACACACAATAATATAATCAAATGAATAAGATTTTAAGGTTTAAAATGATCAGATTCATGGTAATTTAAGGTACAATACCTACGGCTCGTTTGGTGGAGAAAGAAAAAGTATGGTAGCTAGGGAGAAAAGTATTAGTCCTTCTACGGCTCCTTTGGTTAGTTGAATTAAGTAGTTGGAGAAAAGCATATATATATATATATATATGCGCAATATTGTTACCCTTTTGGTTGAGCTTACGGTGTAAATTTGTCCTTACAATAGAGTAATGGTAATTAATTACGTGTTCCATTATAGTAAGCGTGCTTACTTTCCTCACTTGATAGTATAATAAGTATGTATTAATATACTTAAAAGAGTAAGTGTGTTTACTTTTCACACATAATTTTTTTTGGATATACTTAATATACGATGTACACAAGTATATAAATATATATTAATTCTTTTCTCACATGTGAACCGATGGGCTGATGATCGATGTAGATGCAAAAATTTCAAAAATTTGTTCATTAAAAAATGTAATGTCGACAAATAATGTAAATTTTCATATCGAAAAGTTGATAAAATAAAATAAAATATATAATATGTGGTTTCACTATTAATACATGATACACGATGTATTTTGTCGTAAAATCTTAAATTTATTGAATTATGCAAATAGTTAGGTTGAGAACATTATCGATGCTCATAGTAGTAAATTCTTGGTTCATTTATTTCAAATCTTAACAAATACAATGTACACTACCAAAACAAAGTTACCACACCTATGATGTCATTTTCAGAGTTGCACGCTCAGTCCAACTATTTACGGGGTTTGCTTAACCCCTGGTCTGCCCACTTGCCCTGTACAACAAACAATTGAAATATCCAAGCAGCTCAAAATAATACCTTTTTTAATTCTGCTCATATCGTGGTAATCAAGTAAACTGATGCACCAATCTTGAAGGAGGTCCCAATAAAATGTAAATATACCATTGCAATGTGGTTAAAAAAGGATTTAGCTTCCTACTTCAGTTGAAGTTGTTACCTAGGTCCTATAAAAATAAGACTTTTAGGATAAGGAAACCCTACGACAGACATTAAGAGAGGGTGACCAAGGATGAGAGAGAGAGAGATTAAGAATTAGGGTTTACAAAAGGGGCTATAAGGGTGATATTTGTAAAAATTTGCTTACTTTAGCTAGTTTAATTTAATATGTAAACTATATTGTATGGTTGTAGTTTTTTTATTTTTTAATGAACACATATACAGTTGTATCGATCTTATCTCTATCTACTAGGATTTAAGAGAGCAAATGAATCATTGTAATTTTTTGTTTTGTTTAATACAAGTGAGATTGAGGAAGAGAAATTTGAATACAAATGCACGGTATCTGCTATTAACGGTTCAAACTGCATGCCTTTTGTTGTTTGTGTGATTATCGTCACCATTATGATGCGATTACACATATATTATTCATGAAATCATCACCATTTTAATAGACTAGCTAGGTCCATTTAAAGTCTTCTCCATACTTTGCAGTCTCTCAGAAGAGTGAAGAGTGAAGATATATCGAATATAAAGTGGCATATATTTTATATGGGAATTCAGCCTATTCTTTTGATGTGGAGAATATGCTCTTAACACAATATGCACAAAATGCTATAGCAAGTGACATTCAAATAAGATTATTTGCATATCGTGCCCAGAGCCTAATTAGCAGAAGGGGAACATATGCAAAATTATAATATTCTATTTGGTCACTTTTTCTTAAGGAATTAATATCTCTAGGATTTACTTTTCATTTAGATATTGTTCCTTTCTAACTCTACACACTACAAACAAGGTTTTGCTTAGGCCTACACACTTCAATTTATAACCCTTTTTTTTCTTCTTTTAACAATTAATGTAGCTAATAAAGGAATGGCTTTGTCTATCGACATTCTGTATAGAACATTCTGACTTCCTCTGACTTGCCTTATTGCGGAGACTTCCTCAATTCATTTCATGCACGTCTACTCCAAGACAAAGTGTGTTTCTGTCTATGCTTTTCTTGTAAGTAAACAAATGAAAATTATAATTATCTCGAAGAAAAAAATGTCAAAAAGGAAGAAAAATGATCTTGTTGTTAATGGGTTGAAAAAGAATTTCTTGTAAGACTTCTAGTTTTTTTATTTTTTTAATATAAAGAAAAATTCATGTAAGACTTGTAACTTTAGTTGTAGAATATTTATCTCACACTATAAATTCATTGCTAATTTTATTTCGGTAGTAGAAAAATTGACTACGATTTTACTCCCTTGTTGATTACAAAATTTTAATTATGTATTAATTGAACTTAGATATTTTTTGAATTCGAATCTAAAACGACTGAATTGACTACTCGAAACCTCATGCCTTGAAACCTCTTGTGAAATTGGGTTTATAGTTCTTATACCAACCCTTGTAAGAGTGCGATATAGATGGAGAAATTGAATGGCACTATTGACAAAAGAGGTAACTGTCACTTCATGGTGGAAGAAAGTTTTGTAGCTCTTTGTGCCAGATTTTCTATGGCTGTTAAAATCGAAGTTGGATGTGTCCCAATTGACCAATACTCATAATCATTGCCAGATGTAGAAATCACTATGAACATGCACATCAGGCCTCTTGAATGTGGGACCGATTTATACCAGTGGTCCATCTAAACTTTGGAGGAGCCTACACAACATGTGAACAGCTCACATAAAGTTGAGACGTCCAAATGCTAGCTATAGTTTTCTTTTTAATAATTGGCCTAAAACTTGTTAAGTAAAGAGCTTTCTTAGCACCTACGAATATCCACCAAGTGGGCATTTATAAGTAAGTTGCTTCCATTTCAATATCTAGTAAGAAGAGTAGAGCACTCACCATCATAACCAAAATATTCTCCATAACATAACACTGGCACCGGACCAAAACCGACCATTCCAAAATTATATCTTCGCTCAACTACTTATAGAAAAATATCTTATACACGTGGTTTACAAGTAATTACACGTATCTGGAATTTACTTGAATCTCAAATAAATAATTGCATGTATATAAAGTTTTCTAAGATGAAAAAAAGAAAACGTAAGTAGAAATGGATTCTAAATTTGGTTTTTGATGGATTAATAAAAGATGTGTTTCCCACCAACATGTTGGGCACGAGCAAAACTTTTTGATGCCTGTGTAAAGGCTATACCTAAATTATTGCCTGTACTGTCATTTCCAATTGCAATGGGGACACCACTTGAGTTTGTTGCTCAAATCCCATTTGTGGGGTAAAAGGTTTGATGCACACAACAAACACATAATTGGAAGCACCTAAAGTTTATCATCATGTGTGATTCAGTAGTACCATGTATAATATATATTACCCCTCATGTTTCACTCTGCTGGGCTGCCAATTGATTCTCTTGGGTAAAATAAACTATTTATTCTATTTTATTTATTTCCACTACTCATGAATAAAAGTAAGTACAAGATTGATCTTATTGAGGTATCAATCAATAAATAGATACTTAAAAAGAATCCAAGAGAGTGAATGAAATGAATATGTTAGAATTTTGGTAACTGAAATCATGACAAATCCAAAACAGCCCCAACTGGCAACTTGGCTAGATTTTTGTGTAAAAAGCTGCTAGGTGCGTCACGCTGTTAAATCCTTTTTGTGTATATCCAAACCATTACGATACAAAACTGTAAAGTTCATCAAACAGAAGTGGATCCTACATGTTTATTTGTTAGTGTTTGATGCAATGTTTCGTTATAAGGTGTGATCGTTACACAATCACACAATTTATGGGTATTATAATATAAATAAACTATATATATATATTGTTGATATGTCATAAATTTAGAGTAACCTATTAATTTAGGTGTTACCATTACACCGAAAAATTACTCATATATAAGATGAAAGAGCATAAGATAATCAAGTTGAAAGTTTAACAGGTTCCAAAATGTGGACATCCAATAGCTTCTATTTTGGTAGGGAATAGAAAAGGAAAAAAAGTTCTTTAGCGGTAGGGAATAACTGGTTTTGGGTCTGTCTAACTTAGCTCAATAGAGCTTCTATTTTGACTAATGCATTTGAATTCCGAGCCATGTTATAGTGAGGTTTTCAGATAAAACCCTATTTCTTAACCGTTGGATTAAACTAACCAATTTGATCTAACGCACTATAGAATTCTACTTGTTTTCCCTTTGCTTGCTGGGTTTTTACACTTCACCTGTATGCTTCAACCCTTCAATTCCATAAACATGAGTTTATGTTTTTTAAGTTTTGAGAAACTGTTATTGTTTATTGATACAGTCATAAAATGCCTTTTATTGCTGTCATGTCACAGAATTAATAGATCCTAGCAGCACAATGGTTCTTATTGATTCTGAATAATTTGGACGTCAGAGGGACCCAGATTGAATAAAGCTTAGCATACAGTATAGAGGCGCCATGCGTATATTGATGTTACAATCTAAGTTAGCTTTATATAACCATTCTTTATCATCCACTCAAGACTCCAATGCTTATTGACGTTCTTAAGAGTCCAATAAGCCCACCCAAATGTTGCTCTCCCCCAAACTTCCAATTGAGCATTTGCAAATCTTTGGTAATCTTCCTTTGTTGCCTCTGTAACTTTCCACTCAGCGACCCATTCACCTGCAAAACCATAATTTGGTCACAACCCACATTCTAAAATCCACAAGCAAACTATATAGCATTAGGGTTATCGTTAGCAATTTTCGCACTCCTTGTTTACTGCGATAAGCTAAACTAGAAGTGCCAAAATCGAAAATCACTACAATTAGGTCATGTCACGTACCAACAAAAGTGAGAGGGCCATTTGATGTGGTAACATAATTCAATTCCTGGGACCGATTGGTGTGGATGAAGTCTATGTTCTGTTGGACAGTCAAGTTGTCAAAAGCGCTCACAAAGAGGTTATAGTAATGGACATCAATCACAGAACCCTTTAAGCCATTGGCAAGTGGGAACAGCTCCCTTGGCTCCATTGGTCCTAGCCTGTTTGAAAACACCACATATGCTGTGGAGGAGTGCTTGCGAACGGCAGCATAACCAGCCTTGTAGAACTTGGTCACGTTCTGTAGAGATGCTCCTGGGGAGAGAGGCTCGTTGATAAGCTCAACTGCATATAGGCTTGGGCTCCTAGCATACCTACAATTGTAACCATAGGATAAGATTAGACTGCTATTTGGAGTAACGCTCTCTTTTCAAATTTATGTTACTAGATAAATGTTTATATTGTTAGACTGTGAATCTGCATCAAACATTGATCGTGCAAAATTTAACCTGAATCATTCATCTATATTTACAATTTGACAATATAAACGATACATAAAATTGTTAATAAATACGGTACCTATAATTTATTCTAAAGTTAGTTGGGTTCTAGTGTATTTACCTGGCACTTAAGAAATCAATGACATCAACTGTCTGCTGTATGTTTTCATCTGTTTGGCCCCATTCCTGAGAGTCATCTCTGTGTTCATAACCATTTTGAGAGCCTGGTGCTGCATGGAGGTCAATTATGACCTTTAATCCATATTTCCTGCAAAGTGTGAACATTTATGTGTTAAGCCAATTTGTGACTTTTCTCAACTTAGATACAGGAAGTGGTTCTGCAAAGTGGGACTGGACCATCTCAACATGTTTGGGTTGGATTTTGGGTTGGGTCTAAAAAAACTCAACCACTACTTTTGTTTGTTTGTTTTTGTTTTTTTTAATATTCGTCCTGGACCTATGCAGCTAAAAAGGTCTTGGACACGATGATTCTAACCATCTTCTAAAAGTAAGAATATTTGGGCAAATGTGTTAAGATGCAGAATATATATATTTTATTATAAATAAATGAAGAAGAAGAGTAAAACATACTGTGCCCACAAGAAGGCTTTGTCTAACGCTAGCAAGGAACCACCAACATAAGGGTGTGGGGGCATTGGATCACTTGCAATCCACCAACCAACTGGTATTCTCACAGCGTTTAGTCCGTTTGTTTTTATGAAGTGGAAGTCATCTTCAACTATGAATGTGTTCCAATGCTCCTGAATACACATTTCATGCAATGAATCTTGTCATATATATTTAAATTATATCCCTAAAAACATGTTGTAATTACTACTACTAATTAGACCGGCCATCATGTTGATTCTTGCTCGAATATGTGGTCGAGATCAGTTCAACCATATTATATGTACGACAATATAAATCTGACAAGAAAACATTACTGTACTTATGTCCTGATAAGTTTGTTTTCACATAACGAAACCGGATATGAAGTTTTGTGCTGTCAATATCTCTTACCCGCATAACTTGTGGAGCCTTCTTTGGACCATAACCATTTGTTACTTGAAACTCTCCCTCCAATTTTCCAGAAAAGCTAATCACAAAAACAGATGGATCATTGTTTCCCCATCCACTACCACTCCCTGCATAATCAGCTGTCACCAAATCCTCTGTCTTGGCCTGCATCCCCAAATCACACAATCACATTCTGTCTCAACAATCAAAACAAGAAAGATGAAACCAAACCAAATCAATCACCCGCAAGAAGAATCCATTGGGTGCTTTGATTCGAACCCGGCTTGAATCATCAGGCTTCCTTACGATCTCAAACGTCTCTGAGCTACCTGGTGTTTTCGAAACAGCCACCACCTGATCTCCATTGCCCTTGACATCAAGCCCCACAAAATCTTTGTTGAAGACCCTGAAGTTAAATGTGGTCTCATTGATCCTCCACAGCTGCAACAAAATAATAACCAGCACCATGTAGATTTCTGTGAGCACAAACTATATACTAGAATATATTGACAATGCAAATCAACCAAAAAAAACATGTCAAAATTTTACCCTAAATCTTTCCCAGCCTGAAGCTGATGTTCTGTTTGCAACTATGATGCTTCCTCCTCCTAACTCAGCAGCAAGATATTTCCCAGTTGTCACAGATTTGAACTGAAGTCCAGTTCCATCCTAAAACAATTAAAACGAAAAGAAAAGAAAAAAACTATAACCGAAGTTGAAGATTATATACAAGATATGAAATGATTAGCAAGATAGATAAATTAATGACCAAGAAATCTTTGTTGGGAATGCCATCGAAAAGAGACGGTTTGATCCAGCCTTCTATGACCAGCCAGCCTCCAAGGTTAACAGCTTTTACTGGACCTGAATTGGGAGGCTCTCTCCCACAAGAAAGAGACATGATAGAAAAAAGGACAGCTGAGCTTAGCAGCCATGTCCTTGAGCTGAAAGCCATTGGTTTGTTTATGTTTGTTTGTGTCGTATGCCAGGCATCTATGGCTGGAAAACTTATATAAGATAAGAACGTAAGAAAAGAACGTACAAGATTGATCTTATTGAGGTATCAATCAATAAATAGATACTTAAAAAGAATCCAAGAGAGTGAATGAAATGAATATGTTAGAATTTTGGTAACTGAAATCATGACAAATCCAAAACAGCCCCAACTGGCAACTTGGCTAGATTTTTGTGTAAAAAGCTGCTAGGTGCGTCACGCTGTTAAATCCTTTTTGTGTATATCCAAACCATTACGATACAAAACTGTAAAGTTCATCAAACAGAAGTGGATCCTACATGTTTATTTGTTAGTGTTTGATGCAATGTTTCGTTATAAGGTGTGATCGTTACACAATCACACAATTAATTTATGGGTATTATAATATAAATAAACTATATATATATATTGTTGATATGTCATAAATTTAGAGTACGGTATTAATTTAGGTGTTACCATTACACCGAAAAATTACTCATATATAAGATGAAAGAGCATAAGATAATCAGGTTCAGCAAGTTGAAAGTTGAACGGGTTCCAAAATGTGGACTTCCAATAGCTTCTATTTTGGTAGGGAATAGAAAAGGAAAAAAAAATCTTTAGCGGTAGGGAATAACTGGTTTTGGGCCTGTCTAACTTAGCTCAATAGAGCTTCTATTTTGACTAATGCATTTGGTTTTCAAGTCATTTTATAGTAAGGTTTTCTGATAAGACCCTATTTTTTAATCGTTAGATTAAACTAACCACTTTGATCTAACGCACTATAGAATTCTACTTGTTTTCCCTTTGCTTGCTGGGTTTTTACACTTCACCTGTATGCTTCAACCCTTCAATTCCATAAACATGAGTTTATGTTTTTTAAGTTTTGGGAAACTGCTATTGTTTATTGATACAGTCATAAAATGCCTTTTATTGCTGTCATGTCACAGAATTAATAGATCCTAGCAGCACAATGGTTCTTATTGATTCTGAATAATTTGGACGTCACAGGGACCCAGATTGAATAAAGCTTAGCATACAGTATAGAGGCGCCATGCATATATTGATGTTACAATCTAAGTTAGCTTTATATAACCATTCTTTATCATCCACTCAAGACTCCAATGCTTATTGACGTTCTTAAGAGTCCAATAAGCCCACCCAAATGTTGCTCTCCCCCAAACTTCCAATTGAGCATTTGCAAATCTTTGGTAATCTTCCTTTGTTGCCTCAGTAACTTTCCACTCAGCGACCCATTCACCTGCAAAACCATAATTTGGTCACAACCCACATTCTAAAATCCACAAGCAAACAATATAGCATCAAGGTTATCGCTAGCGATTTTCGCACTCCCAGTTTAATGCGATAAGCTAAATTAGAAGTGCCAAAATCGACAATCGCTACGGTTAGGTCATGTCATGTACCAACAAAAGTGAGAGGGCCATTTGATGTGGTAACATAATTCAATTCCTGGGACCGATTGGTGTGGATGAAGTCTATGTTCTGTTGGACAGTCAAGTTGTCAAAAGCGCTCACAAAGAGGTTATAGTAATGAACATCAATCACAGAACCCTTTAAGCCATTGGCAAGTGGGAAAAGCTCCCTTGGCTCCATTGGTCCTAGCCTGTTTGAAAACACCACATATGCTGTGGAGGAGTGCTTGCGAACGGCAGCATAACCAGCCTTGTAGAACTTGGTCACGTTCTGTAGAGATGCTCCTGGGGAGAAAGGCTCGTTGATGAGCTCAACTGCATATAGGCTTGGGCTCCTAGCATACCTACAATTGTAACCATAGGATAAGATTAGACCGCTATTCGGAGTAACGCTCTCTTATCAAACTTACGTTATCAGATTAATGTTTATATTATTAGACTGTGAATTTGCGTCACACATTGATCATGCGAAATTTAACCTAAATCATTCATCTATATTTACAGTTTGACAATATAAACGGTACATAAAATTGTTAATAAAGACGGCACCTATAATTTTACTCTAAAGTTAGTTAGGTTCTAGTGTATTTACCTGGCAGTTAAGAAATCAATGACATCAACTGTCTGCTGTATGTTTTCATCTGTTTGGCCCCATTCCTGAGAGCCATCTCTAGAAGCACTGTGTTCAAAACCATTTTGAGAGCCTGGTGCTGCATGGAGGTCAATTATGACCTTTAATCCATATTTCCTGCAAAGTGTGAACATTTATGTGTTAAGCCAATTTGCGACTTTTCTCAACTCAGAAACAGGAAGTGGTTCTGCAAAGTGGGACTGGACCATCTCAACATGTTTGGGTTGGGTCTAAAAACTCAACCGCTACTTTTGTTTGTTTGTTTTTGATTTTTTTAATATTCGTCCTGGACCTATGCAGCTAAAAAGGTCTTGGACACGATGATTCTAACCATCTTCTAAAAGTAAGAATATTTGGGCAAATGCGTTAAGATGCAGAATATATATATGTATATATTATTAAAAATTAATAAGTAAATAAAGAAGAAGAGTAAAACATACTGTGCCCACAAGAAGGCTTTGTCTAACGCTAGCAAGGAACCACCAACATAAGGGTGTGGGGGCATTGGATCACTTGCAATCCACCAACCAACTGGTATTCTCACAGCGTTTAATCCATTTTTTTTTATGAACTGGAAGTCATCTTCAACTATGAATGTGTTCCAATGCTCCTGAATACACATTTCAGGCAATGAATCTTGTCACATTTATGTAAATTATATCCCTAAAAACATGTTGTAATTTCTACTACTAATTAGACCGTCCATCATGTTGATTCTTGCTCGAATATGTGGTCGAGATTTATAGTTCAACTATATTAGCATATGTACGACAACATAAATCTGACAAGAAAACATTACTCTACTTATGTTCTAATAAGTTCATTTAGACATAATGAAACAGAATATGAAGTTTTGTGGTGTCAATATCTCTTACCCGCATAACTTGTGGAGCCTTTTTTGGACCATAACCATTTGTTACTTGAAACTCTCCCTCCAATTTTCCAGAAAAGCCAATCACAAAAACAGATGGATCATTGTTTCCCCATCCACTACCACTCCCTGCATAATCAGCTGTCACCAAATCCTCTGTCTTGGCCTGCATCCCCCAATCACACCATCACATTCTGTCTCAACAATCAAAACAAGAAAGACGAAACCAAATCAAATCAAATCAATCACCTGCAAGAAGAATCCATTGGGTGCTTTGATTCGAACCCGGCTCGAATCATCAGGCTTCCTTATGATCTCAAACGTCTCTGAGCTACCCGGTGTTTTCGAAACAGCCACCACCTGAGCTCCATTGCCCTTGACATCAAGCCCCACAAAATCTTTGTTGAAAACCCTGAAGTTGAATGTGGTCTCATTGATCCTCCACAGCTGCAACAAAATAATAACCAGCACCATGTAGATTTCTGTGAGCACAAACTATATACTAGAATATATTGACAATGCAAATCAACCAAAAAGAACATGTCAAAATTTTACCCTAAATCTTTCCCAGCCTGAAGCTGATGTTCTGTTTGCAACTATGATGCTTCCTCCTCCTAACTCAGCAGCAAGATATTTCCCGGTTGTCACAGATTTAAACTGAAGTTCAGTTCCATCCTAAAACAATTAAAACGAAAAGAAAAAAAAAACTATAACCAAAGTTGTAGATTCTATACAAGATATGAAATGATTAGCAAGAAAGATAAATTAATAACCAAGAAATCTTTGTTGGGAATGCCATCGAAAAGAGACGGTTTGATCCAGCCTTCTGTGACCAGCCAGCCTCCAAGGTTAACAGCTTTTACTGGACCTGAATTGGGAGGCACTCTCCCACAAGAAAGAGACATGATAGAAAAAAGGACAGCTGAGCTTAGCAGCCATGTCCTTGAGCTGAAAGCCATTGGTTTGTTTATGTTTGTTTGTGTCGTATGCCAGACATCTATGGCCGGCAAACTTATATAAGATAAGAGATTGAGGAGTGAGAAATGGAATGGATATATAGCAGGAGTCAAATATCAACCAAAAAATACAAAACTTTGACCAATATTTAGGAGTTTTGAAAACTTCTTTTAGGATGCCATAGGTGCAGTTTTAGAATCCTGGAAAGCCGCTATATTTTCTATATTTTAATGCCGCATTTTGAATTATTTTACAAGATTTGCAGAATACAATGATGGGTACGGAGTACATATACCTATCAGGTTAGACTTTGCCTTGTTGAATAGGAGGCATTTAGAACCAACATTTTCAGCCAAAATATTCGGTGCCTAAACAAAGATTTCTAGAAAGTCAGCGCAGGGTTTCCCTCACAGAGAAATGCTCGAAAGCAGAGTTTATACAGAAGTTTGAAGGGCATTTCAGTGTGCTTCAGCAAAAAATAAAAATAAGTACATTGCCTGCTCATAAGCACATATACTGAAACCACTTTTGTAAAAAGTACTTAAAATATACAAGGAGCGTGTAGTTTAAGTGGCTAAGAGCATTCAAGGTCTTAGGTTCGATTCACCCAATATCAATTGTATAAATAAAAAAAATATAAAAAGAAGCACTTAAAATTTTTATTAAAAATTGAAGTGTTTCCTACAAACAGACTTTAAAGCCCTTTTCGATGAGCACCTATGATTTCCAAACAAAAATTAAAAAGGAATTATATAATCCATAAATACTTCTAAAATTTTTTACCATGTGTATGCAAACCTATTTTCTCTCTCTCTCTCTCTCTCTCTCTCACATGTAATGGTACTTCTTTTTTTTAATATTGGAAGAAGTCTCATTCGAATATCTTCCCTCAATTGTTATTATTAAAAAAAAAAAAAAACTATATAAATATCTAGAATGAGAATTGTCTCGAGTCTCCCTCTCTCTTTTGACCTTGTAATCACTGGTTACAAAAACCTTCCTCTTTGTTTTTCCTATTAAAGCATTAGGAAACACATAAACGTGCACTACTTTATCACCCTAAGTTCGAACGTAAAGAGACCTCCATCCAAATCATACTTCATATAATGCATATTATTTAAGGCAATTGGTTGCCAATCCCCCATTTGTAGGATTCATCTATGACGTCAATTTGTATGATCCGAATCCCTCTAATTTTTTTTTTCCTTGTTATGTTTTGAGATGAAAAGCGATTCCAATTGGATCAGAAGCTTCCAACCAAATCCATAAGATTCAACATCTTTTTCAAGCAAAGCAGAGGTAGGAGAGGTTTGAAGTTTAGGATATTCAATATTCGAGGTGTTTTTCTTTAATGCAAAGCTTTTATTAGCTTTAGTTGTAGAGAACTTATTTTTCATACTTACAAGAAAAGTCCAACTTTCGAATATTACCAAAATAATGTTTCAAGTTCGAAATACTAGCCAAGCCTAAATGCAAGGCTATCTGCTGGCTTATGGATGCTTTAAGAATTTAGTTCTAGAGTATTTATTTTCCACATACTCAACAACTTGTTATCCTTGGAAATTCTGCACAAAATAATTGACATGAAGACTTTAATTGGTCAACTAGAACAACTTGTTATATTTTCGGTGGAAATTTTGTATATGGATTAACCATGTGTGGTTATTGTGCTTTCATATTTGTATTATTCTTTGTGGGTATTCGTATTTGTCCTTGTGCTGATGATATTTGTGCCTAATTTATGAATACAATTATTATTTTCTTTCTAAAAATAAAAAATAAAAACTTTAGTGGTGGTAACCTACCAATTTGAAGTGGGGGAAAAGGGCAAACGAATTAAGATTCATTTATATGGGGTTGAACCTGTCTGATTATCATTTACTTTATCCGATGTTCAAAATAATATTAAAATATTAATGATTAATGAAATGGAGCCACTAAAAGTCCATTTCTCGCTAGTTTATATTTAGGAGCTTTTAATGATCTCCTTATTTTAACATTCTCTCTAAAGTTCAACGTAAAAGCGCACATTTAGCCCGTTAGAAATGCTGTAAACATATTCCAAGCTTTGCTCATTAGTTTAGTTGACTACTTACCAAAAGGTTCCTTGATTGACTTGTATTGTATTCTTCTAGACCACTATAAAGGTTTAGGGTTTAAACTCCATTTAAGATCACAAAAAGGCAGACAGTTGAGTGGAAAGGGAAATGGTGTTTGTTTACTGCTTAATTATGAAGAGGTTTGAAAATGAAAATGAAGCATCGATCATCTTTGATCGATACAAAGTCAGACATACTTTTTGCAACTAGTAACTGATAACACAAAGTCACAAAACATTAATGTAAGATTGCCCTGGGGAGACTTCAAGCAAGCAAATCATTGGTGTTAGATCATTCAACCAAATTCTCGTTTCACATACCACTAAAGCGATTTCTCGTGAATTAAATTTGACAAGTTCAAAATAGTGATATAAAGAGAGATATTTTCTTAAGAAATAAGTGGAGATATTACCTATCATCGAATATTAATATAGTTTCGTCTTAACATCTAGAAGATGCAAAGAACAAGGTCATTGATTTTTATTTTTTAGGATGTATAAGGGTTCAAGTTGAAATGGCCAATCCTCTAGAAGATGCAAAGAACAAGGTCATTGATTTTTTTTTTCTTTTCTAAACATGATCATTAATCATTTCAATGACAAGAAGGAATCAAGGCCAAAGAAAATCTTTTAGCAAATGAACTTAGATTTGTTTTTATCTTCTTTTGTTTAACAGGAACATTTTGTCAGTATCAAAATATATAAAACTAAGTGGCTTCCTAAATTTCCATTAGATTGTCTCCACTTCAACACCACGATATAGGTTGCCGTCTAGAATATATCCATTAAAAAAACATAAGGCCTGCTCCAGTACAAAGCATTCACAACTTCCAGAGATTTTCAAATGGCACGTGCTATTGTGGCCTGCACCCCTGCAGGACAGTTGGCAAGCAGAGATTTCCACCAATCAACTTCCCTCGGAAATTGAAATTTTATGATCCTGGGTTGACTCGGTTTTTTTTGGGATAGTTTTTTTTTTTTTTTTGGACAAATAGATAGGGCTAGTTTCATCATCACTATAATATGAAGGTTTTATAAATGGACTCAAAAAAGCATTCAATAAGGAGAGAAACTTGAATGAGGGGTTATAACTTATAATAAGAGAATTTTTTATAGTCGTTCGATTTAGTGACATCCGATCTACCAAACAAATTTTTAACTTTACTTGATTGTAGCGATATATAAATTTAAAAATTCGTGATCGGGGTTGGCAGGTGAGTGATTTTTTTATAACAAAGTGATATTTTAAATCACTCTAATGTATTGGGAGGAAGATAGTGTAAAATGGGCAACTATTCTAACCCACGTATGCAAACAAACAGGTGGGATTTATTGATGAAATCGTTGATTCAAAAACTCGAATATATATTATCGCTAATTTTCAACCCAAAAAAAAAAAACTTGAATATATTAATGTATTTGTGCTCAAAAAGTGATTATGTGGCCCATAATGTAGTGTAATGGACTTCTGTTTTAGGCCTGAAACACCGTGAAAGGTGAGGGCTTGCTCCACACAGTAAGGGCTTTAGAGCCCACCAGGCCCTTTTCTATTAATTTCCATTTTTTTTTATCCGATTTATTTCCATTTTTTATTCGATTTATTTCCATTATTTAAAAAACACGCTACATCCTATAGTCAATACGCGGTCGTTTCACAGCGCATTACAGTTCACCACTTTACTGCTTTCACAAGCTTCCTAAAGCATGAGCCCCCATGTGACCACCGACAGCGCCAGCTGCCCTTAATCACAAGCCTAGTTCTTTCCTCTGCGCCCGTTCACCCCATATCTCCTTGCAATCGCCAATACCCTTTCCCCACCCAACACTTTCAACTCATTCAAAATTACCACAAAACAAAATGTTCATCACGTGGCACTATCCTATTCGTTTGATAAAGCGGTGTAATAGTTTCGGCAAGTAGAGGAGAGCCCTCTTTACGCGGTTTAGGGCAATCAATTGTCCGCCTATTGCTGAACTTTTTCCCACTAATGCCACTCCTTGCGTTGCCTTTTATCATCAAATATCATCATCCCGTTGCCTCTTAACTCTCCTCTCTTCATATATCACTCTTGTCTTCTCCTTCAAATCTCTGCAAAAACAAAAGAAAGACTCAAACTTCAAAAGGTCTTCAATGGCGAAGTTGATTGTGCTGTTTGCTCTGTGTGTGCTTCCAGCTCTGGCCGTCGCCACACGCCCCATGAAGACTCCATTCACGGTGGAAGGAAGGGTCTACTGTGACACTTGCCGTGCTGGGTTTGAGACCTCAGCCACCACCTACATTCCCGGTAAGCATTTTTACTTTGGTTTTGTTTTTCCATTTTGGATTTTGGTTATGTGTTATGTGGGTTTTTTTGTTGATGGTTTAGAATTTCGATCTAACTCGCTAGATCTGGAAGGGTTCTTTGTTTGCTTTGTAATTTGAAGTGAAAGATGGGTTTTGTACTTTCAGATCTTACTGGGTTTGGACCTGTTGGACTGTAGATGGTCAAAATGTTGACGCTTTAGGATTCTTGTGTGCAGATAAATAAAGAACCCATCTCAGAAAAATTATTGAAAATTAAGACCCAAGAAATTGTTTTGAGAAAAAAGAATTCTTGTAAGTAAGTCCAAGCATTGTGGGAGTGTACATACTAGCATACAATTTGAGAATGCTAAGGACATCAAAACAAATGGCTACAGTGTTTCATCATATCTAGGTTCACTCTCAACTGCATTTATGTCTAACACATTGTTATGACATCGATTCGTGACTAAAATTGGGTAAGGGTTTGGTGACTCGATGGTTATTGATACAATTTTATTCTCCTATTTGACATAGGTAGTGGCAAATTGACAACTAGTTTTGGATATCAATTTAGGGTGCATAGCTGCTTTAGTATTGTCTTGGGATTGGTTGTATTTATCGTCAGTATTATTGATGATTTGAAGTGAAATTTGATAAGGAATTGGAAGAAACTGTTATGAATCTATGATTTGTTCATTTCCGTTGACAAGTTTTATTTGGTGATGTTCGTATCAGGTGCCACTGTTAGACTAGAATGCAGAGACAGGAAGACCATGGATATCCGATACACCAAAGAAGGGAGAACTGACTCAACAGGAACCTACAAGATCCCCGTCACAGAGGACCATGAGGACCAGTTTTGTGATGCTGTTCTTGTTAGCAGCTCTCAGAAGGACTGTGCAGCAGCTTCCCCAGGGCGTGACCGTGCACGTGTCATCCTCACTGGCTACAACGGCATTGCATCATACAACCGTTTTGCCAATGCAATGGGGTTCATGAAGAATGAAGCCGTGTCTGGTTGTGCCCAGATTCTCAAGCAATTGCAGGAGTTCGACGAGTAGATGTGGTTTGAGTTCCTAGAATGTGTCTAGTTTTAAAGCTTTGCTCGGCTTGCCCTGCCAATGTTTGCTACTATTTGTTGGTTTGTTTATCTCAACATCTAGAGATTCTTGATTTTATTTGCTAATACTCTCTTAAACTATATTGCATGGTCTCTTCTGGCCTGGAAATTATAGCTTCTGTTAAATAATATTATTAATTATTTATTAAATTGATTTTCTCAATGGATTGGAATCGAATATGGTACTGATACATTGCATAGAAATTGTCAGTGAAGGATTAAAGCATGCAATCTGATTAGCACGCCAAGCCTAGTGATTAGCAGCTTGAAGTTGAGCTTTCTGAATTTTGTTTTTAAGGCGCAAAGGAAAAGTCGTCCCAAGCAAATGTCTATGTAAATTGTGTTTATATGGGCTCACCGGCTGGACTTTAGTCCTTCAAAATTTGGACCAGGCCTTGATAAATATGAGTCGGCCCAAGTCTCACCTATGACACAAATAAATAATGGTTTTCCCGGGGGGCTGGATAAGTGGGTTTTTCTTTTTAGATACAAATGATATTTTATTTTAATCAAATTTAAACTACGATTAAATTTTATTTTAATCAAATTTAAACTACGATTAAATTAAGGAGGGAGATTCGAACTTGGCTGTAGAGTAGAGAGTATATCTGCTCTAGCCAACTTGACTAAAGCCCAAGTGGGTTTTTTTTTTTAAAAAAAATTTGAACAGGGAGTTATATATCAAGCAATATCTTTAATTCATTGCAAAAATATTCATAATGTTCATGATTGTTTATAATAACCCTATTTCATATTTTCTCTGCAGAAGTCTTTAATGATGTCTCTGAATGCCATTGGGGTCTTGGTCAAAGATTCTAACACCCTCAAAATGAGGTTGGACTTTTTTCTTCAAGGATTGGGCCTTGAAAATTTACAAAGGGTCAAAAATTATGAACAAAAGGCTCAGCTCATGTTGTTTATAATTTTCTATACGTATGGTATGTTTGAGTGCAACCTCTGATGATTTTACAGATTAGTATTTTATAAGAGGTTATAATCTCAGTTCAGTTGAGTGACTAAATGGATTATAATAATCGAGTCGTAGATTAATAAGCAGCAGACATTAACAGGTATGAAGATGGGAAACTTGGTTTTCATTGTGAGATTTATAGTCATTTGAAGCCTAACTCAATTAGGCAGGAAACGAGGTCACCCTTTAGGAAAACTTACAAGTTTTGCTCTTTTGGTCATCCTTAAACCCTAATATTCTTGGTTTACTTCACCATTTCCACCCACCTATTCAATCATTTATGCCTAGAATATGTTGATAAAAAAAGTTACAAAAAATTCGAACTATATTAAGTGGTCAAAATAGGTTTTTCCACAACATCAATAGTTTTTTTTTTGGGGGTTAAATTAATGCAGAATGTGAAATTCGAATATGAAATCTCTTCTAATATTGGGAAAAAAAAGATTTTTTCTATTTAAACCCCACACTTCTCTTAGTTCACCCTAATATTTAAATCATTAAGCTGTAAGTTTTATTATTGTGTAAAAAGACAAAAAAGGTCATCCAACTTAATACTTAACCCTAATACATCTATACACACACCTCACACACCCCACAACTCTTCAAATTAAGTTTAAAAAAAAATACAAACTCTTCTACATGCCAGATTACTTTTCTCTTTTAAAGACGTTGAACATTGACGAGCCTACCACTTTGAAATCTGCGCGAAAACTAATGGAAAGACTTGTTGATTGTTTCGTTGTAATGATCTTATTCTCTTCCCTTTGTTGATTGTTTTTTTTTTTTTTTTTTAATACCATCTTTCAGATTACACCATTTTTCAGAAAATACATGATATGTTCTCCTCACTTATTTATAAGTAGAGTTTGTTTAGCAACCAAAAGGCTAACGTATCTGGCCTTTCGGTTGCTGCTTCAGCAGTAGACATGGTCTATGTATTCTAGGCTAGGGAATGGAAGCGGAAGTGAGGCAAGTCTTGGTCTTTTGGTCAATCGTTTTAAGTCAGCATCCTACGTGTTATAGGCATGCTATTATCAACCATGAATTTGTTATAGTCTTTTTTGTTTTGGAATTATTCTTTAAAAAAAAACATCACCCGCTTTTCATGATTTTATTGTAAGAAAGTGAAAGTATATGAACTGTGCAACGATTCCAAATCCAGGATAGGAATCAATAAGCTTTTCCCCCCTGAAAACCAATTTTCCATGTCTTCAACTTTTAAACACCGAGCAGCCCCACTTTCCTACTCATACAACCCCAAACCCACCATACAAAAAAAAAAATATTTATTTTCTCCTCTAAAGGTAGCTTGTGGGGTTTAAATAGAAAATCTCTTTTATTTCTTATTTTTTCAGCTTGGGGTGTATTTAAGGGTAGTTTGGGAAGATAGTGGTGTTTACTTAGAAATTGTAAAAATTTAAATTAAAAGTTAGGGTGAACTTAGAACATGGGGTGAACTAAGAGAAGTATGTGGTTTAATTAGAAAAGCTCAAAAAAAATATCCTTAGATCAAGAGTTAGTCGGGAATACAATAGCCAGAGAATATGCTAAAATGGTTTATATAATTAAACTTAAAACACAATCCGTGAGGATGGCAAGCTTGAAACTTTACTCTAAAGTCCAATAAAACCCACACGTTTCTCCAATTAGGGAAGAGAGGAACAATGCCAGAATATTCTTTGTACACCCAGCGCACTTATTTGAACCCCTCTTCCATCCTTGTTGATTTTGCCACGTGGTTAAATCTGGAACCGTTCAACATTGAACCAGTCCATTTCCAGATCTGATGTAAATAATTGAATGCTGCTGATGGAGGAGGGGTTAGGTGTCACATGGTTGCATTGCATGTATTTGGTGTAACCATGCATAAGCTGTGTGAATAAGCAAAAACAAGCACGTGTTATATATGCAAACACCAAATAAACCAGAGAGAAAATGTTCTTGAGAGAGAGAGAGAGAGAGAGAGAGAGAGAGAGTTGCGTTTTGAGGTGGAGGTAGGTGGTACTTTTAAATTGGTGACTTTGAAGGGTTGCTTTGTTTGGTATATTTTTTCCTTAAATCTGTGTTGCTAGCTGCACCTGCTAGTTATATGTATTTAGGAGGCCATGGCCCTTCCAACTACTCAATCAACAGACAAAAATATTGTTGGCTTTATTTGAAAAATAAGACACCCATTTTGTCGCTCAAACTCTTAACTCATTTATAAAACAAGGCTCATTTTCATGCACGGGCATGAAAGCTAAACCCTCTTGTGGTAGATGAGGCAACATAATTTGGATCATGTAGTTTAAACACAAAATAATGGAAATAATAATTCTTTTTTATTATCAACATCAATTTTTTTATACTAGTTTCTATATACGCGCATCGCATATTCTAACATGTTCTTTATCCAAATTATGATATGAAATTTGTTATCCGAGTAATTAGCCGGTGCTTTATCTTCTCATCTCATATTAACCATGTAATTAAGTTCTATTATCTATGATAATAACAATTGAAATAAATAAAAAATCACTAATATTAGACAAAAGAAGAAAAAAAGCAAAAGCAAAAGATTGAAGTCAAACAAGCCCAACTTAGTCAGAGGGATTACGCCCACCAATCTGTTGCCAACGGGCAATTGTCAATATACTGTTTCCTTGAGAAGCCTTTTAATGACGACGACAAACTACAACGATTTCTTCTATAAATAAAAATTTATATAAAACACAAAATACACATGTAACTCTCTCTGTCTTTCCCTCTCCTGTTTTGTTCGTTGAGAGACTTGGAGATCAATGAGAAGGACATGTAGCTATTAACTTTGCACAAACAACTCATCATCTTCTTCTCCGTCAACCTCTCTCGTAATAAACTCTGTACCCATTTTCTCTTTTGCACTTTCTCTGCCTCGGTTGTGTCGCTTTTCATTTATATATCAAGGTAAATTCTAAGTACCCACTACCCTTCTCTAAACTGTTTTTTTTATTTGTTCTGCATTTGCTTCTGGGCGTTTTGGCTTCTGGGTTTCTCTCTGATACCTTGATTCTCTGCAAAGGTCTCTTCTATTTTTCTGTTTTCCTTTCCTTTTTGTTTTTTCATTTGTGATTTTGACTTGAATGTGTTTGAACATTTAGAAGAATTAAGGAAAAGCCATTCCCTTCTGGTGTTTTTGTTTCGTCTATTCTTCATTGGGAATAAGTTGCTTTTTTGTTTCAGTTAATCTTTTTCCTTTATTTTCATCCCTGCTTTTGACCATAGGAAGATGTAGAAGATGTTCTTTTTATTTTGTCCCCAAAGATATGATGATTTGGTTTTGAAGATAGTTTTGTACTCCCGTATGTATAACTTTTGTACTTATGCCATTACTTGGGATATTTTAAATTTTCAGCATGGCTGCTGCTGTATTTAACCAAAGCATTGGGGCTTCTCAGTCCCTTGGGCATTTTAATACCTCCGGCCTGCATCAAGAGTTTGGGAAAGGTTCAGTGAGATTGATTTCAAAGGCTTTTGAGGTTGATGTTGGACTGTCAAAAAGAGGATGCTATAACTCCAGACAGAGAAACCTTAGTATAATTCGAGCCTCGACTTCCCAGACTTCATTGATCGATATAGTTTCATCCCCCTCACATAATAAATCCAACGAATCTCGGAAGAAATCTGGTAAGCAGCTTTACTCATTCTATTTTGATTCATTGGGGAATAGTAAATATACGCATAGTAATTGTTTGTTGTTGATTCTACAATAACATTTTTGCATAAAATCGTTTCCTATGAGGCTAGAGCTGAATGAATACCATATTGGTTGACTTTATACAATTGATATGGCATATGTGCATGAGTTTGAAATACATTTTCTCTTGGTGAAATTTTCCAACTTCTTGTTTCCATATCCATTTCAGGTGAAGCAGCTCTGATTTTGATTAGGCATGGCGAGTCATTGTGGAACGAAAAGAACTTGTTCACAGGCTGTGTCGATGTCCCTCTGACCAAGAAGGGTGTGGAAGAGGCAATCGAAGCTGGCAAGAGAATCAGCAACATACCTATCGACATGATCTATACATCTGCACTGATTCGTGCACAGATGACTGCCATGCTTGCCATGACACAGCACCGTCGTAAGAAGGTAATTTGGGGTATAGGATTTTGTTGAATGTCAGTAGGAAGAACTTAAATGGCTATTTGGAAGCTTTATGATAGTAGAAACTTGAAACTGATGTCCATACATAATTGAATTGGTTTTATACCGTTGGTTGTAATTGGCAGGGGTAAGCAGACAAAACATCTGTCTGTATCCTATATAAAGAAGTAGGAAAAAAGAGAAAAAAAAGTACACTATGAAGTTGAGCTGCATTTTCACAGTTGTTTTAATGCCTCAACTCCTTTAAGTCTCTATGTTTTCCTTTTTTTGTCCTAAATATGTTACATTGGATGAGAGATGATTTATTTTATTTTACACTCTTTTTTCAGCCTGTTAACCATCAATTAGCCTGCAGGTGCCAGTTATAATGCATAATGAGAGTGAACAAGCTACGGCATGGAGTCAGATTTTTAGTGAAGACACAAAAAAGCAATCCATTCCTGTTGTAGCAGATTGGCGGTTGAATGAAAGAATGTAGTTATTCCATCTCTGCTTTTTGTCTAGTTATTCTTCTTCCCTTTATCCCCTTCCTCTACTTACTCCCACTTGGCATTTATGTTGTTTTTAGGTATGGGGAATTACAGGGTCTCAATAAACAGGAAACAGCAGATAGATATGGGAAGGAACAAGTACATGAGTGGCGTCGGAGTTATGACGTACCCCCTCCTAATGGCGAGAGTTTGGAAATGTGTGCTCAAAGAGCTGTTGCTTATTTCATAGATCAAGTAAGAATGACCATGATCATATGCTTACCTATATGATTGTCCTTCTGTTTGTATTACATTCAATATGTTATGTGTAGTTCTAAAAGACTCAGTGACATTATGCCATTCTCTAACATCTGACTGCATAAATACTACGCTGCAGATTGAACCCCAACTTTTAGCTGGAAAGAATGTGATGATTGCTGCCCATGGGAATTCATTGAGATCCATAATAATGTATCTTGACAAACTAACTTCTCAAGAGGTATCAGACCATTTTGATCATTTAGATTTGCATGACATATTTGGGACTAATCATTTTATAGAACAAAAGATAAGAATCATATATTTTTTTTGTTCTTTTTTGGCAGGTTATTAGTTTAGAACTATCAACTGGAATACCCATGCTTTACATTTCCAAAGAGGGGAAATTCATTAGGAGGGGAAGTCCCGCCGGACCTGCTGAGGCTGGGGTTTATGCCTACACCAAGGTATGCAACTTCCTGCACTTAGTTGGATCTTTTCCGCAGTTCAATGTTAGAGTCTCAATAGCTTGTCTCCTCATGCACACTCATGAGCATGATCAAAATGGTTGCAATGTGAAAAATACTTGAGTACTTGGGCTGGAAAAAAAATGTGGTGTAATTTTCTCTTCCATTTGTTGAGTAAAGAAAGGGAGCTCCCAAAACACAGCAACTGGTTCTGTTTAGTACATTCAATTTTTCGAGTATTTCTTGATCTTAAAACACTGAACTTTATCTGTCAAGGAAAGCTGTGACTCATATATATGGCTCTAATCAGACCCTAATGTACATCTCAAAATGGCTTTCATTCATAGTTCCCAGTATATGTATGAGCAAATGGACAGAGTTTAATATCACTTTCAACTATATTTCTCTTTATTTCTAGTTTCTAGAATTATTAATCCTAAAATAAGGCACTAATGCTTCTGCTACTTGGATTTTGTTGCAGAAATTGGCTCTTTACAGGCAGAAGTTAGATGAGATGGTTCATTAGTGCACATTCTCTCTGCTTCTGCTTTTCAGGGGAACCTCATTTACTAGGTAGCCCACAATTTATTCTCAAGTAGGGAACCTCATTTACAGGTTTTCTTCTGGTTCTAAAATCTTGAATATGCTTGTGCACATTCTCTCTGCTTCTGCTTTTTCAGGGGGCTTATCTTTCAGTAGTGTACCGTTTGGTGTCAGCTTATTTCAACGTTTACGTATATACGAAATCTATTGTTATTACAGCTCTCAAGCTCACAGACCTGGCTACTTGTTTCTGTATACTTTTTGTATGTGTGTAGCAAGCAAATTTAATCAAGCTCATGTGTTATTATTCACTCTTCTCAGTTTGTAATCATGTAATGATAGATTGAAATAAGGGTACATCTTTTTGGCCATTTTATTTAGATTCATTTTATTTGTTGGTTGGTTTTTATTATTATTTTATTCTTCAAGCAGCAAATTAATAAAGGATATTGAGTTACACTGTCAAGGAGAGTACTCACGTACAAAACATGCAGTTCATCATCTTTTCATAGCAAGTGTATATATATTTTTTTTTTCACAGACAAATTACCCACGCTGAATCTAAATACTATTAGTATTGTTCATAGATATAATTAAACGCATCAAATCAATATCCTAATCAAAGCTTTGTTGCCTTTTAGGGTTGTGCAATATTCAATCCAAACCGATGGAACCAACCAACTTAATCTAATGCTAATTTCAAGACTCCAAATTGGATTGGATGTTGGTTTTTAATTTTTGATCAGATTGGATGTTGGTTTTAGGTTGTTCGAAACCGATTAAAATCTAATCCCACTAGTCATGTTTCTATTGGTTTTTTATTTTTATTTTCTCACTTATCATGTTTCTATTGGTTCTTAAGTTAATAAATAGTACCTAATCATATCCATGCAACTCTGGTTTTCCCTCATTTCTTTTGTCAGCCACCTCCTATTCTTTTGTTTTTTTATGGGTGCTATACGCACACTCACGTACAGAACATGCAGGTTCTTGGGTTGCAGAGAGTTTTGACGAGGAGCTCCTTCTGACTAACTTACACAAGGCGAATACATGATAGGCTTGATGAGTTATGACTAAAAGGGGAAAAGGGGATAACCAGCAGCTTGGAATGGCACAAGATGAAAAGGAATTGCCAAAAAAATCATGTTTACAAATGTACAATTACTATGGGTCTTATCTTCGTCCCCCCAAAAAAAAAAGAGGAAAAAACTATGGGTCTTATCTTATTAATTTCTCACGAAAAAAGTATTATTAATTTTTCTTTAATCCACGTGGCATGATATCATTGGAAATGTGAGTTCCACATGAGTGTCACGTCAGCAATTTAATAGACTTTTAGACGGAAACTGACGATAGTGACTACTTGTGAGCACCCATATTAACCTTAAGGACCATGAATGACTAAAAAAAAGGATGCAACATGATAGTTCCAAATTGTTAATAGGGACAATATGGTCATGGAAAATGTGTATTTAATATTGGCTTATTTTCCCAAACTTTACCCAAGTGGGGAGGAGGGCTTCACTTTCCCCCTACTTTCTCATGTGCAAGGCAACGATTTCCCACCAAACATGGGAAATCAATTTCCCATCCCTAAGCCTCATTTCCTATGAATCAAACGGTGTCTTTTGATTAAAGTTGTGAGCAAAAATATTTCCATTCAATAGTTTTGAAATGCTAAAATAGGTGAGCCATGTCATCTTCAATAACCTTGTCAAACTCAGTCGTTAAAAGTCCAACATCTTTCTCTCTTCAGTATTGTAAACATGCCTCCTCAATTTAATTGATATTGGCTTTTCAAAATTAATCGTTCCTGCTCAATTCAGTTCCTGTAATCCGATTAGGATTAGTAAACATGCCACAATCTGATATTTTCGTGAACTGGGAAATTAAGCCATTTACTTATCTCACGTCTCTCTCTCTCTCTCTCTCTCTCTCTCTCTCTCTCAACCCTTAACAATATGGAATTGAATTGCAGTATACCCGAAACTAAAAGGAACCAGCCAGCTCATCCACCATAAAAACCTCCCAGCCGTGACAATCACCATTCCATTGTTCCGATATCTGAGTTTATTTATTTGTTTTTTTCAAACTGAATCTTATCTCTCGGTATTTCTTCTCTCATGGCTGAATCGGAAAACCCCCTCCTCAATGAATTCTGTGCTGCCGACGCTGGCGCCGCCGCGCAGTCCCGCCGGCTCCGCATCCGCTTCAAGGGCCCCGCCCCCTGTCCTGTGCCGGACCCCAACGCTGGCCAATGCTTGAAACAGAGCGTTAATGCTTGTCAAAGCTTCAATAGAAACAGAATTGCCGACAATGGCAAGAAACTTAATTTCTCCAATCTGTGGAATTTAGGTGCCTTTTTTGAATCTGGTTTACGCACTTTGTTATTGGTGACTGGAATTAACGGTTAGGGTAATAGGAATTTTCATATGTTAATGGGTCTTATTAAAAATTTGGTAGTCATGGTCAGGAAGAAACTGTCTGTATGTTCATTGCTGCTGTTGAAAATCACTTGCGTTGTGTGCGACGCGTTTTATGAGTTTTGAACTCTTGGTAAACCGTTTACCAGTTCAAGCTTTTCCATTAGATTGATGCTTTAATTGTTATTGCTTATGTGCTGGGTGGACTACTTGTAGTTTTCGTTTCCTAATGTGTGTTGATGGCCAATGTAGTTACTCTTGTTTTATGAATCTTGCAGGAATTCAGAAATCTAGTGATGCTAACAATGTTGCTAGATCTGCAAAGATACCCGAGTTCAGCACCAATACTCTTATGAGCTCTAAGCATGACAATGCTTCCATGAAGCTTTTATCTGGATTTGTTGAGCAGAACCAATTCAAGGCCAATACTCTTTGCAGGTTTCTTTCAAATTACACAATTTCTATTCCTAGAGTTGAAAACAGATTAGAATTCTCACTTCTCTATCCCTTCTAGGTATAAATAGTTTTAGGAACATTCATGTGATCTAGGCCTCATTTCTTTATAAATTTTCGGACCCAGGTTTCCAACATTTAGATTTAGGTTGTTGATTAGAAGCCGGTGTATTTGTTGAATACAATTGTTTGGTGAAGGTTTACTGTCATCCATAGTTCCATACCTTGCATTCTCCAATATACCTTACATTTTGGTAAAACAACTAAAACTTTCCACGCAACATTTTCTTTATAGGGCGTAAATTATATGCATAATATATTGCATGGCGCAGGTCGGCGAGAGGCGATACTGCTACCAAAGCACGGAAGAGAACCCGATTGTCTCTTGGATTGCCGACCTCGAGTAAGTTAAACAGATCAAAGAGATCATTATCAGCAGCAAGAAGAACATCAATTGATGATCTACATAACGCTATATTGGCTGAAATCCTATGCCGACTTGCATGCACTAAATATGTTTTTCAATGCAAAACTGTGTCCAAGCGTTGGTGCACTCTCATCGAAGATCCTTATTTTATTGGCTGCTTTGTAAGAATCCAAAGTTATAAGGGAATTCCAAAGATACGCACTTTGATAACCAAAAGAGCTGTGGAATTCCGTCCTATACAAACTCGGGCGCTCAATAGATTCATGCGTTTCCACCGTTTGATGGAAAAACCAGTTGTTGTAGCGACATATAATGACTTAGTTTTGTGCTGCATGACCGAGGATTATCAACACATATACTACATCTGCAATGCATGCACCATGCAGTATGTTGTACTTCCGCCCACCCCAAGTCGATGTCACAAGAGTGTGCGGGTAGGATTCATCTGCAATGTTCCTGACTATAAATGTGAGGAAGATGATTGGAAAGGAAATAACTTCCAGCATAATGTTGAGTGTAGGTACACGGTTGTGAGAATTCTTCCTCCTGTCGATTTTGAAAATGGTGAGAAGAAATGTGATACATTCAAATTAAACGTGGAGATCTTCTCTTCTGACACTGGGGAGTGGAGAGAATCAGTTGTCTCGTCCCCACAGCACTTCAATTTTGGCCGCCTCAAGGAGTTATCCTTTACATACAATGGAATGTTATATTGGTTAACAGAGCTGGACTTTATTGTTATTGGTTTGGGTCCATTCTACGACAATGATGGAACTAGCAGCAGCAACAATAATGGTGATGGTATTATTGATCATAAACTGGGTTTCACCATATTTGAGGAGACTCTAGACTTTGGTTTTATGCTTCATTACTCAGGTGTGTGCAGAGGATATGTGCTATTGTGCAACATGAGCATGCTCTCCAGAAGTCTGTATGTATATGAGTTGAAACAATCACAAGATGATGGAGGAGCTGCTGTTGGCAAAAAGTTATATTTGAGTAAACGCAGAGTTTATTCCTTTGATGCTGAAATGATTCCGTTCAAATCGAATATGTTACTGATTGCTTTTGACCCAAGTAATAAGGATATTTTTTATCTGCGTGTGGACGATGATATTATCAAGTGGAATGTTCACACAGGAAAGTGGTTAAAGATATTTAGACACTGGGTAAAACGTTGTGACTATTACACAGTTGTGCTCCCATGGTGGCCGACCTCAATTCCTAGACTACCCCAGCAGCAGCAGCAGTAGCAGCAGCAGCGTGCCCATCTCTGCTAGCTCGTAGATTGCAAGAATTAAAGTAGTAAACTTTTGTTTGTTTGCGATTGGACTTTGTCTTTTAATTGGGAGTGGTTAATTTTCTGCAGTTTTCTCATGCAGGCGAATTCAGGAATTCCTGTATGTGTATATATGCTCGTTGCCATCTAGAGCGTATCTTAATTTCCCTTCCTGACTCTTTTTCATTCTATTAATTAAGAATAATGTAGCTCTCTAGGTACGATATGTATTTTCTTTTTCTATTCACCAAGGAAACTTGTTCGAATTTTAGCATGAGACTCAAGAGAAAAAAATGAGTCAGCAAATGTTGGATACAAAATTATGATTTTTTTTTAAGAGAGGTAAATGGGTCCTTTCGATTTTGGCATTGGCTCAACGACGGAAGCTCGAGCTGTGAAGATGGCACTACGTAGAGCTTCTGAAGATGACACTATGTTTTCGTTTTCTAAGTCCCATCATCATCTTCTTGCTAAAATATGAATATGGTTTGAATACTTTAGGTTAAGTTTTATTCTTCTCCATAATGAGGTATATATAGGAGTTTACATGAGGGTCTTATAAGGAATTAGAGACAATAAAGAATTAGGAAAGTATCTCCTAATTGTATAATGATTTATCACTTATATAAAAAATAGGAAAGTAAATCCCTTAATTAATCAAGAAAGTAAATCTCCTTGATTAATTAGGAAACTCACATCAACACTCCTCCTCAAGTTGGTGCATATATGTCACTAATGCCCAACTTGGTAAGTGAGTCATGAAATACTCTTCCACACTCATAGCATATGCAATATCTGATCTTGGAGGACGTATGAAGAGTAGAACCTTTGGTGGTGGTGATAGAAGAAGGAGTCTGGGTAGCCAGGTCAGCAGGATTGACCGCATGCTTCTGTGAGTTTGCAATAAGATGGAGAATCGTATGGGTTCCTGACATCGCAGCAGAAGTAAGATGTGATATGAGAAGGTGAGGAAGGTGATGTGAGAAATTTGATGTATGAATTTGATGTAGGAATTGGATTTAAGAGGTATGTGTATGTGTTATTGGGTATTTGTTTTAAATATAAAAAAATAAGAGGATTTGAGGACTTTAGATTTGAGGGATTTGGATTTGGGGAAAAAGATATGAGGAATTCGATTTAGGGTTTTGGATTTGAATATGAGAAATTTGAAGAAATTTGAGATAAGGGTTTGGATACAAAACAACTTCTCTTCACTTCCCTTCTCCCCCGGAAGAGAAGGGGACGTCAGAGTAAAGAGATATGCAGTATCTTCATGGGAATACGTCAAGGTAATGAAGATACGTCAATAAACATATCATTTTCACTCCCCCTCCCCCCCTTGAAGAGGAGGGGAGGAGAGCACTTAAATTTCAAGAAGAACGCAAGCACAGGTCACAAGAGAACCTAACTCTAATACCATGCTAAAATATGAATATGGTTTGAATACTTTAGGTTAAGTTTTATTCTTCTCCATAAGGAGGTATATATAGGAGTTTACATGAGGGTCTTATAAGGAATTAGAGACAATAAAGAATTAGGAAAGTATCTCCTAATTGTACAATGATTTATCACTTATATAAAAAATAGGAAAGTAAATCCCTTAATTAATCAAGGAAGTAAATCTCCTTGATTAATTAGGGGACTCACGTCAACACTTCTCACTACGTTTACGTTTTCTAAGTCCCATCATCATCTTCTCCTCTTCTACACTCTCATCGGCGAACCAACCACCGGCGACAATGACTCTGATGACGAAGACTGCCTCCTCTTTCATTCTACAATCCAATTGTAATGGCAGAATGGGTTCTTAATCTGGTCACCTACATTGTAGCAAGGGCTGGAGCTCACCTTCTCATCACCACCAAGCTCATCTGGGATGCTCCCAAATTCGGAAAGGGCATTGAGCTGCAACTTGCATTGTTTGGGATGTTCGGAATGAACTTTCTGAATGCCTTTCTTGGCATCAATCTCTTCCATCCTTTCAAGAGAGAGAGGAATCCTCAAAATACTAAAAGTCATCATGAGTGACAAAGTAATGGGCAAAAAATAGTTACAGATCTTTTTCGTTTGTGTTGGTTTTTTTTCTTTTGGTCGGAATTTTGTTTGTGTTGTTTCTTTCATTGATTTTGCACATAAATGGTTGTTGACGAAAAGAATGAGTTATTCATGTGAGAAATCAACAGTGTAAATTAAGCGAGCAAGAGTATATGAAGGTACGGTTATTGAACTTATTCTTTATACAATTATATATATATATATAGTATACTATCATTACTATGTATGAGCATCTGATGTAATATGATGAAGTTTTCAAATAGACCATATTATATATCTATATTAAATTCTAAGTGTAAGAGTTTCCTATGAGACTTTAATTTTCTTTTTCTTTTTTCTTTTTTGTGCTATAAGCTTTGCGGGTGGTATTTTAAGCTTTTGTGATAGTGTTCAAACCTAAAGCATATGTGATGCAATTCCCAGCAACTGCTTCTGTTCAGTACATCCAATTTTTCGAATTTTTCTTCATCTTAAAACACTGAACTTTATCTGTCAAGGAAAGCTTTCATATAATGGCTTTGATTCATAGTTCTCAGTACGACAGACACCTTTCTCCCCTCTACAATTGGATTTGTTTAGAATTGGTTTTACATACTTAATTGGATCGGATTGGATTCTAATATCTCAAATCCAATTGTAATTGAATTGAATTGAACTTTTTTTCTAAGAGGAAAAAGATGCACATGCGTGGAGAAAATGTTTTAAGTGAAGAGTGAACAAGAAGGCACAAAGAACGAAGACAAACACTATATCTCTTACGTGAATTGTGGATTACATGAGTTCACAGAATCCCTCTAAATTTTTAGGACCTAACCAGACAACCAAAAAAGGTCAGCAAGATACATCAGTTCAGTTAAGTCACCATATACCATGAGCCATTATTATACCCAATGTACATCTATGGTAGTGTTTCTAGTACCGGCAGCCACCAGTTTGTTGTGGTTTGAGACAACTTCTGGTTCTATCCAATGGGACGAGGAACTTTCTGTTTTTTCATTATCAGATGCATCAGAATCTGAGAATAACTTGATAGAATCCCACGTAAGAGAAGCACTGGTAGGGGCAGGTTCTGAGGCTGCCAAAGCAGGATTTCCTCTTGTCCAAATTGCAAGCAGTATATTTATTGCGGCAACAGGGGCAATAGGGCTTTCAATGAAAGCAACGGCATCACATGCCTCCTCCACCAGTAACATTAATTCCTCTGATTCCTTCATCTCTTTTTTTCCTGAAGGAATCATCAGATATTTGTAGTTGTACATGTGATTTAAGGATTGCCACTACTACCACTTCATTATACATCTCCTTAAGAAGACCTATGGCGGACTCAACTTCTGGGTCGACATCAACTGGAAGCATTGGTTTTCTAAAGTGTGGTATCGCGACTGAGGCGGTGGCGGCTGTCGCAGCCTTTACAGCTTCTACCATAGCCAGGGCTATATCTTTGCCATTCATCATAATCTTCAATTTTATGGGTGGGGCTTTAAGGGTTTTAGCGCCTTTCGGGGCATTGAGGGCTTTCGGGGTTGCGGCTGCATCTTCAGCAATGGCCGTGTTAAGGTATTTGCCGTTGATAAGTATTTTTAGGTTGATTGCAACCCCGGGTTTGGAGGGTGCAGCGGCTACTTCAAGCGGATGCTCTGGCTCAGCAAATTTATATCCCTCGACATTGAGTTCAGCATAAAAGCTGTCAATTGGGATCCGAGGAAGTGATGCCGCCACAACTGTCGGAGCTAACGTAAGCTGAGGAGGGAGCGGAGTGGAGGGAGGGACAAAGGCTGCAGAGTCGAAAAGAGAAGCCATGAAAGTACAGAGAATAAAGAAATCAATTACGGCCACAGAGGCAGCAGGGCTTTCAATGAAAGCAACAACATCACATGCCTCCTCCACCAGTAACATTAATTCCTCTTTTTTTTTTTTTTTTTTTTTTTTTATGTATAAAGGAATCATCAGATATTTGTAGTTGTACAAGTGATTTAAGGATTGTCGCCGCTACTACTTCATTATACATCTCCTTAAGAAAACCAACGGCAGACTTGACTTCTGGGTCGACATCGACCAGAAGCATTGGTTTTCTGAACCGTGGTATCGCAACTGAGGCAGTGGTGGCTGTCGCAGCCTCTGCAGCTTCTGCCATAGCCAGGGCTATATCTTTGCCATTCATCAGAATCTTTAGTTTTATGGGTGGGGTTTTAAGGGTTTTGGGGGCTTTGGGGGCATTAGGGGCTTTCGAGGTTGCGGCGGCATCTTCAGCAATGGCCGTGTTAAGGTCTATGCCGTTGATAAGTATTTTTAGGTTGATCGCAACCCCGGATTTGGAGGGTGCAGTGGCTGCTTCAAGTAGATGCTCTGGCTCAGCAAATTTATATCCATTGGCATTGAGTTCAGCATAAAAGTTGTCAATTGAGATCCAAGGAAGTGATGCCGCCACAGCTGTCGGAGCTAACGTAGGCTGAGGAGGGAGCAGAGTGGAGGGAGGGACAGAGGCTGCAGAGTCAGAAGGAGAAGCCATGCAAGTACAGAGAATAAGAAATCAGTTACGGCCACAGAGGCTGCAGGGCTTTCAATAAAGCAACGACATCACGTGCCTCCTCCACCAGTAACATTAATTCCTCTGATTTTTTTTTTTTAAAGGAATCATCAGATATTTGTAGTTGTACAGGTGATTTAAGGATTGCCGCCGCTACCACTTCATTATACATCTCCTTAAGAAGACCAACGGCGGACTCGACTTCTAGGTCGATATCGACTGGAAGCATTGGTTTTCTAATGCATGGTATCGCGATTGAGGCAGTGGTGGCTATCGCAGCCTCTGCAGCTTCTGCCACAGCCAGGGCTATATCTTTGCCATTCATCAGAATCTTCAGTTTTATGGGTGGGGCTTTAAGGGTTTTGGGGGCTTTCGGGGAATTGGGGGCTTTCGAGGTTGCGGCGGGATCTTCTACAATGGCCATGTTAAGGTCTTCGCTGTTAATAAGTATTTTTAGGTTGATCGCAACCCTGGCTTTGGAATGTGCAGCGGCTACATCAGGCGGATGCTCTAGCTCAGCAAATTTATATCCCTCGGCATTGAGTTAAGCACAAAATCTGTCAATTGGGATCCGAGGACAGAGGCTGTAGAGTCGAAAGGAGAAGCCATGAAAGTACATAGAATAAAGAAATCAATTATGGCCACAGAGGCAGCAGGGCTTTCAATGAAAGCAATGACATCACATGCCTCCTCCACCAGTAACATTAATTCCTCTGATTCTTTTTCTTTTTTTATGAAAGAATCATCGGATAATTGTTGTTGTACATGTAATTTAAGGATTGCCGCCGCTACCACTTCATTATCCATCTCCTTAAGAAGACCTACGGCGGACTCGACTTCTGGGTCGACATCGACTTGAAGCATTGGTTTTCTGAAGCGTGGTATCGCGACTGAGGCGGTGGCAGCTGTCGCAGCCTTTGCAGCTTCTGCCATAGTAAGGGCTATATCTTTGCCATTCGTTAAAATCTTCAGTTTTATGGGTGGGTTTTGAGGGCTTTGGGGTTGCGGCGACGTCTTCTGCAATTGTCGTGTTAAGGTCTTTGCCGTTTATAAGTATTTTTAGGCTGATCGCAGCCCCAGCTTTGGAGGGAGTAGCAGCTTCTTCAGGCGGATGCTCTGGCTCAGCTTCAGGTGGATGCTCGGGCTTAGCAAATTTATATCATTGAGTTCAGCATAAAAGCTGTCAATTAGGATCCGAGGAGGTGACGCTGCCATGGCTGTCAAAGCTAACGTAGGCTGAGGAGGGAGCGGAGGACCAGTAGACTGAGGAGGGAGCGGAGGACCAGTAGACTGAGGAGGGAGCGGAGGACCAGTAGGTTGAGGAGGGAGTAAAGTGGAGGCAGGGGTAGAGGCCACATAATTGGAAGAAGAAGCCATGAAAATACAAAGAACGAAGAAATAAATTACGGCAGCAGGGGCAGCATGGCTTTCAATGAAAGCAACGACATCACATACCTCCTCCACCAATAACATAATTCGGCAGCAGGGCTTTCAATGAAAGCAACGGCCTCCTCCACCAATAACATTAATTCGTCTTATTTTTTTCCTTTCATTTTTTCTGAAGGAATCATCAGATATTTGTAGTTGTAATAGTGATTTAAGGATTGACGCCGCTACCACTTCATTATACATCTCCTTAAAAAGATCTACGGCGGACTCGACTTCTGGGTCGACATAGACCGGAAGTATTGATTTTCTGAAGCGTGATGTCGGGACTAGGGCAGTGGCCCCTGCCGTGGCTTCTGCAGCTTCTGCCATAGCCAACTTTGCCATTCATTAGAATCTTCAGTTTTATGAGTAAGGCTTTGAGGGCTTTGGGGTTTTTTGGGGCTTTTGGGGGCATTAGGGGCTTTGGGTGTTGCTGCGACTTCTTCTGTAGTGGTCATGCTAAGGTCTTTGTCGTTGATAAGTATTTTTAGGTTGATCGCAGCCCCGACTTTGGAGGGTGCAGCGGCTACTTTAGGTGAATGCTCTAGCTCAGCTTCAGGTGGATGCTATGGCTCAACAAATTTATATCCATTGGCATTGAGTTCAGCATAAAAGCTGTCAATTAGGATCCGAGGAGGTGATGCCGCCACGGCTGTCGGAGCTAACATAAGCTGAGGAGGGAGTAGAGGACTAGTAGATTGAGGAGAGGGTGGAGGGCCAGTAGGCTGAGGAGGGAGCAGAGTGAGGGGAAGGACAGAGGCAGCAGAATCGGAAGGAGAAGCCATGAAAGTACAGAGAACGAAGAAATCAATTCCGATGGCTAGGGCAGCAGGGCTTTCAATGGATGCAACGACATCACATGCCTTCTCCACCAGTAATATTAATTCCTCTGATTCTTTTTTTTTCTTTTTTTTGTTGAAGGAATCATCAGATATTTGTAGTTGTACTAGTGATTTAAAGATTGCCGCCACTACCACTTCATTATACATCTCCTTAAGAAGATCTATGGCGGACTCGACTTCTGGGTCGACATTGACTGGAAGCATTGGTTTTCTGAAGCGTGGTGTCATGACTGCGACGGTGGCAGCTGCCACGGCCTTTACATCTTCTGCCATAGCCAAGGGTATATCTTCCCCATTCATCAGAATCTTCAGTTTTATGGGTGGGGCTTTGAGGGCTTTGGGGACTTTGGTTTCTTTGGGGGCTTTCGGGGCATTGGGGGTTGCGGCGGTGTCTTCTGCAATGGTCGTGTTAAGGTCTTTGACATTGATAAGTATTTTTAGGTTGATCCCAACCCCTGCTTTGGAGGGTGCATCGGCTACTTTAGGCGGATGCTCTAGCTTAACAAATTTATATCCATTGGCATGGAGTTTAGCATAAAAGCTATCAATTAGGATCCAAGTAGGTGATACCGCCACGGCTGTCGAAGCTAACATAGGTTGAGGAGGGAGCGGAGGACCAGTAAATTGAGGAGGGAGCGGCGAACTAGTGGGCTGAGTAGGGAGCGGAGTAGAGGGAGGGACAAAGGCCGCAGAATTGGAAGAAGAAGCCGTAAAAGTACAGAGAACGAAGAAATCAATTGCGGCTTCAGGGGCAACAAGGCTTTTAATGAAAGTAACGGTATCACATGCCTCCTCCACCAATAACATTAATTCCTCTTATTCTTTTTTTTTTTTTGTTGAAAGAATCATCAAATATTTGTAGTTGTACTGGTGATTTAAGGATTTCCGGCGCTACCACTTCATTATACATCTCCTTAAGAAGATCTACGGCAGACTCGACATCGACTCAAAGCATTGATTTTCTTAATCTTGTTGTCGGAACTGCGGCGGTGGCGGCTGCCTCGGCCTCTGCAGCTTCTGCCATAGCCAGGGCTATATCTTTGTCATTCATCAATATCTTTAGTTTTATGGGTGGGGTTTTGAGGCCTTTGGAGCATTGAGGACTTTTGGGGGTTGCAGCGGCTTCTTCTGCAATGGCTGTGTTAAGGCATTTACCGTTGATAAGTATTTTTAGGTTGATCGTAGCCTCGACTTTGGACGGTGCAGCGGCTACTTCAGGCAGATGCTTTGACTCAGATTCAAGTGGATGCTATGGCTCAACAAATTTATATCCCTTGGCATTGAGTTCAACATAAAAGCTGTCAATTAGGATCTGATGAGGTGATGCCGCCACGGCTATCGGAGCTAACGTAGGTTGAGGAGGGAGTGGAGTGAAGGGAGGGATAGAGGCCACAGAATCGGAAGGAGAAGCCATAAAAGTACAGAGAACGAAGAAATCAATTGTTGTGGCAAGGGCAGCAGGGCTTTCAATGAAAGCAACGGCATCACATGCCTCATCCACCAATAACATTAATTCCTCTTATTCTTTTTTTTTCTTCTGAAGGAATCATCAAATATTTGTAGTTGTACTAGTGATTTAAGGATTGCCGTCGCTACCAGTTCATTATACATCTCCTTAAGAAGATCTACGGCGGTGGTGGCTGCCATGGCCTCCGCAGCTTTTACCATAGCCAGGGTTATATCTTTGTCATTCATCAGAATCTTTAGTTTTATGGGTGTAGCTTTGAGGGTGACAATGTCTTCTGCAATGGTTGTGTTAAGGTCTTTGCCGTTGATAAGTATTTTTAGGTTGATCGCAGCCCCTACTTTGGAGGGTGAAGCGGCTACTTCAAGCAGATGCTCTGGTTTAGCTTTAGGTGGATGCTATAACTCAACAAATTTATATCCCTTGGTATTGAGTTCAACATAAAAGTTGTAAATGATGATCTGAGGAGGTGATGTCGCCACGGCTATCGGAGCTAACGTAAGTTGAGGAGGGAGCAGAGGACAAGTAGATTGAGGAGGGAGTGGAGGACCAGTAGGCTGAGGAGGGAGCTGAGTGAGGGGAGGGACAAAGGCTGCATAATCGGAAGAAGAAGCCATGAAAGTACAGAGAACGAAGAAATCAATTGCGGCGGCAGGGGCAACAGGGCTTTCAATGAAAGCAATGGCATCACATGCCTCCTTTATCAGTAACATTAATTCCTCTTTTTCTTTTTTTTGAAGGAATCATCATATATTTATAGTTGTACTGGTGATTTAAGGCTTGCCGCCGCTACCACTTCATTATACATCTCATTTAGAAGATCTACAGCGGACTCAACTTCTGGGTCGACATCGACTGGAAGCATTGGTTTCCTGAAGCGTGGTGTCAGAACTGCGGCGGTGGCAACTGCTACGCCATCTGTAGCTTCTGCTATAGCCAGAGCTATATCTTTGTCATTCATCAGAATCTTCAGTTTTATGGGTGGGGCTTTAAGGGTTTTGGGGGAATTGGGGACTTTGCGGGTTGCTGCGGCGTCTTCCGCCATGGCCGTGTTAAGATTTTTGCCATTGATAAGTATTTTTAGGTTGATTGCAGCCCCAGATTTGGAGGGTGCAGCGGCTATTTCAGGTGGATGCTCTGGCTCAATAACTTTATATCTCTTGGCATTGAGTTCAGCATAAAAGCTGTCAATTGGGATCTGAGGAGGTGATGCCGCCACGGCTGTCGGAGCTAACGTAGGTTGAGGAGGGAGTAGAGGACCAACAGACTGAGGTGGGAGCGGAGGACCAATAGGCTGGGGAGGGAGCATAGTGGAGGGAGGGATAGAAGCCGCAGAATCGGAAGGAGAAGCCATGAAAGTACAAGAACGAATAAATCAGAGTGTTTCGGAAGCAAGGAAGATCGAGAAAACGAAAGAAAATGAGGGGGGGAAATCGCTAAACAGAAGGCTCTCGATACCATAAGAAGAAATGAATATTCTCTCAATTCATTAACAATAATTGTCAGAGAAAGAAGAAATCAGAGGGTTTAAGAAGAGAGAAAGAGCAAGAAAACTAAAGAAAATAAGGGGAGATGAGTCGCGAGACAGAAGGCTCTCCATACCGAGAAATGAATATTTTCTCAATTAATTAACAATAATTGTTACACTGTAAATATATAAAGACCAAGGGTGAGCTGCCAGCTATACAACTTGTTATAGGCTAACTCCACTAATTCTAACAATCACTTAACTAACCGTAACAACAATAATGGCTTGCACTTAATGACTGAGTAATCATTGACTAAGATGACTGGTAATGATTTGACATGGAACTAACTATGAGAGATCTCCTCTTTTAAGGAGATAGTGTCGCCCTAGTGACAGTTACTTCAGGCAGAGCTAGCGGAGGCTCTGGATCTGGATCTTGCTCGGTAGCATGAGGAGGGCGCGGAGGACCTAGGTTCATGGAGAGGCTAGAATTGAATGAATACATTATTGGTTATTGAACTTACTCTTTATACAATTATATATGTAGTTTACTATCATTACTATGTATAAACATATGATGTAATATGATGAAGTTTTCAAATATACCTTATTATATGTTTATACCACAACTAACGGACCAATAAAGGAATGACACGTAGAAAGAATCGGTAAGGAATCATTCGGCAGCCCCGACTGCCGAGCGCAAGGCCAGATCCCAAATTACCATTTGGACAAGTGTTTCGCGAACTGGACGGTCTTCTGAGGGCAGACTAGGGAGGCCGGATAAGCTGCCTGGTCCTCATCTTCGGCAACGACGATTGATTGCTTACTAGTGGCTTGCTGGTACGCCTCCTTCAAAGCGGCCAACTCATCGGCCTGTCAATTCCAGCGGTCTAGCTACCTTAGTCGTTCGGACAGGGTCTGATTCTCCAGATCAGCCTCTAACGGCTCGAGAACCGCGACCTTCTGGGCCGAAGAGCCCGCTTGCTGCTGCTGCTACTTCTTGGCCTTAGCCCCCATTAGGAGACTCCTCTTCAAGGTTTCGACATCTTCCGAGCATCCATCACTGCATAATCAAAAGATTCGATGAATAAAAGAAATATACCAAATGAACAAATGGTAATAAAAGCACTTACTCTTTGCTAGGTCGATGAGGCGGGCCTTGATCAAGTTCGCAATAAAAAGGAAGTTCGAATAAATCCGATCAGCATCGGGTACCTTCTTCTTCACTCGCTCAACTTTTTGTATGTCAGCCCTTGTAGGAATCGGCTGCTTCAACTTCCCTGTAACAGAGAAACACTCATAAGATTCGATCAGAGGAACATAGAAAAAGGATTACCGAACGACAAATAGTGTACCTACCAGCTGTTTGAAAAGTTGTAGGAATGTGAAAACGGACAGGCTTGTCCGAAGGTGATTCCCAATCACCGGACAAGAGCACCCGTCGATACCTCCATGATTTCCGGGAGGTCAGCATGGCCCTAACGAAGTGGCCACGTTCGAAGGCCCGGAGGCAGTTAGCCTGAACCCACCCTCCGTGCCCAGCGCACTTGGACTTAGTGACGCTGTATAAGTAGAAGAATTGCTTGTACGACAGCTCCCCCTCTTCGGCAAGCCCTAAGGTGATAATAACCCCCATCAGAGCCACCCAGAAGTTGGGGTTGTACTGTCCTAGAGCATAGCCCATATGGGCTATAATCTTCTGAACAGGAGGCTGCAACGACAGCCAAACCATTTGCTTCAGGATGTCCATGAAGAAGATGACTTCACCATCCTTCGAATTGCTCAAAGATTCGGTGGCCCCCGGAATCCTTCATTTCACCGAATCCGGTATTTAGCACTGTACTTAGCCAGCTCTGCTTCAGTAATCTTGTTCGGCTCTAGGTAGTTAATCCAGGACAAGAACTCCTTGGGCTGGCCCAAAAGTATCCTAGGGTTTCCCTGCTGGACAATCGTTACTACAGGCTGAGAAGAGGATTCGACAACAGCGGCTCCACAGCTGGACGTGGACGTCTCCGATTGATAGCTAAAGTGCCAATTGGGCACCTGCGTGTCCCTTATCAGGAACTCGTAGTATTGGCTCGTGATGGCAGTCAACGCCTCATGGCACCGCAGCTAATGGCACTGCCCTTTCTGTGGGCATAACCTTACCCCTACCAAATGAGGATACGGCGTTGACCCTCTCGCCAACGACCTCAACCTCGCAATCTTCACTATTGGCATTATCGAAGCTCAGTGCCTTGCTACCGGTATCCCTCTGATCGTCTGATGACTCCCCATGGAACGTATTGGGTTCACTACCATACGGAGACTCACTATCAGACATCAACAAACAAAGAGAAGGAAACTAAATTCCATGCAAAAGGATCAAACTAAGGATTCCTACAGCTAATGCTCCCTATGGCAACTAGACTACCGAACGTTCTTCGTGTTCATATATGTTCATAGTCTTGTTCATGCCATAAGGATGCACTTAATCGAAAAAGGGTTGAAGAGATCAGAAATACCTTGTTATTACAGCGGCAAAAGTTGCATGAAATTGCTACGTTGTGACAATATCGTCGGAAATCTCCTATACTGCCGAAGATAGATCGCCGGAAATCGCACTCACAAATGCAAGTGACTCTTCCATCCGGAGTCATTTCTATTTATAGGGAAAGTGAGAGACAGATACACCTCGAAAAATCAACCGGCGCCTTAATTTCTATACTCTGCATGTGCGCCCCGACACGTGGCACCAATCAGAGGCCGAGGTGGCCTACATGCTGAGCACAGAAGACTAAGCGTCATGCTATGTAGTCGATTCCACTGCCCAACGTGCACAACTCGTACGGAAGCCCAAGCGACAACGATGCCATCGGGATAGACATATGAACAGGCCAAGCCATGCTGTTTGGAAGAACAAGACTACTGAACGGCTCAACTAACTTGGTGACCCTTGGGAAACCTGAAGGACGCCTCAAACAAAGGACCAAACACCTCCTAGGAAAGGCCAGAGACACCAAAGAGAAAATCAAGTCCCCAATTAAGAAGCCTTCTCAATTGGGAGCTTGGGGGACTCCTATTTCTACCACAACTAACAGACCAATAATGGAATGACATGTAGACGAAAAGAAGGAATCGGTAAGGAATCATTCGGCAGCCCCGACTACCGAGCGCAAGGCCAGATCCCAAACCACCATTTGGACACGTGGAACGCTCACAATGAATTTCTACAATCCCACATCGAAATTCTACATAACATGCACACCTCCGAAGACTTATAAAAGGGCACAAGTCCCAAAATAGAGGTAACTGGAACTTTCGGCATACTTAGCCATTACTCTATCCAAATTAGCATTCACTTCGTACTTAAGCATCGGAGAGCTTTCGGCCGATACCGTACCACTTTACCGAGCACTTTCATTTATGTGCATATCAGCCGCTCTACCGAGGCCCAGAACATCCCGAAGGCCAATACATCACTAAGTTAGGCCCAAAAGTGCCAAACTACATCAACATTGTAGAACTAAATTAAATTATGAGTGTAAGAGTTTCCTCTGAGACTCTTTAATCTTCTTTTTCTTTTTTCTTTTTTGTGCTATAAGCTTTGCGGGTGGTATTTTAAGCTTTTGTGATAGTGTTCAAACCTAAAGTACATGTGATGCAATTCCCAGCAACTGGTTTTGCTCAGTACATTCAATTTTTCAAGTTTTTCTTCATCTTAAAACGCTGAACTTTATCTCTCAAGGAAAGCTTTAACTTACATATATAATGGCTTTGATTCATAGTTCTCAATACAACACACCTTTCTCCCATCCATAATTGGATTTGTTTTGAATTGGTTTTACATACTTAATTGGATCGGATTGGATTCTAATATAGCAAATCCAATCGCAATTGAATTGAATTGAACTTTTTTTCTATGAGGAAAAAGATGCACTTGCGTGGAGAAAATGTTTTAAGTGAAGAAGTGAACGAGTTTTTATCAAATATAGCCAAAATTTAGTCCTCAAATTCATAAATGTCAGTTTTAAAATAAAAAAAAACTTTCAAATATAACCAAAAACTCACTTAAATTGTCCCAAATGCCCTCTAAATTAAAACCTAACAAAAATAGCTAATTGTCATGCTCTTCCAAGCCGTCGGCAAAGTACTGAGCACAAGGGCACTGCCCTTAAGTGGGCTAAGCCTCACTCTCCCCCACCTTACCCTCAAACACAAGGACACTGCCTCTCATCAATCGTCCTTAATGGATTTTCTTTGCAGCAGTTTTTAAGGGTTTGGATACATATATTTCATGGAAAACAATTATCGACAATATCATGTTTTACATGCACCCACCCACACTAGATGTATTTTTGTTTTTTTACTCTCTTTTGTTAATTTCATTTTATTATTATTTTTGTTTGATAAAGGTAAAGGGAAAGCAAAGTTAATATAGGCAAGTTTGTGTTGTGGGAAGATAGTTTGCCTTGCAATTTTTCTGGAGTTCTTGTGCTGAGGGAAGGCAAAAGCACATATGCTGGTTGGCAAGAAAGTTTAATTCCCACATCAGATGCGGAGCAAACAAATCATTTATGATACGAATTTTGCAAGAAAGTTCCACTCTAATTTTTTTTCAATTAAAAATTATTATGTCCAGAAACTGCCTTTTTAACTTTTTTTTTTTTTTAATTATAAATTTATGATAGGATTTATAGGCATATGACTGAGTTGACGAAGCCAATTTTGTTTTAGCGCTCATGCTATTTTGGGTTTTAGGTGTAATTGAGATTTAAATTAAAGGGCATTTGGGTCAATTTAAGTGAGTTTTTGGCTATATTTGAAAGTTTTTTAAAAAATTGACATTTATGAATTTAGGGACTAAATTTTGACTACATTTGATAATAAACTCATAAAACATAAGCACAAAAACAGACACTATATCTCTGATTGATTTACACATGTTTCTGAATAAAAGCGAATACATTCATTGAGTCTCCAAAATGCTCAAATAAATTGATAACTCGAGTTCACAGAATCCCTCTAAATTTTTAGTACCTAACCAGACAGCCAAAAAGGGTCAGCAAGATACAGCAGTTCAGTTAACTCACCATATACCTTGAGCCGTTATTATACTCAATGTACATCTTCGGTAGCGTTTCTGGTACCGGCAGCCACCAGTTCATCATGGTCTGAGACAACTTCTGGTTCTATCCCATGGGATGAGGAACTGTCTGTTTTTTCATTATCAGATGCATCAGAATCTGAGTCTAACTTGATAGAATCCAATGTAAGAGCAGCACTGGTAGGGGCAGGTTCTGAGGCTGCCAAAGCAGGATTTCCTCTTGTCCAAATTGCAGGCATCTTCTTGTCATCCTCTTTCATCCTCTCAGCATATTTATTTATATCAAAACCTGATGTATCATTTCCCCCAAATGCAGCCTCCAGTTTATCAATATCAAATAGATCCTCCATTATCTTCTTGGCGTTGACATCATCCGAGTAAACAAACTTGACTTTGTTGTAAGTCTTTGGCTCCAGAAAAGGCTTTACCATCTGCAACAAAAGACATTAGTTTAAGTATCATAGCCACCAAGCTGATATATTTGGCTATAGATTTCTCCACATTAATACAAATCTACCAAGTACCAAACGACATCCTCTCTATTTGAGACTTTACTAAAAGGGGAAAAGGGGATGGCCAGCCCCTTGGAATGGCACAGGGTAACATGAAACTGCCAAAAAATCATGTTTACAAGTGTACAAATTTTATTACCATGGATCTTATAAATTTATCACGAAAAAAGTTTGCCTTTCTTCCACTTTCAAATTTAGGTCGTCATTCACAATTCATGTGCCAAAAGGAAATATGACCAAAGGCCAAAAGCTGTATAACTGCGAAAAGATACTGTTGCAGCTTTATAAAAATGATCATCTGCAAAGTATAGAGCTAGTGAAAACTTAAACAACAAAATTTGCAATCAACTGGGCTTACCGTAAAGAATGGTTCAAAAAACTTTGGTGGATTGTACAGTATTGCAAGACCTAGGCGTTCTGGATAATGGTCTTGTAAAACATGGGCAGTTTCCCGTGTCAACTTCACTGAAATATGTGACAAATTGAAACCCTGAAAATCTATCATCCAAACCATTTGTTCCTGATCTGGAGGTAGATTTAAAATAGCATTCTCCATGCAGTATACCAAGTATCTAATCTGTCCTTTTGTCGACTTTGAGTTCTGCAATTAAAAGAAACTACAAAATGTTAACAAGGAAAAATAGATTTCTTCTGAAATATAGATCTCCAAAGCATTACATTTGTAGGTATATATAGCATATCCTATTATCAGGAATTCGACAAGATGCTATAGGCAATGATTTTGTCACTGATTGTGCACTACAATTAATATGCTTATTATCTCTTTCTGGAAAAACTATCTGCTTCAATATGGGATATTTTGGTTAGATAAGATGAATAAAGCTGATAAATAACAACAGTTTTACAGCACATAAGATTCCACATGTAGCTCAGAGTCAAATTCAAATATTAAGTTATAGCTAACTTATAAATCACAAATAATTCACGGAGGTGTCAGAAGGGCTTTGAAGATAAAACCTGACAACTAGGTCTCATGACAAGAACTGGTCTCCCATGCTTGTCAAAATAATTTGATCTGTAAATTTTCCCTGTTTCTGCTTCACGAGCTACCTCTTCCTGCATTACAAATGGAAATGATGAATTTGTAAGAACATTGTTACTGCAGTAATCATATAAGAACTTGACCTGGATCCACAACCTCCAACCCTGACGACTCCAGATGACCCTTGTAATTATCTGGGTTTGAAGTAATTATAGCCATGCTGGACTCTTGAGTGCTATCAATTTTCTTACAGTTTACTAGATAGGTGGGGTTGAATTCAGAAAGAACTGCTAATAGGTGTGGAAGGTTGAAATTTTACAAAATCCAGAAAGGTCAATTGACTCAGGTTCAGTACACTGAACCACAACCAGATTAGCCAGTTCAGTATGCACTGAAAACAAAGAAAGAAAAACAAAGGATGCAACCTGCAGAATATGTCAGGCTTCATTTGACTACTAGTACGCTATCAGAGTAGGGAACCTGTTTTAAGTAGGATGAAAAGGTAGAATCTGGCAGACACTGTGGATGTGAATTCGGACTACAAAGCAATAAATGATAGCATACCCAACGAATCTCCTCCGGTTTGTATTCTGCCCTCCATTTCAAGGTATCTTTTAACATTTTCGTAGCTTTCTTGACATTCCAGTTTCTTGCCCTTAGATGCCTTGAGATGGATCCATCAGAACAATAAATGGACAACTTATCAGGCAATGTTCCTATCAACCTCTTCACTTCGTTAATCTGCATATATGAAGAGTGTTGCAGGGTATTATCATGCCCCAACTTAAGGAATTAAAACAAGTTAAAGAAAGCAATTATAGAAATGCTAAAGGAGCACTTTTACTGCAGATACCTTTGCCTGCTGCTCTTCAAATGATAAAATCTTCTCAGCGCCATTTGAAGGGGATTTCTTTATTCCCGTACTCATAGTTCTCAGAGAAGAATCTGTAAATCAACAATGAAGACTTCAGAACTTAAGTACTAATGTCTTGTTCCCATTTCAGTCTCCCCTCACCATCACTTACATATACAAAAAAGTGCAAAAACAAAAGGCAAGTTCTCTATCCTACAAAAACAAAACGATATTTTAAGCTTATCCCTAGAGAACCAGAATTAAATTTTTTACTCGAACACTATGGAAACTAGCATATTGCAGTCATGAAGTACATCAACATAGTTATACTATTGTTTTAAGATTGAACGGTCAACTCAACTATGGCTCAATACATATTTTTATATGCTACAAAACACTTGAATGAGCAATGAAAACAATTAAACCAATCTTATTCTGAAAAAACAAAAAGCATGATTCAAGAATGACTAGCACCTTTCAAGAATAGACATTCTGACAGAATTCATCATGTATGGGATCACATTCATTTTTTGAAAAGAGGGGTCACATTAATTTATATTATGTTTTAATTTTGTCAGAATTTATTTAGATTTACATGTTAGTTACATCTGCCAATTACTCAATCATTTTTAGAGCCGAGAAGTTACTAATCCAACTACTACAGAAAAGAAAAGACACAATGGAAATGAATACTATTGAATTGGTTTCTACAGACACGGAAAAATTGGTTTCCAAGTATCTATTTCCAAGAATTTAAATAACGTCAATGACTACATTGTTGAAACCTAGTTCTCTGCTCTCAAGCTGTCAAATTTACAAATCGCCCTGAACATTGCCAAGAGTTGCACAAATTCGTTCTACATAAAACTTATGCTGGATTACAATATTACACCACTTAGCATGGACCTTTTAGCTGACAGGACCACAAAATTCCTAAATTTCTCCTCCCCCCTCGAGATTATCCTCTATTTCCCACCTTTGCAGAAATTACACATGGGATCATGTCAGTTTCAATAGGATGCCTCACCTTCATCTCCTTTTTGGAACAAAAACTTTTCTGTCTGCCAAACACTAACGAACCTATGCCATTCAACAATTTCACGATTTGGTCAATAATGTCAACCATAATTCAATCCTATAACATTTTCCTTGAAAGCATATGCATTTCCTTTCTATTACGAACAAAATTACATTGGCATTATTTTATTAACTGGAAACAGCATATGCATTGTCATTTCTATAACCATGAGATGACTAACAAGAATTTGTGTCACCATTTGGAAGCACTCAAATCCTACTCAAAACCTTCAGTCTCAACCTTATCTGTCATTAAGATTCATATGTTCTAGTCAATCAGACTTAAGTTGAAATTGTTCACATGTAAACTATACAGCCTTTTGAACTATGTTTGCTCGCATCCAATGTACTACTATTTGAAGTAAAATTTTCAACCTAATAAGCCCTTTTGTGATAGCTTTGAGACGACAACTCTGGAATCACCACTAACTTGTACCTTGTAGTAATATCCAAATCTACCTAATCAGAATGTCTTGGATTGGCATTCATCTAACATACAAATAACCGGAAAATCTATTGACATAAAATCTCCTGTTTGTGCAGCTGGGATTTGCTCATGTGGGTTTTTGCAATGTGTCCTATCTATTTGTTCATGAAATTAAATCTATATTCTTCTTTTCATAAAACCATAAAAAAATCAACCAACTTTCGGGTAAAGTACATGACTAAAAATCACAAAAGCGCCTTTTAACTAACATAATTATGCACGCAATATACCAAATCAGCAATATCATGGTAAATAAACAAGCTTTTTCAAGCACAAGGAATGCAAATCAAACCGACCCACTAAAATTACGGTTATAATCTACGAAAGAAATGGCAAGATCCGACCTTTTCAAACAGATTGAAGAAGAATTGGGGGCCTCACAAAATCCGAGCTAAGCTACTATTCCGGAGCTCCTCATCAGTCCCAAACCACAGAACGGGTCAACTCTTAAAACAAGAGAGAGAGAGAGAGAGAGAGAGAGAGAGAGAGAGAGAGAGAGAAGCTGGAGATGCGGGTTTTTGGATTGTATTTGAACAAGAATATTACTCGGATCGAATCATGGCCGATGCTGAAATCTGGTTGAAATTTGAAATGCCCAAACCAAAAACACGTGCCTTTTAAACAAAGCCAAAGCCAAAGCCTTTTCTTCTTGTTAACATTATTTTTTATGGCTTAGCCTTTCGGGGACGCATCTGCAAATCCTTACCTGAACCCGGTCGTGTTTGTGGCCATTAAAACTATAGAAGGGTAGGTTTGACCTTTTAGCAAATCTCATCTTCTCTGCATGGCCATGGATCATGGTGTTTAATATTATTTAAAAAAATCTCATATTTTTAAACATAATTAACGAAATATTAGTATAATAAGCATTCACTAATATTAGCAAATCTCATCTTCTCTGCATGACAAAAAGATTTTTCTTTTAAATAATAATTCATTTTCATTAGGAAGACCCTAGATATTATTGAAGATCGTTCTCGAATTGTCCCTTAACTGATTGATTGATAACAATAACGTCACTTTCTTTTAGAAAAAAATTATATAGTACATTTCATTAAAGTAAGCCTTTTTTCTTCTTCATATTTTGCTAATATTTGTCTTAGTATTTATGTAATTTCGTTATAATTGATACTTTCGTCGACGTCAATGTTGAAAAAAAATATTTGGGCACAAGTGAAATCTCAATAGCAACGGTAACATTATTCTGACAGATAGTATTGCACTCACTGATTTTTTTTTGGGTTAAATACCTATTTTGTTATTGGATTTTACACAAAAATTTAATGTGGTCACTGAGAAATTTTTTTAGCTAAATTGGTCACCGTGTTTCCCAAAGTTTACAATTTATAGTAAATTTGGCTTACACCATTCAAATTCAATTTGCCGTACCTAAAACCAGTGGCGGATCTATCCACAGGGCAGGATGGGTGCCTGCCCATCCGAAAGTTTTTTAAAATTTTTAAAACCTATATATGTTATAGGGCAGCCCAAAATATAAAAAAATAAAAGCTAACCCAATACACATGTTGCCCATCCAAGAGGAAGTGGTCCCATATCTTGTCTTTCTTCTCTTTGGCTACATCACATCAGCTTGTTTATCTCATCTATTCTATGGCAATCTGACGGCAGCAACATCTTCTTTCTCCTTGTATTTGTTGCATCTTCCTGTTATCTTGGCTGGGTAGTGGACAACTTGGCAGTATAATTTCCTCTACTTTTTACAACAAAAAGTATTTTCTATTTCTCTAATTTTTCTATATCTTTAATTATAGTTTTAATTTAAAATTGAGTATTCTAGGATTTATGTAGGGATTGATTTAAAAAAATTTTGATTTTGTTGAAATTACTTGTGATTTTTGTTTTTATTGTTAAGTTTTTATTTATGTATAGATGTATTTGAGTTCAAACTCATTATGTCCCCCATGACTAGATGTATCTTTTTCTGCTTATTAATGAAATTCACTCGTACCGTCAAACTTAGTATGTAAGTTCCGCCCAGTTGACTTTCCCATCTTGGATCCGCCACTGCCTAAAACCCTTCACTTTTTGTTCCTATAAATAATACCCAATTTGTATAAGTAAAAACCCATGACTAGGATCCAACTCAGCAAGTTACCTAATTAAGCATAAAATCTGATTTATTGTACTTTTCAGATTCCAAAAATACCCCCAACTAAGCCATTATTGCATTTTTGTATATTAATGTAGGAATCAATATGGAAACAGTTTTTAATTGGATTGTATATAATGACAGATGTTGAATTTGGAAAGATCTCCAAATGGTTGTAATGGATGTAGGAATTAATTTTGAAACATTTTTAAAAAAAATTAACAATAAATTCAAGTTTGGGTAATCGGTTTGTTTAATAAAATGTTTATGTTATTTTCTTTTTATGAATTATACATGACTAATAATCCACTTTATAATTGTTTATGAATAAAATTGTACATACTAATTATGTTGAAAAAATAATATACCTATTACTTGTTTGTTTTATGAAAAATATAATTTACCTAGTATGAAAAGTGTACATAATTATCTATTCCAATATACCTACATTATACAACATCCAATATACCTACATTAATTTTAATGTACTTACAATTAGAATTTAGGTATTATATGTCATCCAATGTACCTACTATTTGAATAATATACCTACTACGAATAAAGTACCTATTATTTATCTAAATAATGTACCTTTTTTTTTCTATAAATAATATAGCTTTTTTTTCTCTGAATAAAGTACCTATTATTTATTTTATTAAAAGTAATTTTTTTAAATGAACCTATTTTCTCTCTCCAAATAACTTACCTATTTTTTTCCTCTAATAATGTACCTATATTTTATATGTATATATTTATATTATATTTTTCATAGGTACATTATTGGATATGTAATTTACATATTTTTTTTTTGTTTGCAATTTTAAGGGGTGAGATGTGAGAGGGAATGACAACTAAAAGAAATGGGGTGATTGATATACTATTAATAGGGAGTATATTAATTACAATTATGGTAGTTAATGAAATGCTTGAAATAAATTATAAATAAAATATGAAGTTTAGTGGCAATGATGTAAAAACATAGAAATACTACGACCTCTTATATCCTACTGGTCATTTAAATTTGAAATTGGGTTTTATACATAGATTTATAGAGTGATGGGTATATGTTTAGGAAATAGAAAATGTAGGGATCTATATTGGACAAGCCCTACAATTTATAAACATTTTATTATCTTCTTTTAAGTGTAGTTTTTTTAAAAACAAAACAAAACAAGTTAGGGTACATTGTTTTATTAGATTTTAACAAATTGAGAGAAATTTTGAGTTGAAATCGGAATTGTGAGGTATAAGGTCACAAAATGGATGATATATTGAACTTGAATCGATTGATTGACAATCGTATTGTGACTTCAAATGGCAAGAAGACGTAATCAAGGTGATAGAGCACCAAAATATATTCGAAAGTTGTTGATTTTCATTTTAATTTGGTTTGGCTTTTTTATTTTCCTTATACCTCACAATTTCAATTTCAACCCAAATTTTTTCTCAATCATCAAACCCTAATAGCACAATATACCTAACTCGTTGAATTAGAGGAAGAAGACTAAAGGTTCTTCATAAAATAAAAATAAAAATAAAAACTGCACTTAACGGAAGATAACATAATGCCTATAAATTGTAAACTTTGGAAATCATTACGACAAATTTGGCTATAAAAAATTTCCAATGACCAAATTGAATTTCTATGTAAAACTCAGTGATAAAAATATCATTTAACCCATTTTTTGTCTTCTTTTTCATTAATTCACCTAATCAGACACAGACCCCATTTTCATTTTATCTGAATATGTAATAATACAACAGCTCAACAAGGAACAAGCCCCAAATTGCCCATTGCCCACAAGAAGTACTTTAGGGATTGGTAATTCAGTAAAAACAGGGGTTGCATTCAAAGTAAAAATGCTCCATAACACGAAACATGTTGCTACTCTTGCATGTGCCATATGCCAGTGCTGTCCTTTACAAGACAAAGGGCGACCCTACTATCCTAGTTAGGTCCTCACATGCCACGATGTAATCAAGGTCCCCTTTTTATTTGGTCCACACATCACATGACTCGAGAAACGATTTTCATACTGATGTTTGATCAATAGTCAAAAATTAAAAAACGATTTTCATGAAACGAGAATAGCACTATTTTGCTATTTGCAACTAATAACAATGTGACACGTATGATAACACTTTCATGTGGCATAGCATTATTAGCCGAGAATAACTACATAATGCTATCCCAATTGCAACTAAGTTTTTCTTCAAAATTCGCCCACACATAAAAGACACATTAGATCAATAGTAGAAATCACCCACGCATAAAACCCACATTTGATCAATAGTCATAAAACCTACTGAGCTGAGAAACTCTCATGTTCTTTGGTCAGAGACGTAAAAGAAACTGAAGGTAAGGAAGCATAGAACAAAAGAATTTATATGATTCCACAACTAAAAGAGGTATGTACAAAGTTAGTTGACACTACAAGCTATGAATGGATTTTTCTTTCTAATACAATTTCTGTACTCCTCCCCTATATCTATACAGAAAATTGTAGCAATGCCATGTTTTGGCATGTGTTTATGCCTCCACTAACATTTCAAACAACAGGAGAAAAAAAACATTCAGTAAAACCCACCAGACCTTTACATTCCCCTTCCTATTATGTGGTCATCATGTGCATTCTGCACGTCCAAAAATGTACATAGCATCATTCAAATGGGAACTTTCTACATCGAAGCACTAACTCCTGTCATAGCAAGATCGAATGAGTCGGTATGTTTGTGAGAAGAGAGCTACTGAATCATCAGGAAGCTTTCCCCTAATCTCCCAGTAGCAACTTATGACATCAATTGAATAGCGTCGCGGGCGGTAATACCATCACAGGAAAAGCTTTGTTGACGCCATTGTTTGGATTCCTGAGTTATTTGGTATCCAATAAATGAGAAGAAATCATGAACAATGACACGGAAAAGAAAAATTACAGAGTTATATGCATTACTCCAATTACAAATCTATGTTTCAGTTTCAGCACATCAAATGACTTTTCTTTTATAAAAAAAAATTTCTTACCACTGAAGATTGTAAGCTGGTGGTAGGGTAAGATTTTCCACCATCTACCCAAAAGCATCCAGCCCCTTGCAAGCAATCGTAGGAATGAAGTCAACAAAAACGGTTCTTCTGCAAAAGCAATTTTGTGCACAAGCCGATAGCCCCTGCCAAGTCCCCCTTAATGCCGAACTTCCCAATTAACTGAAAGATATCTGGCACAAGTTCAGCCCTTCTAATTCGAGGTGTACAGCTTCAGATATCAGCACAGGAAACTAGTGCCCCAAGACCTTTCTGGCAGACCAAGAGCAACCCTTGCACCATAGGAAAAATAAAGAATGCCACCAAGCTCTCATGATGCAGAAAGAGGATTCAAAAACACAATTAATAACTAAATATCTCTCCTTCCAACAACCCCAGCAGAACTATGTTTCCTTTGTATACCATATTGCCAGGCATCTCTGGATTTATCACATGACTGATCAAAGTCATCCAAGGAATTCTCAAACGGAGGTTTCATAGGCCGGTAAGTTCCATTCCTAGAAATTACTGATGCACCCAACTTCTCATCATCTTCTGATGGTGTTCCTGACCTGGATTCCACGTGCATATCCAGCGGTCTATGCCTTGGTCCAGCAGACCTGAAACCCCTCATATTAGAGGAAGGCTTTCCTGGTAATGGAGTGTAAGAAGGTCCCTTTGGTACCAGAAATTCTTTGGGAAGAGTCTCCATGTCCATATAACATTTCCTGGCTTTGGCATCGATAATCAATGAAGCCCAGTCATCAGACTGCATTAAGGCATTTGCATTCCCCATCACCTGTTAAAAGATCCAATTTCAAATTAAAAAGTTAATAATATGTGGGTGGCTATGTGCAGGTAGATGTTGTGAACTTGACTGTAATAAGCATAAATGACTAATAATAAAGAAAGAAATCCATACCCAAAGAGCCCTTCTTGCACGAGTGAGAGCTACATTCATGCGGCGGATGTCTGCAACAAAACCAACGCCATGACTTGAAGCACGCACACAGGACATGATAATCACATCACGCTCTTGGCCTTGGAAAGCATCTACGGTGTTAATATATAGATCCTTCCCTTCTTCTGAATTCAAAACATCCTCAAACTCACGCTGAAGGCATTTAAGTTGCAGTTTATATGGTGTGATTATGCCAACAGAAATTTTTCCCACCCCAAACGCTTTCAATGACTTGTGGAGATGCTCATACAACCGAACACAAAACCGTGCTTCATGTATGTTCTGATAGGAGACAGATCCACCTCTGTGGGACTCCCGCCCGTAGGTAATGTCAAAAAATATGTAAGGTCTAAGTAAAGGGTCCTTGTAGTAGGTCTCATCAGGTAAATTAGCAACACTTTCACTGTCAGTAAGGCGTCCTTGGTAGAAGTATCTTGAAGGGAAATCACGGATTTGAGGATGCATCCTATACTGCACAGATAACAACATCGTCGGACATTTTGCTTGCTGGAATCTTTCAAAAAGACTTCTACTGTATAACAGGGTCCCAGCAGCCTTGCTAATAACTGTTGCGGGAAGCTGCTGAGGATCTCCAACAAGAACACATCGTGCAGCACCAAGAGAAAGGGGAGGAAGAACTGCCACTTCACTGGCTTGGGCTGCCTCATCAATCACAACCATATCAAAACCATGAGAAAGACGAGAGAACAACTTGCGACCACTGCTTGAAACAGTAGTGAAAACAATCTCAGCCTCATTGGCAAAACTTGCCTCAAGATTAGCACGAGCTTCTTCCAAGTTGAAATTGCTACCAGCACGAAACTTGCCTTCTAAAATGAATAGGCGAGACAGCTCCACTAGAGTTTTATCCCTGCTTTCAACTACAGCTGCAAGGTTCTGCAGCAATGCATCTCGATTCTGGTCCCGAGCCACCAGAACATCAGGATCAACACCAACTGATCCTTGGGAGCGAACAGCAGCAGCTGCGACAGTAAGTTCTCTTTGAAGATTACTTATCTGCACTGACAACTGAGCTTCACGATTTCTTAACTGATGCATCCACCCTAAGACTTCCTCACGATTCTTGACCAAAAGCTGTTCAGTCCTCCGCTCAACCGACACAGCCTGGGCAGCGCGGGTCTGTGAATCAACACCTACTCGAGCAACATCAGGCCGATAAACTTTCATCTCACCATCAATGAATCCACGGTCAAGAACACGGGAAAGAAGCTCATCTGTTGCAGCATTAGAAGGAGCGCAAACTAACATTCTAGGTTTTGGGCAGAGCTTTGGTAGTGTACGAAGGAGATTCTGGTCCATGTTCTGAAGAACCTCATCAATTGATCCCGTAGAAACATTATCAAAGTTGCTCTCACTATTTTGCTTATAGCTTTCGGGTGCTAATTTCTTAAGCAAAGAAGTGTAGTACTGCTGGTACTGCACCAGATGGATAACGTTTAGCATTCCCCACACTGTGTGTGTCTTACCTGTTCCAGGAGGTCCTTGAACAAGAGTGAAAGGCCATGGATCTTGCCTCTTTCCACCACTTGTACCAGCTGCTGTATGCATTGCGGCCCATTGGATTGCTGCTAGCTGGGGTCCATTGAAAGTCCTATGCAAATGATCAACAAAATTCTGTGTGAAGCATTCAGGCATAGCAGGGGACTGCTGCTCATATTTTGGGAAATGTTCTGGGCTGGGCTGAAGTATTGCAGTTTGCATCTGTGAATGTTATCTGTCAAATTAGTATTCATGCAAATAAAACAGAATATTCAAAGCCATTACGGATCCAAAAATTTGTCACCTGCAAATTCAGACGGCGAAACGCATGCAGTGCAACATACTCCCGCTGGGTGGTTGCAAGAGAACCGAGCACAGTTAAATACCAAATTCCTTTGGGCTGTAGTTTTCTTAGAATATGATCATCATCAACGAAGCTGGAAAAATAATATTAAAGATGAAGCAAGAGAAAGAGAGGAAGAATTTCAGCATATTTACTAAAATAATACTAGAGGAAAATCATAGAAAAACAAATAGAATTATGCAGCAACCTGTTAGAATCATAGGAGTCCCCAACATAAAAATGAAGGATTGCTCCTGGGGGATCACGAGTATCGATAGGAATATGTCGCCTCACAGTACCAGCTACACGCCCACTGATTTCAGGCTCCTCACTGTCCTCAGCTGACGAGTTGTTCCTTATGGATCTGACTGCATGACATAATAAGAGTCAGAGTTAGTAATGCCATCAGAGCATTAATATCCAATATAAATAATTTGACAAGAAACATAATCACATGTCAGACCTGATCCAGGCCTGGGGGTTGAAAGAATTGCAACATCCCCCTCCTTAAATGTCCACTTGCATCCATTTTCTGGAAGGACTATTACATCATACCACCCTAAGCCACCAAAAGTTACACCTTAATCAGTTAACAGAACCAGGAAGAGAGAGCATAGGTATCATCAGCTATACAGGCCAACCTAACTATGGTTAGCCTGTTTTACTTTTTCTAAAATTTGTATTGAGGTGTATCCGTAAACTGGGAGTTGGGCTCAGTACCTCTTTCTCTCCTTTCAATGCTTCTTACACGGACCATCATATGAGCATCTCTAGAAACACCTTCCGTTAATTCCTCCCATGTGCTGTAAAGCTGTGCCCGGCATTCCTCAAACAGCAAGGGTTCAAATACTCTGACATACTCCTCAACAGATTCAAACTTTTCAGGAACACATTGGAGGTCAGTTTCCCCTGGTGCACAAGAAAATGCAAATTCAGTGGAAAGAAAAATAAGTTTGAGAAACCACACACACACAAAAAGGTTAAAACCCAAAGGAATAGAAGACAAATATTGTATGTACCAGGCTATGAGAACACATAACATAAAAGAAATCAACAACTTAAGTACCATTGCTGCCTACCAAGGAATGAAATATTCCATATGAATGGAAGCTTTTCAAGCCTTTCCACAAAGACAAGGTTTTGAAAATAAATAAACATATAAATGCACAAGTTACTAAGCCAAAATTATGGATTTCAATTTATACTTCATGTACTTACAAACAAGAAACCGACAATCACAGGTAAATATCCTTCCAGAAATAGTAAATGTGTTGTTTGCTCTCCTCATGAGATGGAGATTTCTACAGAAAAGATTGTATGTTGTCCCAATAACAATAGGTTCAGTACGAAGGAATACTCTCCCAAGAGGACATCCTGATTATTGAATACCCACCACATGAAACTGTATAGATCCATCCACTATATGTGGGCCTGGGCAATACAATATCAACTTTCACTTCTTAAAAACTAATATAAGGAATCACAGTTGACCAAATTCACGTTTATTAGAAAATACAAACCAAACAAAGGCGGCAGATATATATATATATATATATATCAAAACATTAAGACTTCAATCAAAACATCCCCCCCACCCCTCCCTGTCCACCAAAACAAACAACAAAGTACACTATGAGAACTTTGCACACAAGAGGGCATGTGATGGTGATAAGAATTACAAAGTGAAATTGAGAAAATCAATGAAATATGTCAATTTGGAATCTCGATTTCACACTATAATTGTCATCACCTTCCAAGTCCTTTGTGTGCTATGAGTCTCATAATGTAACAATTGGAGGGCCATGGAGCACTGGCATAAGAAAATCAGGAAAGCTGTCAACACAGATTGCCCAAAGTTCCCAAGAGTAACAGAATTGGGAACCATGTCACTAAGAACTAGTCAACATTAATGAACATAAACAGAAAAACAACATGACTTTATACCTGGGTGATGCCAAAACTTTTCGCTGGTAACCTCTCGTATAAGACGCTCAACCGATGTGTCTTGGTACGTGTTACTGATTGCCATTTGCTTCTTTGCAGGAAGAGGCTTCTTGTTTCCCGATTTGGAATCGATGGAACTTTGAGTGACCAGAGCTGGCTTCCTATTAGCAACCTGTGAATTCTTCAGCTGCCTCATATCTGTGGGCTGTTTCCATGAACTCTGTCTTGGAATTGGTGGTAAGACCTCTGCAGAAGGATCAGCGTCGCCATTTTGCTTTCTAGTCCTGGGCAGTAATCCATAATTAGCATCCCCATTAGATTCAGACTTACATTCACTGGACTCTACCACAGTCCCTCCTTCACTACACACAACATCAACTTGTTTCTGGTCCTTTATTGTCGACTGTGACTGCTTTTCCCCAACGCGTTCTGTAGGTGGAGGAATGGTACGAACCTCCTTCAAAGTGCGAGTTGTTACAGCTGTGGGAAAGGGTTGCCTTCTTGGTGTTGAACTTTTGATAGGGCCAGCTTGCTTAACATCTTCCAAATTAAGGAACATTGTCTGTCTATTACGTTTCTTTCCCAGCTTTGCTTCATTTAGTTGGTTTATCTTCCTCTTCATTGGATTAGTTGCACACTTGACTGCATGGCTTGCTTCAATGCCTTTAACTTTCTCTTGTTTTGGAACCAAGCCAGGTTCCTCCTGACAATCCATGGATGCCTGACCTTTAGCATTACTATCTAAGTTGCGGCTACTGTTGCTATTCTGATCATGATCAAATCCTAAAGACGTATGACTGCTATTTTCATCCTTGAGACTTTCTGAAATCTTCATATTACCATCTGGAGAAACAGCCGAAGCACATCCAACAATCACTCCAGATTTTCCTTGCACTTGTGAAGTTTTACCTTCATGCAAACTGCCACTTCCATATGCTTCAGCGGATCCCTCGGCATCATCAGACCACTCTCCTTCTTCTCTTTCAGCAGATGGAGCATTTGCAGAAGCAGAAGCTAAAGATGGTACTGGTTTTACATCCTCATCCTTACTTGACTTAGATATTGATGCACTGTTGGGATTATCATCTCTTGCCTTCTGTTCAGCACCACCTTCAGAGCCATGAGCATATTTAGGCCGGACAAAAGGTTGAAAACCTGACACAGATGATGCGTGTGAAAAAGCATGATTATTAACAATTCTTGGTGCAACAGCTGCTACTGCAAGCACTTCAGAACTGTGGGGGTTTGTAGAAGGAAGGGCCTTTTGTGGCTGGAAACGGACACCATCATTCTCTTCATTATCCTCAGCAGGGGGTTCATTGAGATCAAATAATGGCCTTCCTCGAGAACCCATCTCATATGTAAATACATACAAACTAAACTATATTTCCAAGAAAGTTGAACGGAGCTTTTCGTGATTTCCTTCTAAGAAAACATTCAAACGAAATGCAACCAATTAGGTGATAGCAAATCATCACAGACAAAGCATGCACATTAAATGCAATCAGTGACTTCTACAATAAAAGAGTTCAAGAAGTCTAGTGACTTCTAGAAGCATAAGAATCCATCAACAATGGTAATCCAGCATCAAACAATTAATTATAACCAAGCCACAAGGCACACACATTGCATGTTAAAATAAACAGTTATCAAGCCTAAAGGAATAAGAAAGAATCATACAACACATTAATTTCAAAAACTTAAAATGGATTCGAGATGTGTAAACTGGTTTTTCAAGAACAAGAAAATAATTTTTGATTATATTAAAGAGAACTTATAGTCAAATACGCATATATAAAGAGATTATGTCTAGCAGCATAGGCAACAAATGGAACCAGAAAACTTAAGCACCGATCACTTGAGACAATACATACAGGAAACCCTAACAGAAACTAGAGCAGAGCTCGCAAAACTGATAAAATGAAAAAAACCCAAATCTACAAACACAGTGCTTGATCCAATTAAATTCAAATTACCTACTTCAGATTGAAATCTCAATTGCAATCCCAATCCTCACCAACTGACCTAGCATTTTGTTCTAGGGTTTCATCAACAGCCAAACACTCCAAATCCCAACAACAACCCTCAAATCCAACTCGCACCCAAACAGATCGAACCCACAATTCGTTCAGCAAATGTTCATGCATTCATCTAATCAGTCAAGCCAAAAGATTCAGTCTTTCTCCAATCCCATTATTCATGCTACTGATCTTCCGCATCGCAACAAACAATATTTACAAATTAAAATTAAATTTTAAAATATAGCAGATAGAATTTTTACCTCTTTTAGAGCTTCGTGTGTATTTTTAAGAGAGGAAGATAATTTAACCAAAAATAAAATAAATAACAGAGGAAGCCTCTATAGGGTAAGGGTTTGAGAGAGAGCAACAAGCGAGCAAGAGAGAGAGAAGGAGAGACGGATAGCAAATATGAGAGAAAACAAGGGCCTGGTGACAGGTTTATATAGGAAATATCAAAGCCTTCGTCGGCCGATTTTTTCTCCGGCCACCGTTATTTTGTTCCCGGCAATTTTTAATTCTACCCTTTATTTTATTTTATTTATCGCTTCGAGAATCCGAAATTCCAAAAACACCCTCCCTACTCCTGCTTATAACCGACTCAGTTTTGCGGGTTTGAATTTGACTAGGATAGCTTCAGGGATAAGGTGGAGGGTAATTTCGGGACTTTAACAGCGGTGGATTAGGGTAATCCGAGGGTTTAGCTTACGTGCAAAACGCTCGCACGTAAGAATCTTACGCTCCAAGGCAGTAGTAGCGACAGTTCGGTCAGTTTCGGCCGTGGGCCCCAATAAATAGCCACGTGTACGGCAGAGATTTTGTGATCGACGCATGATTCCTTGATTGGATGTTTATGCGGTATTTCATTTTTATTTTTAATGGCCGCGGAGGGAACGGTGTAATATTTGTGAAATCAGCAGGGTATAAAGGTCATTGTAACAAAGGAGGTAGGACGATCCCACGTGCTTTTAAAGCGGAGGGAAAACACAGACCTATGGTACGGCAACAGTGTAGCATTGTGTGTACGACACGCCAAACCGAGGCGCGTGGGAAGGCAGTGGATGTGTCCTTTTTTTCTTGGTTGATAAATTTAGGGAAAAAATACACCTAAATTACTAAAGTTCACTTGAAAACGTGTATAAATGTCATGAATCCATTAAAAATTATTATTATAGAAAATGGGATTTTATGGGTAAGAAGCTAAATTTGGACCATAATAAATAGGAGGAAAATATCGATAAATGACTTTTATGCCCTTGTACTTTCATGATGGCACTGTTGAGGTTGGTTAGATATTCAATTAATTTAGACACCCACATAACTCATATTCGTAGCAGTGACCGAAACTCAAGAATCTCAACGTGTTCCAGAATGGAACAAGTACTATTTCATGCTGCTAAAGCGAAATTAAAAATAAATAAAGGTTGACTTTAAATACCCCCAAAAAAAAAGTTATTGGTTTAGATTTTATTATTTTGCATTCAATTAGGTTGGTTGGTCATTTGGAGTAATGCTACTTTTATCATATTTGTATGCCACAGTTTTATACCACCTTATGTGGCAGATGAAATGGACAATACATCAATTAAAAAGTGTCAATAAATTATTATAAAAAAAAATGTTAAATTAATTTTAATTTATATGAATGTCCACCTCATCTGCTACATAAAATAATATACAAATATGGTATACAAATGTGTTAAGAGTAGCATTACTGTTTCCTTTGCACCAAATGAAATCAAGGCTATTTTTTTGGGAATTTTTTATGATTTAGGGTGGGTCAAAGCAGACCTCAGCCACCCCTTGGACCATACTCTATATTATTTTTCCCACCCTACCATGTCCTATGTACTCATAAAACGTATGCTTCACATTTGCTATAGACACACATGGGCTCTATGTGAGACACTCGTTTTTCTCATATTTCTGCAATGAAACTTCTTGTAACTCTTTTAATTAATTTTCTTAAATAAAGGTGGGACGAATCCGAAAACCCCAAAAACAAAAAAAAAAACTAACAGGGGCAACACTTAGCTTAATGTATCATCATCCAAGATAAGAGCCAAATAAGTATGGAAGACATCAAAACTTTGGGTAATGTGATCACTACAAAAGCAGTAGCCCTTCTTGTTTTTTCAATGAATGAAGATGTCTTTCTTCTTTCTTTCTCAATTTTTGTATTTTCAAATGCCAATCCTTGATGCCTATGTTCTTTCGTAAATAGATGTATAGCCTTGCATAATCGGTATAGTCTTTCTCTTTCTTAGGGTTTAGCGGTCATATAATTTCATGTTTGTATTCAAAAATAGTTAATTCTAATCCGATCTGTTCAATTAATCGTATCAAATGCCTCAAGCCCTAACTCAATCTATTTATAATCTTGTTGTATTTGGGTTTAACTACTTCTATTTTGAGCTAAATTGTTTAAAGTAAGTTTCCATTATTATGACCCAAACCTATCACTTATAACTTAGTTATCACATTAGAATTCACTTAATTATGAATACATACAAAACCACAAAAACTAGTATATAATTCAATATATAATACTAATAAATGACAAAATTAATATACTAGTTAAATATGTTTATTATGTCAAAATTGAGTTACTAAGCTTAATATTAATAAATTCAACTTTCTTTTCTCACTTCTAATTCTCATCACATTGGCTACATAACATGCATGGCGCATGCAAATTATTCAAGTAAAATATAGTATTCATCTCAAATATAATAAAACATTTTCTATAAATTAAAAAAAAACAAAAGCGCTTTCCACAAATAGACCGATTCTAACGTATACAAAAAAATTACGGAAGAAAAAGAATTCCGCTGTAATAAAAATCCTTACCTTTTTCTATTCCTTTTACTGTTTTTTAAGCTCAGAAAGCACGTGGCTACGAACAGAAAGATAAATTGTGATTATAAAGGAAGGTTAAATTCTTAGCAGGGTTATATTATATATGGTAAGGGTGGTCGGTGGTAACTAGTAATTGCCAATTTAAGAATAATATGATATTGGAGCGTGACAAGACTACCATGTAGTTTGGTGGTGACACATTGTGGTTGTGGGATCCCCACACGAGGAAAATATATTAAATTAGTCAAAATCAACAAATGTGGAAATTGCATTTTGGCCCCTCTAATGTTTTCGATTATATGCCATGTTTGTATAACATGACAAATCTTTTAGTTTAGATTTTAGGCTTTAAGAAATATTTATTTCAAATTTGAAACTTTATATCATGGCTAGTGGCATGTTTACTTATCTAGGATTGAAATAGGGAGACGAAGTGAAAAAGGGTTGGAGTACGACGAAGCAAACTGAAACATGTATACCCAAATTAGAGTGTTTATTAAGTGTTTGGAAGTGTAATGGTAATATGGCTAATTATAATTAGTATGTTTACTAATTGTTTGGTTGGAATCGGAATCAAAGCTAATTTGATTTATGAAAATTGGGAAGGCGATTGTTAATATGTGTGGGTCTTGCCTTTATCTTTCTTCTAAACCGTTAGTAAATACTGAGATAACTTAAATAAGAATGACTCCTTTACATCTAATGGATGCTATGAGAATGTTTAATTTCGAAGAACTCTTATTGTCAACCTCAATGAGAAAATGTAAAATAGTCTCTTCATTCTTTTTAGGCTTAATTATGTACATGCTCCTTGTGCTTTCCAACTTATCTCAGATTACCATATGTGGTGGAAAACGTCTCAAAGTACCCCCCAACGTGTAAAAAACTGTCACACGTTACCCTTTCCGTCAGTTTTTTTGAAGTTCCGTTACGAATGTTACTGTTCATCTCCCCTAAAATTCCAGAACAGCAGCCTCTCCCCTTTGTTACTGTTCATCGCTTATTTACCCTCCAAAACTCAGAAATTTCTCCTAACCAACACAACTAGCAGCAAGAACAGCTCGAGAGGTTGAAAAATCATACCTTGATCAAAGAAAATGGTGCTCGGAATCGCCCGAACGAGTAATGGAGATTTTGGGTAAAAACCGGCCAATTTCTTGCTTTTTTGGGCGATCCAGACGATGGTTGGTAGCGGCTGAGATGTGAGGGTGGTAGAGGACAACGTGCTGGTTCTTTTGATATCCATATCGTCGCTTGGGGTGGCCGGAGGAGGAGATGGTAGCCCAAAAACTAGTCGGATGAACAGTAACAAATGGGAGAGGCTGCTGTTCTGGAATTTTGGGGGAGATGAACAGTAACATTCGTAACGGACCGTCAAAAAATTTGACGGAGGGGGTAAATTGAGACGGTGATTTATACGTTGGGGGGTACTTTGAGACGTTTTCTACCACAGGTGGTAATCTGAGATAAGTTGGAAAGCACAGGGGGCATGTATATAATTAAGCCTTCTTTTTAACAATTTTTAATTAGCATGTTTACTTATCAGGAACAGGGAAGTCATGAATTGGAGAACTCGGACATGTAATTAAGGAATTGGAACTCAATCAATTACTCCCCTAGTTGATCTCATTAATGATTTTAAGAGTACTTAATTACGGATTTTCATATGAAACTTACATAATTTTTGATTCCTTATATATTAATAAACGTAGAAAAATAGATGAATTAGAATCATTCTAATGCCCATATAATAGAAAACACATATTCCGATACTAATAAGTAAATATATCATTAAGTCTCGATATTTATTTCAACCAATCACTCATTCACAATGCATAGCATGTGTCATCCTTTTAGTTGAAATTAATATTATCTTGTGACCTAAAAAGTTAATGTCATCTTAATTTCTTAATGAAATGTAAAGTCTTGTTGTTCTGTAACGTTTCAACGTTTTGATTTAAAAATAAAAGTTCAATATTGTATTCGAGTAAAAAAATTATTATTTTTTAGTTTTTAAGGAATTTACGAATTAAAAATTTATGGACCGATCCATGGCTTGCTTTCAAAGGCCCAAAACCCTCAATTTCGTCCCAACTCCCAAAGCCCTCAATTTGCTGCAACAATGGCGGTTGGGTGGAAGCCATTGTTGCCCCTAATCGCAGTCTCAGCTCTGTTCATCTATGAAGAGTGGGTCTCATCTCCTTACTGCAAAAGGGTACCTAGCCCTAACCTCCATGGCCATGAACCCAACCAGGACCACCCAGACGACCTCAAGGTCATGATGGTCGCCAATCTCCTCCTCCTGGGCTCCGAGGCCGGCTACTTCAACCTCCTCTTCAGAGACTACTACTTGTCCAGGTTCTTCACGGTAATACCAGCAAACACAATTCCCTATGTTGCCCTCACCTTCCCCATTTATTTACTACTGAGTTGCCTGAATTTTTATCAAGCAGAATTCTTTCCGAACTTTGAAGCCCGATATGCTGTTAGTGTTGGGCGATATCTCGGCCCGAGGTTACAAATTGCCGAATTCCAAGTACATTTCGGTGATTCACCAATTTCAGCGTGTATTGGGTCCATTTCTCGGGCTGCCACTTCACGTTGTTCTTGGCGACCGAGATATCGGAGAGTGCGATAAGCTAAGTGCGGATTTGGTGAGTTGGGTTTCGGGTAGATTTCCGGGTCTTGACTCTGGTGGTTGCGGAGCCTTCGAAATCGGTAATGTGAGTTTCGTGTCGCTCAATGCCGTGGCTTTGCTTTGCGGGAACAATGAGCTGAGGTTCAGTGTGGAGAAGGTGGTGGAGAGTGAAAGCATGGATTTTCAGATGGGAAGCGAGCTTGAGGGAATGGATGAGAATGGTCGAGTGAGGAAGAAGGTTTATGAGTTTGGGTGGAGAGAGAATGCTATGTCATCTGGGTCTGGTCCTGTGCTCTTGCTTCACTTCCCATTAAACCAAACTGTAGCTGCTGCTAACTATGATAGGAGTAAGAGTTCAAGCATATTGGACGGCAGGTAGTGCAAGCAATTGTTTTTTACTTCCATTTTTTTATGTCTGATAGGAATTAGTTCAAATGGGTTTTTTTACATTTGACCTCATAGAAGCTATGGTAAAAGACCGGCTATCAGTTTGTGCTGTTTATTTTGTTTTGTTACTCTCAGTTTGTACAATGGCTGGAAGTTTTACTTCATGCTAATTGTAAATTGTTTACCCTTTGATTCTAGGGGACGTGTTGGTACTGGGCCATACAATTTGTTACACAAGCTACCTCCGAATGCTACTGAATATATCTTTCAAGCTCTCAAACCAAGGTGAGTTCATGTTCAGAGAAATCGTTCTTATGATACTGTCATTCTTGCTTATTAGGACCATGTTTTTCCATTTTCTACAATCGTCTAGTGAAATGCCGCATGTGTGTTCTTAAATAAAGCATGTTAGCGAGACCCGATTTACTCTTCAAGGAGATGACTCCTCTGATTGTCATAACTTCTGTGTGTATTGTGTACATATGCAATGGTCTTAACTTGTCACCATTTCAGAGTATTCAGATATCTCATATTTCTAGGTCTGGTATTATTTCTGATTAACTGTTTTCTCTGGTTGATATAAGAGAAGGAGAATATAATTAACTTGATTTATAGAGTACAAAATAATTGCATGTTTGAGAAACAAAAAATGAAACTTGTACAGAACTGTCCTCTTGTAAAAACACCGTGTCCGCTTGTACAGAACTGTCCATTCACACGCCAAACACTGGAAAACAAAGGAAAGAAGTCATGATCTGTTTTGCAAAACATATAGGGTTTAAAAGAGAAATTTCTATGCAAGTTCCTTATTGGAACCTTCGCAGACTTTCCATTGCTGTGATGGTGGGGTATGGTACAATATTATGCTCCGAAGTTGAGGGGATAAATTCCACAAATCTCAGGAGTAGACTTTCATTTTTTATGTTTTCCGTGAGGGGTGGGGTTTAATGACGCTTTGGCTTTCTCTTTGTTTAACCAGGCTTGGTATATCCATGAATTGTTCCATTTTCCCAGATTTCCACTAATTTTATGTTACCAAAGTTTCTAATACTGAAATGTTCCTCAGTTTACTTTATGCTCGTACAGATTTCTTTTTGACATTTTTATTGTGACCTTTTCCTGAATTCCTCCCGAAATATTCTTGTTGATGTGCCAATCAGATGTTGCTTCATGGCCCACTTGCATTTGAAATTACTCATTTAATCATCACCTAATATTCCTCAGTTTAACACTTGTCCCTTGCTAGTGTCCACGTATGTCAGACTGGTGGGTAACGCCAGTTTGATGTTATGGCATTGATTGATCCTCCTTAAGTGTAAAAGTGAAATGGGCAAATCTCATACTGAAAATTTAAATTAGGGTTTCCAATGTTTAATTTCCCAGGGCTTCACTTCTTATATTAATCCATGAATGTGTTCTCCGATTTACAACTCACAATGTACCTCAAATGCCGAGTTCACATCTTCACCTGTAAGCTAATCAGTTTTGTTAATTCCTTGTTTGCAGGATTGTTTTCAGTGCCCACACTCAGGAATTCCATGATCACTTCCACCCAGATGGGACGCGCGAGGTGACTGTTCCAGCCATGACATGGAATGCAAGGGATGATCCCGGATTTGTTGTTGCCATTTTCCGAAGGAACAAAGGAGAAGTAAGCGTCAGCTATTGCTCTCTAGCTAGGGAATCTCACGTTCTAATTGCCTATGTAACTCTTCTGATTCTTTTAGTACCAATGATGGTTTTCCCAAGCACGTCCAATTTAAGATGTTTAACACAAAGCTGACGCTATATGTATACTAAAATTTGTGTTGTGCATTATTTTCCCTACAATTTTGTATGTACAATACTGTGTTGTATTTGGGCAAAGCCAGAATCCTACTAAGGATAAAGCTCTGTTTGCCAAAGTCTATTGGACGGTATCCTACTTATTTTAACAATGAATCCCCAGCTGCATTGTTTTTGGAGAAAACAGAGGTAAATACAAACGACGTAAATATTGTACCAACCTGTAACTAAACCTACTTGAAAAACTTTTGTGATCCTGTCACCTGGTGAGATGCCTTGTATAAATCAACGTTTGAGCATATTTATAGATAATCGAGTCCTTTAGCCTTTTGGACAATGCTACTAATTGATATGGTTTTTGAAGAAATATATGAGTGCTGTTCAGCAAAGTCATGAAGTTGTTCTTGCTATTCTTTCCAGCACCAATCAACCAGCTCCACATGGTTTTTACTATTTAGAGTATACTGGTATCATTTACCAACTAGAGCTTCGCTTTTGACGCACATGTCGCTAAAAGCGACGTTGATATACATAATTCATTATAGAACTCACATGCATCGATGATTCACAATTATATGTATCAATGATGCACAATCATCTTTATGCAAAATGATTATCTAGACATCATCATTTCATTAAATTTGACTGATATTCTCAGTACTTAGTTGCCTTTTTTTTAGTCCTCTTATGCTATTTCTGTCACTCCCAGACACCTCTTCTTGGTTTATTAACTCGGACGACCTTGCTCTAATCTCTTTAAAACTCTTTCACCTATTGTTGCACCTAATATTCCTGATATTCAAAGCAATTAATTTTTCTTCAAGTGGTTAGTCTTACCACATCAGATAATATGAGGGTCCCAACAAAACTTTCTTCACGTTCAATCTTCACTTGCAAGTCACATATCTCATACTTTTTAACATACTTATCTTGTATGTTCCATCGTATATATACCGTATTGTATTCTAGTGTACTATACACGTAGTTCAAATCCAATTTACTCTCCATTGCACATATTTTTTTATTTGGTCTTGTCTCTATTGTGCATGGGAGATAAGCAGTAATTCAATCAACATAATGGAGGACAAAGAACAGCTATAAACAGTTCAAGGCTGGTTTCCCATTTATGCTTCCATAATTAAAGATTTTCATTTTCAAAATGAAATCATACTTCCATTCTAAATTGGCAGTTGCAAGAAGCAACCCTTCATAAATCAAACTATGATATCAAGAGGGTACTCTACATCTCCTACTTGCAAGAAATAAGAACCTTGTTCCACTACCATCAAACCACCCTCATTTGCATGGCTGAGGTGCTCACAAGGGTTCAAAATGAATTCAAGTTCAGCTCTTTCCCCAGCACTCAATATCACACTCTTAAATCCAACCAACTGTTTCATTGGGCTTCCATTGTTGGGATTTTTCTGACCCACAAAAAGCAACACAGGGTGCTTACCAATCATCTCCCCATGATTTTTGACCGCAACTCTGACTGGGAACTTCTTTTTCTCACAGAATTCTTCACTTAAATCTGGGACTAAACGGAAACGGCCGGAGTCTGAGGACTTAACTTTGGAACTAATGGATGATTCATTTAAGTAAAGCTTATTTTGAGCTATTGCAGAGGCAAACTCATAAATGTAGTTGGAGTAGCTGAGGCCAAAACCAAAGTCATAAACATTTCCGCCTTTGTAGAATCTGTAAGTGCGCCCAGGATAACCTGTTTTTGTGTCAGGCCTCATCCTCATGTCTGTCATTGGTATCTTGACATAATCTTGTGTGTACCAAGTCACTGGCAATCTTCCACCTGCAGAGCAAACATTAAATAATTCAAGCATTTTGTCAAGAAATGTTATCATCTGTCAATCTAGAATTTGAACAAATTCATTAGGTTGACTTCCGTAAAATTACGTGTTCCATATTCACAGTTTGACAACATATGATGTCAAATGTTCTCTTGCCATATGATGTCGGATATATGGCAAGAGAACGGTTATCTAGCTTTGTCAATTGGTTCTTCTAAGCATTGTCAATTAATTTACCAGGATTGTGATCACCAAAGATGATTTCAGCAAGGGCAATTCCTCCGGCTTCACCAGGATATCCAGCCCAAAAGATGCCTCCAATTTTTTTGTCATATTTGGCTGGAGTTATGTCAACTGGACCCCCACTAAGAATCACAAGAATAACAGGTTTTTTAGCAGCTTTAGCCACACTGGAAATGAGTTCCTGTTGCTTTCCAGGCAGGCCCAGGTGCCTTCTGTCATGCGCCTCTCTCTCTTGACTTTGGTCCAGCCCCATAATCAAAACCACATAATCTGCTGCTTTTGCTGCTTCAACTGCTTTATCAATTGTAGCTTGGGGACACTTAACTGTGTCACAGCCTGCTTCATAATTTGTGTACTTAGCATAACCCTGCAATGCTTTTAATGGGGTTATGGATTTACATGGACGGCCATGATAATTTCCAAGAAGTGTTTCTGAAGCATTGGCATTGGGACCAATGACAGCAAGAGAAATGGCTTTTGATTTAGGCAATGGGAGAAGTCTGCCAGAGTTTTTCAAAAGCACTATGCCATCTTGAGCAGCTTCAAGGGCTAAAGCCTGGTGCTCCTTGGAGCACGCTTGGTCTGGACCAATGTTGCCATAAGGTTGCTCGAGTGGACTGCCATCAAACAGGCCTAACCTCATCCTTATAGAGAAGAGGTTGTACAGGGCTCTGTCTATTTCAGACACATCCAGCTTTTTCTGCTGAACTGCAGATTTAGTGTGATCCTTCAAGTAGGATCCACAGTTCACGTCCATGCCTGCAACATTTAGTCAAATGTAGAAGCATGTTAGAGATAGTCCACTACCCTACTGCGCGGTATTGGAATACGATTAAGTGTTATAACCCGGTTTACGTTTTATAATATGTGTAGACAATACGGTTATATTATAACACGTGAACAAATTATGTCACATGACCATATTCCAATACCACATTATAATAAGTCCAATTTTGAAATTTCTTAAATCAAAATTTGTACCAATCAGACACCATAATCTAAAGGTTCCTTCTTTTCTTTTCAGATCTTGACTCAAATCAGTTTCATTTTCGAATTCATGTATCTTATCTTTGATGGGATCTAAAACAATCCAACTTTCTTTTCACTTGTTAGCAGAAAAAGGGAATTGATAAGAGAAGAAGAAGGACCAGGTACTTTTTTTATTTTGACTTTTCAAGCAAAAGCCCATAAAGTTTGATCAAGTGGGTGGGCCCACATATCCACAAATCAAAAGATAATGCGCACAGGATGTACAGCCCAACGGGGGTAGGTTTGACATTACACAACAAAAAAGTGCTCAGAATCTGAGAAACAGACACATGTGGCATGTCATGGGAAAATAAATAAAGTAGAAAAAGACAAGGGAGGGCCCCACATTACCTGCTCTGAGCACATCACCGACGGCATCTTCGGGCGTTTTAGCGTACCCTTGCACATCGCGAATGATGGACACCGCATCGCAGTCCGACGTGATGTACCTGATCATTTTCGAATTCAAGCTCATAAGTAGCTGGATTTTATTGACATCGATAGTTAAAAACAGAAATTTTATTTTATCAGGTATTTTTTGTCTTTTTCTCATAGACAATATTCTAAATTACCCTAAACTTAGGTATAAGAAGGCGAGCGCGCTATTTAACCAACTGGTCAAGCATTGAAAATATGAAGTTTCAAACCAATATAAACTGTTAATTATATGTCGACAACAATGCAGAATCAATATCTTATCTTATCATGAAAATTAAAGGGAAAACGGTGATCGCAAAAGTAGATAACTCCAAACAAACCATGATGAGAAAAGAAGCACAGCATTTTGTAATTAAAGTAAAGTACCCATGAAAATCCCATTGGCCTCTAGCAACCTTGGTTAGGAGATTGTAATCTGCGCAGCTTGGAACCCCATTGACACGATTATAAGCACACATTATGCCACTGGCTTGGCCTTGCTGCACGCAGCTCTTGAATGGAGGCTGGTATGTGTCTGCTAGGTCTTGTTCACTCACCTGCAAAACACCAAAAATAAAATAAAATCAATGCCCCAATAACACGTTTTTAAATATGAGAGAATTATATATCGTTTTTATTTTTCTATGTTTTTCGACCGACAACACACACAAGAATAATGAAAAATTAATTGAAGTGAATTATTAACTGACAAATTTCAAAACCCAATAAAGTTCAACTCAATATTTATCAAATTAAATATATATTTTATGGCACTTAAATCGAGGAGGAATCTTGAATTTTGCCCAATAAAGTCACAAAGTGACTGAAACAAAAAAAAAATTAAAAAGAAAAAAAAATTCCAAGCAAGAACTTGAATGGACCAATAGAAGAAAACTCACACGAGCATCGAAGCCAAAGCGCGTGACGCTTTTCCAGTTGTCCAAATCATAAGCTGTGAAATGCTTGCAGCAAGCAGAAGCTTGAAGACGACCACCGACCTTGAGCTTCCCTCCTTCAAAAGAATCGCCTTGAACGCCTCTCACATACGACACGGCGTATTTGCCTACCACCAATGGGTCTTCGCCAGGTGTCTCCTGCCCTCTCCCCCACCTTGGGTCCCTGAAAATGTTAATGTTTGGTGCCCAAAATGTCATCCCTGTTGCTTGCCCAGCATTGTACAATGCCCTAGCTTCAGTCCCAATCACCTAATGAACAAAGTAAATAAATTAAAGTTTTCATTTTTTTAATATTTATTTCGAATGAAAACACAAAAACAAGGACATGGGTTTTGATGTGCAGCAAAGAGAAAGTAATGGGTTGTAATTTTTTGGACCAGAAAAGTAACAGAGGCCGTGTTGGGTTTTGTTTGACCCGGTGAGCTGACTCACCTGGCCAATGCGGTACCAGAGGTGTTCATTGAAGGAGGCGGCGGTGAGGATGACTTGAGGGAAGCTGGTGGCGTTAGAAATGGTGCCGTAAAGATTGATTCCTTTGCCGACGTCAGCGACGCCGTGTAATGCCTCGGACCACCACTCGTAACTCGGGATGCCGAGTCGAGGAATCGGAGGGGCCGAGTTAACGAGTTGGGAGATTTTCTCATCCAATGTGAGGCGCGAGACCAGGTCCTGGACTCTTTGGTTGATGGGGAGGGCGGTTTTACAGAAAGGGTAGGAGCTGGTTGATGGCTGGGACGAGTCACAGGCATATGGAGGCTGAGTTGACTCGGTAGGGTAAAAGAGGAGGGTGGTGAAGAAGAAGAAGAAGAAAATGGGTGTGGGAGGAGTGAGAGCTTGAAGCTTCATCGTGTGTGGTTTGGTTAGATGCAGAAGTGAATGCAGGAAAAAGTGAAAGTTTATAGGGCAGAAGCATGGACAAAGGTCTCTGTCACTGATGACTGAGCCCACTGCTAGTTTGAGGACATTCTCTAATTAAGATAGTTTGTTATATTACTAAAATTATTTAATTTTTTTTACCCTTTTTTTTATAGAACAAATTGTTTCTAAGTGAAAATTACTTTATTATATTGGTTTTATTTCTATTTTTAAATAAGTGATATTAGAGAAGAAGATGAATTGAACTACGATCTCGAATGCATGAGTAAATGTTCTTAACTATTTGAGTTACAAGCCTCTTAGTTAATTTATATTTAAATTAATTTTACTGATTGAAATTTGAGGGGAAAAAAAAGGATAGACAGAGAGGGAAAAAGAGGAGAGAAATGCCTTTAGTTGATGGATACAGTCAAACAAACGAGTATAAAAAAAGAAAGCAAAAGATATATAAGACTCACCCACTTCACTCAGCCTCACTATCCTCATAAAACTATCACGTTTCCTTTTTACATGTAATATCAATTTTATTAAAACCAGAACCTTGTAATGTCCTGCCGGAAATTTAATTAACAATGAAGCCCATCAGTGTGAAAATTCGTCGTAATTTGAAGCCCGCAAGTTTTGAAACTATTGTCTTTGCAAAGCCCATCAGTGTGTATGCTGGTATTAATAGACATAATATTAAAACCAACCATGTCAACGTAGGAATGGCAACCGGTCGGTTGGGGTTGGGGTATGACAATACTATCCCCGCTTTCCATTCCCGGTTGAGGTTGGAGCCCACTAATACAATGGGTCTCACCTCTATTAAAGAAATGATATACAAGTTAGCATTTAAAAATGATCTCACTAGCATTGTCCTATATTAAAGATGGTCTCACGGTATCTTGATAGTGTGATAAAATCACCATACATGCTTACCCCATTATCTGCTTTTTAACCCTTTGATGAACCTGACCACAAAATATTTATAATTTATGGCCAAAGCCCCAAATAATTCTTCTAATATATTCTCCCAAGATTTAAAGCAAATGATGTAGATAATGTTGTTATGGTAAATACTCTGAATATAGCATTTCAATGTGCCCATGAAGATTATACATTAATACTTGAGAACCCTTAATTTGGAGGTTATATAATATATATATATATATATATATATATATATATATTTGGTGGCATTTTATCCATATAGGCTGGTCTTATTCTTACAACTCTGCCATTAATGAAGCACTCCAAGAAGTAATGAGGTCTTTCTTATCAGCCAGAACATGAAAGGAACAGACTTTCATACTTGAGTCAATGGATTTCAAACGAGCCTTTGTATAGTTAAGTTGTATTATTTAATTTGCATTAGCAAAGAAAACATGATAAATAGGAGTTTACTTGATGAAATTGTATTCGAGTCGTGGATTGTTTAAGATAATATGTTAGTTTTGTGTGCGATAGGATGTCACCATACAGTGCCATGATCGTTCTCTTTGTTAATTTTGTAAATATCCAGCATTTCTTCAACCACCGGATGGGTCTTCCCTGCTATGACAAGGCAATGGAGAGGTGCTCCAAAATCAACAATATGCAGTTGCTTCATTTTACCAGAAACTATCTTCTGATCCTCGCTTCCCAGCCGACCAAACCCAACACACAGTGTCCTCATCATATGCGGCAAGGTAGGTAATGCAAAAATAAAAACTACAGCAACTAGAAGTCGTCGTCTTAAGTTGTGTACAAGCCAGACAATATATAACATTATGTTTGACAGTGAAGGCCTCAAGATATGAAAATTTTGACCAGATTCTCCTCGATTGTCGTCAACCTCCAAAAGCTACTCAATTGCAGTGTTTATTGACATATATCTAGGTTGTTCATACTGCTTCCTTCCACTGAAAGATTCAAGGGAGGTGGAAAAGAGTAAATAAGTCTATGCGATAGCAGAATCACAAAACACATAAAAACAAGACACACGGTAAATCTCCAAGCTGAAAATCAAAGAGAAGGCAATCAATCATTTGAACACGGACCTGCACGAAGATTCCAGAGTCGGTTCCTTCATGCGTATATCTACAGCGAAAAATAAATTTGAGATGAAAGTTTATATGTAGCAAGATAAGCGTTTTGAGAAAATATTTAGAATCCAATCTAACAAGCAGAGAATATGCAGTCCAAGCCTGCGATTGTTTCGAATCTTGTCATAAAAGCTATCAGGCCTCCAAGTTTCATTGAAGAATGGAATTGAAACTGTCTCTCCATAGTGGCAGAGTTGTAAGCCACAGATTCCAACTGCATTCATCACCGTTGCATTATGCACCACTTTGACATATATCCCCAACTTATTGGCTCGAACAACAAGATCAGAGTGTGTTGTAGCTCAGTGTTCCAGATCAAATTATGCAAGAAATGAATTTGTATATTCAGAAAAAACCAATTGATCAAATAAGTGTCCCATTCAATCATAATTCCTATACTCTACTTCAATTGGTCAAATAACCCAATTAAAACATAAAGTCGTTAGGAACCAAATTTTAAATACGTAGTAAAAAATAGTTCTTTGGAAACAAATTGTTTGGGCCTAAGAATTCTACACGCTAGCCCATTTTGACGAAGAGGCCCATAAATAGAAAAACAGAAGAATAAGCATTGACTCTAGAAAGCAGCCCAATCAACATTAGAAACCCATGTTTTTGCAAAGGTGGCAGAAGTTTAAAAAACACAAAAATAACCAATAAAAAATTGCCAATTAAAGGGTAATTCATCACCAAGCATGTTGAAAACCTCTAAAGAAAATTCTCGTCACTTGATCTCAAAAGCAAGTCAGCATATTATTATTTTTTAAATGTTTTCCCAAAAGAGCCCAGCGTGACTATCACAGAGAAGTTGATAAGGAGTTAATGAAGGCAGGTCTTACAGGAAGACTTCTCCATTTTTTGCAGCCAAAGAAAGAAGATCAAATTCCCTTTTTATATACAGAGAAACTCTGAACCAAAGCAAATGACCTTTCCAAGAGATAAACAGACTACATTCTTAAGAGATAAGTAGGGAGCAAGGGAGTTGTTCAATAGGAAAAGCAAACTGACCATCATGGCAGATTGTGCATTTCCTTCTTTACAAGGAACAAACAGAGAGCAAAAAAAGTTGATTTTCTTTTTTGGGAAAAGCAAGGAAAAGACCACCATGGGAACTGACTGTTGATGGTTCTTCTATGCCAGAATAGATAACTTCCCCATTTTGTGGCATTTAAAAAGAAAGATCTTTTGAAAAGATTTGCCACCCATTATTCAAAGATTAAAAACCCCACTCCATCATTTCCTACAAAATAAGAGAGAGGGTGAACAGATAGAGGATAGCTAAAAAATCAATCAAGACAAACTCTCAAAGTCATAACTGACAAACTCAAAATGATCAATTGATCTCAAAAGCCTTCAAAAACTAGAGCAACCAAAGCTCCTTCAGCCACAAGAAACAAGTAAGCTAGAATTCAAAACTTTGATTTCAGTTCAGAGAAACAGTTTTACAAAGCGAGATTTCTTTCAGTACAAATTTGGTTTAGCACAAGCTAAGTCAAGCAGAATTTGGGTTCTCACAACATGAAAACCTCAACAAATTTATGGAAAGCCCCGATCAACCAGAACAAGTACTATAGTGCAGCTCCAACTTAGTGATCATCAAATCCAGCCACTTCTGCCCCTTTCAGACTGAAGAGGCTCTAATTCTGCCCTTTCAAAAAGCCTTCCAGGACTTAAAATAGATTAAAGTTTTGCCAAACTCAAACGTTGATATCGATTTACAGCTGAAACTTGTCAGTTGAAGGTGTTGATGATCCAATCTTTCACTCCAAATATGCTCTATAAAGGCTTTTATATATTATGTCTTGCTAAATTGAGTTTATTAGTAAAATGTTACTTATTTATTTATTACCGATGAGTTCGCTGAAGCCCAACCTTGTTTTCCTACAATTGTTTTCACTATTGTATTTTTTTTTGTTGGTCAAATATCAAGTCAATGTGGGAGGTAGGGTTGGTTTTCAGACGGATCAAATCGGAATCAGGGGATTCCAATTCCAAGCCAAAAAAAGTTGAAATGAAAATTCTTTTCCAAAAAATTTCAGAATTTAACATATTTTGGAAAATTTCATAAAATTGTTGAAAATATTAAGCATGTCTAATGATTTGAAAGGCTAAAATTGGCTCAAAATTGAAAAAATCAAACGAAAAACTATTATATGTTTTGACTTAGATGTTGTTATCGTTTATGAAATCACTCGTCTATGTCTATTTGGTCATATTTAGTTCAACATGAAGTTAGTTATATGTGTAATCTAAAAAGTATAGCCGCTCGGCTATACTATTTAAGTTATATGTGTAATCTAAAAAGTATAGCCGCTCGGCTATACTATTTATAAAAAAATGACCCCAGTAAAGCGGAACGGCTATCCAAAAAAAAATCTCAAGTATAACAGCGTGGATATACTATACTATATATATATATATACTTTTAAAAGACACGCTAGCGATTCGAACCAACATGTCAAAAAAGTATAGCCGCACGGCTATACTCTTTAAGTGTATTATATTTAAAAGGAGTATAGTTGTGGAGGAAGACGGGGATTTTGTCGCGTCATCGTCGTCATTTGGTTTGGACTTGGGATTTTCGATATTTTGCTTCAATTATATGTTTCTATTTGGATTTTAGTTGATTTAGGGAATGTATTTTACGGTTTGATGATCAATTTATCTTTTGTTACTATTTCAGTTATGGATCTCAGTTTTGTTTAACAGTGTACTTCTATGACAGAGTATTAACAAGATAGTTAACTGACAAAGTATTAACAATGTACTTTTATGAAGAGCCCCTCCTTGGTTTTCACAAATTTTTTTTAAAAAAATATGGGCTGGGCTTGTTTTGGGTTTTTTTTTTTAGTTTTGTGTGTTGACATTTTTTGAGTTTTATAGGAACTTCAGTACCAATTTCTTATGTAGTAAATTAGTTTTGGGTGTGTTTCTTAAGTGCATTCCATGTGGTTTATTTATTTATTTATAATTTCAGCCTTTATTTTGGGTATAATAGTGAAGCTCTCTTTAATTTTCATAGTTTAATTGTTTATTGTTGATTTTGGGACAGTTTACATAGAGTATATAAAATTACTCGACAAAACCCTTGTTTTATTTCATTTTCTTTTTACTCATAAGGATAAACAAATTGTAAGGAAAATTCTCCAATAAGTATTTAATGTTAAGGATAAACAAACTGCAAAGCATCCTAGATAAAGTCATACCATAGCGCACATGTGCATGAAATAAATTACAAGAAGGAAACATCTATGGAGAATCTTTTTTCTGAAAAGAAGACAGAGAAAGTGAAATGTGTGAAGCAAAGAAGCACGATCTGATCAGGTAGCCAAAGGATCAAGAGCAAGCAATTCACCACATGTCATCATATGTACCGGCTTCGACAAATGCAGCATCTGAGTTGAGAGGAAATGAGAAACTTGTTTCATTGTTGGGCGAGATTTTGGGCTAGAATTCAAGCATGAAAATGCTATCTTCAGAAGAGAGACCACTTCGCTTGCAACTTGATGCGTAGGAGGGGAAATGCGTTGGTCCAAAACATCCACAATTGGTATTTGATGGGTTGGTAATACAGATGATGAGGAGGAGGAGGAGGAGGAGGATGAAGAGACTAATGAGAATGACGAAAAAAGGTCTCCAGGATGCTTTCCCATAATTATTTCCAATATGACCACACCAAAGCTATAAACATCGCAGTTCTCATTCACCTCCATTGTGTAAGCAAGCTCTGCTCAGAGAAAACCACAGAGAAGTGGCACTATTAGTTTATGGACATAACTGTTCAATGGAATTTCAACGAAACTGTATCATGCATAAATCGAATTATTAGTTTATAGTCATATTTTCTAAATCAAAGAGGTGAAAATGTGTTTATGTTAACTGTTCTTAATGATGAAAATGAAGCATTGGTCTAAAACAAAACAAAAAAAGCTAAATACAGAGAACAAGTTATTGCAATATTACCTGGTGCCATGTAGCCAAATGTGCCTGCAGCGGTAGTCCAATTAGTTGAGTCTGGATTTAAAAACTTAGCTGTGCCAAAGTCTGAAACACATGCCTCATATTCAGAATCCAACAAAATATTCTTGCTTGAGATGTCACGATGTACAATCGGTGGCACGCAATCATGGTGCATGTAAAACAGGGCATGAGTTACACCTTTAACAATATTCACCCTTTTACTCCACCCCAACTCTTTAGCTTCTTCATCTTTGCTCAACATTGCAGCCAAGCTACCTCTTTCAAGATACTCATACACCAAAAATGAGTGTTGTTTATGTGCGCAGAAACCATAAAGCTTCACAATATTCCGATGTCTTATCTCACTGAGTGCCCTTACTTCATTCAAGAACTCATTCTGAAATTTTGTCTCGCCATCCCATGGTAGATGGAGTTTCTTCACGGCTACTACGTCTCCAGATGACAAATTCACTCTGTAGACGCTTCCATATCCTCCCTTCCCAATGCAATATGTCGAATCAAAATCTTCTGTTGCCCTTATGATTTCCTCATACATTGATTTTCCATCAAAATTTAAAATCGAAAAGGAAATTTCTCCATGCATGTGGTTTTGTTTAGTATCTTGATGCTTCTTCTTTCTTTGCACTATTACATAGACAATTGTAAAGAAAGCAGATACAATTACAAATACCGCTAGAAGAGAGAATATTAACTTGTGGTCCTTTTTTGAGCCATGTGCATTGCAGGGTGGCAGCAGAGCTCCAACTTTGCCACACAATCCTTTGTTCCCTTTCAATCCTTCTGCCGGAGCTTCTCGAAATGCACTGATGTTGGGAAGGGGACCTTCCAAGAGATTGTAGGATATGTCAACGTATGACAAGCCGCACATCTCTTCGAAACTTGATGGTATGGAACCCGAAAGATTGTTGTGGGAAAGATCAAGTGTCACCAAACTTTGCATACTGCCCATTTCTGATGGTATCTTACCTTCAAGTGAGTTATGACTTAAATCCAGGTCATTCAATTGAACTAACTTCCCCAACTTAAATGGAATTGTTCGAGCCAACTTGTTATTGCTCAAATTCAAGTAGTGCAATCTGAACAAGTTACCTAGAATGCTCGGAATTGACTCATTCAATTTGTTTGTTGACAAGTCAACATATTCAAGATCATTCAATGATCCAAATTCCGAAGGTATACAACCCGAAAGTTTATTTCCATTCAACATCAACTTCACCAACAAAGACCACTTCCCGAATTCTTTTGGGATCAACCCAACTAAATGATTTGAAGAAAGGTCAAGAACATGAATTTGGGTTGCGTTGCCAATCTCAGGGGGGATGAGACCACTGAAATTATTGTAGGACAACTCTAGATCTAGAAGAGATTTCAAGTTCCCTATCTCCTTGGGAATCAGACCAGAAAGTTGATTGTCATTCAAGTACAATGTGTTTAGCTTTGTTAAGTTACTAATATCTGGAGGGATGAGACCACTTAAATTGTTGTAGGACAACTCTAGATCTACGAGAGATTTCAAATTCCATATCTCCTTGGGAATCAAACCAGAAAGTTGATTGGATTGCAAGAGCAAAAAGTTTAGCTTTACTAAGTTACCAATATTTGGAGGTATGATACCACTTAAATTGTTTTCGGACAACTCTAGATGTACAAGAGATTTCAAGTTCCCTATCTCCTTGGGAATCAAACCAGAAAGTTGATTGATATGCAAGTACAAAGTGTTTAGCTTTATTAAGTTACCAATATTTGGAGGGATGAGACCATTTAAATTGTTGTCGGACAACTCTAGATCTACAAGAGATTTCAAGTTCCCTATCTCCTTGGGAATCAAACCAGAAAGTTGATTGGTACCCAAGTACAAAGTGTTTAGCTTTATTAAGTTACCAATATTGGGAGGGATGAGACCACTTAAATTGTTGTAGGACAACGACATATCTACAAGAGATTTCAAGTTCCCTATCTCCTTGGGAATCAAACCAGAAAGTTGATTGGTATGCAAGTACAAAGTGTTTAGCTTTGTTAAGTTACCAATATTTGGAGGGATGAGACCACTTAAATTGTTTTCGCACAACTCTAGATCTACAAGAGATTTCAAGTTCCCTATCTCCTTGGGAATCAAACCAGAAAGTTGATTGATATGCAAGTACAAAGTGTTTAGCTTTATTAAGTTACCAATATTTGGAGGGATTGGCGTGAGAAATAACTAACGCACAAATTAAACCCTATAAATCATGCAATCGTAGTACGAGTAAGTAGGGATCGTTCTATTCCGGGGATTAGGAGGGATGCTAATCAACACAAATTAAATTTATTAAACTAGAACTAAGTTAAGGGAACAATGATTGAGGGGGATTTTGATGATTTAGACAAAAGTAAAATTGATAGCAGCAAATAACTAAGTTGTGAATGAAATATGGATTAAGGGATAGCTAGAGGATTCTTCTCCACACATGGAACATATGCATACAAATTGATCTCCAGTTACTCTTTCAATAAAGTATGAATGACAAAGCCCCAAATTAATTGTGAACTGCACTAATTAACTCTCAGATTTTCCTAAGTTCATTGAATTGGACTCAGCGACTCAATCAAATTATTCTTATCAAGTTCCCTATATGAACAGCATGATAGAGATACATATCAAAGATCATTAAGTTCTATGAAAATCATAAGCTTTGACAAAACATTTGTAACTATGAAAAGCATGATACTCCTGCCAGGAATTTACTTAACACAATCATGACTAGTGATTTTTACTACTTGTGAATATAAGTTTATAACGATTAGGTGAAATTCCCTCATATTCTAGCATCAAATCCCTGCATGCAAACTAAGTATGCATCCTTAATAAACATGCAAGAATAAGTTCTGAATAAAACAGAAAAGTAAATCACATTCATACTTTACGAAACCATAACTGGAAGTGATCAATTCATATAAAACATATGTCCATGGCTTCGAATTCACCTCTAACTAAGAAGAAATTTAGTTACTCATATTTAATAATTGAAAAACAATATAGAATGGAAATACATAAGATAGGATAAAGAGAAGAAAAGAACTAGATGATGGCAGCAAGGAATTCCCAAGACAGCTCCAAGCTTTGCTCCTTTTGCAACTAGCTCTTTCTCTCTCTCTCTCTCTCTCTATTTGAATGTGTATGAGTAATGGATGAAGTGAAGTGATGGATTGTTGAATGAATTGTGTTTAGAATTGGAGTGCTATTTATAGGGAGAATGGAAGGGGAATATTTGAATTGAATATGGTTTATGCCAATAGCACTTGTAATTAGAAACTCATTCTTTTGGCTAGTGCATTTCACCAACAAATCCCATTGTAATTAGAAACTCATTCTTTTGGCTAGTGCACTTCACCAACAAATCCCATTGTAATTAGAAACTCATTCTTTTGGCTAGTGCACTTCACCAACAAATCCCACTAGATAGTCATGCATGACATAGTCAGCTTGTGGGCCGATTTTGGGCTTATTATTCACTCCAAAAAATTCTGGAAAAATATGGATCTTCAAGCCCTTTGTCTTATCTTTCCAAGCATATGCAGCCCAACTCAAGGAAAAATAGGAAAGACCTTCAAATGTCATTTTTGGCCCAGTAACGCAGATGCTGCCGAATTTTGACCTTGAGCTGCTAAATCGTGGATAACTTCCTCTAGAAGACTCCAAATCATGAACCGTAAAATGCTACGGAAACTAGACTTCCATATCTTTCCAATGATGTATGGCTCATTATCTGGTTCTTCTTGAGCAAGTACAGGTTAATCCGCGAATGTGACTGATCTGCAGACACTGTTTTGAGCTAACTTGTCTTCAAAATGCATGTAATGAGTCTCATCCTTATTACACTGAAACATACACAAACTTTATTAAAAGCACAAGTTTAACTCAAAAACATAACCAAATCGTAAGTTAGAAGGGTACAAAAAGATATGTAATTATGCACTGATCAAATACCCCCAAACTTAGATTTTGCTAGTCCTCGAGCAAAACAGAATAAAATTACAACTTAGGAAACAGGAAATAAGCAACTAGCCTTCCAAACAATATCCTCAAAGAATCACCAACGTATATGGTTCCAAAGAAACACAACAATCACAATCTAAGTTCCACACATAATTCACGAGAAAGCAAAGCTCACAATGACACCCTTAAGTGTAGTGTGTGAATGCCAAATCAGAACAACCCCTGCCACTCAAATAAGTATATGCGCACACACTTAGAGCAAAATCAATAATTCTGAACCCCATAAGCTCATTATCCAATCTGCTCTCCACAGTAATACCATGCAACATCAAGGATCAAAAGGACTTTACAAGGGTAGTAATGAGGCTCTGGGTAGTGGTAGAATGAAAAAAGGGATATGAGATATACAATATTTTTAGCACAATTAAAGCACAGGTAAGAGCATAAGAGATTTTTTTGAACTTTGTAACAAGCAAGGAACACATACATGAGCAGATTTTCAACATAATTTCAGCACCTTCAAATGTGTTTATTTGGCCTAATTTTGTGGCTCTTTACCCTAGATCACCATGCTCTTCTCTTTAATAACACCCTAGGGCTGTGACTACATTGGTCACACTTCATTACCTCTTTTGATTAGTTACCAATACCCCCAAACTTATTTCTTTTCAACATTTGGGTAATGGCACTAATGAATCATTTTTGCTCCAAAAACCTTGCATTCTTTATAACTCTCTTTTGAAGATAACTTTAACTGCTCATAGAATAAGTGAGAATAAGAAAACAGAAGTTCATTATGGTAGGAATGGTTTACACAAAAGAAAGACTTAACATTGGCTCAAATGGGTTGACTAGGGATGAATACATGTAGAGGGATGGTTAGAAAGGCTCAAACGGTTCAAACATGGCCTAAATCACTTCCTAAGCATTGTATGGCAACAAAATGTCTCAAGAGATATTCAAATAAGTTCTAGAGTACAAAACCAAGATCATGAGATAAGTAGAATTGCATAACGTCTCTAAGTAACAAGAAATTGGACTAACTTGGCAAAGTGCTCAATAAGTGCAAGGGTGGCATGCAAGACAGAGTTAACTCAGAACCACACAAAGTCCTTAAAAAATGACTCTCAATTTTTGATAAACCATATTAATATTAAATCCAAGTCTTATCATAGGTGTTTGGAAGGATAACGAAACAACACACAAAATCCTGCGTTTTTAGACGCTAAACACACAAAAAAATAAAAATAAAAATAAATAAATAAATAAATTTAAAATTTGACAGTAAAACAACATAACCAAATCCTTCCCCCCAAACTTAAATGAAACATTGCCCTCAATATTTAGAACGTAAGAACATGCAATGCCTCATAAATGCAAGGAAAGATGAGAAGGAAAAGACATAACCAAATGTTAGAGTTTAGAAAAACTCCCCTTTGAAGCGATTAGGACGGTTCATCTTTCAATAACGACTCACTTTCCGAAGGGTCTGAAACAGAAGAATCATTTATGGCTCCACTTCTATCATCAACTCCTCCACTGCCTCCCACGAAGTCTCGGAGTCCTTGTGGTCATGTACACTAATTTGGAAGTGAAACTCGTCAAGCTCACTTAAGTAAATGCCAAACTCGTCTCGAATGTTCCTGCCTTAGAATACATGTGACTGCTCACCACAACAGTTTCTTGCCACAAATCCTCCTATCTAGCAGATATACCCTCAAAGGTATATAGACAACGTGCCAGCGCCGCAAGACTGCATCTCTTCCAATCCACAATCCAGATCCCAATTTGAATCAGCCTTCATATTACCCCTTCACCCTACCTCTTGAAACAGAAAGGCATCTACGGTAACTTCTGTGGGATCCATGGCAAACAACATACCACGTGCACCTCAATCACCTCAACACCCGTTGCATAATGGTGTCCTCTCCCAAAGGACTTCTGGTGGGATAGCTGGCAGTGAGTTCAACAAACTATTGGCTAGGCCTCCTTCACCATGCTCAATTCGGACTCCTCCTCCTTGTGCTTTCACACCGACGGCATCATTGAGTTTCTCCATTGGACGAGCCCTACAATAAGCAATAATTTGGAGAAGGCTTGGAGAGAAGAGAGATTTGGTTTCAGGGTTAGGGGCGCTAGATCAAATGAAAGATGGAGAGTTAGGGTTAATGTAATGTTGTTTCAGAGAAAGAGAAGGGGGTTTTTTATTTTTTTTTTATTTTTTATTATTATTATTATTTTTTGTTTTTGTTTTTGTTTTTTATAATATTATTTTTAATTAATTAATTCAATTTTTTTTATTTTATATTTTTGAATAAACACACGAATATACAAGTGACTCATGGATTACCAGTTAAGAACCTAGAAAACACAGCCAGGGGATCCGGGAAGTTTGGAGAGGTCACAATGGTCCCGCTTAAAACCCAAACTTCTTAGACACCGAAGGTGTCGCCTAAGAACTCCTAACACTGTATTAACAGAGGTGCTTATTGGAGTTACCAGAAGTCAACTCATGAAAAATCTTTTTTTTTTTTTTTTTTTTCTTTTTTTTTTTAATTTCTTTTTTTAATTTTTTTTTTAATTTTAAGGACTTGCAAGACATTGAACAAAATTATACTAAGCAAAACAAAGCTCACACAACTTAACTCTACCACAAAACCAACAAAATTGTCAATCCCTAATAAATGTTTAAGGAAAGAAGATAAGGAAAAGACATAACCAAAGGTTAGAGTTTAGAAAAACTCCCCTTTGAAGCAATTAGACGTAAGCAGCTCCTTGCAGGTTCTATCTTCTCCTCATCACCTTGGGTTGCCTCCCAAGAAGCCGCTAAGTTTTTATGTCTTCAGCCCGGACGTCCAAACTTTCTATAGTGAATGAGGGGGTTTGGGCTCAATCGGCACGCATGCAATGCAAGAGAGTTCACCAAGCACTTGTCTTCCATTTCCATCGCTTCCTTGTTGCTTTCCTTTTCTTCAATGATTCCGTAATGGTTTAAGCTCGAGAGTGGGCGCCTGAATCACCGAAAGGTAAACAACTTGTTAGTAGAAATGGGAATTGGATATTGGGATTGGAGGCTTACCAACATATTGTGGCATGACTCAAGGGCCAGCCACCATCTCGCAGATTTCTTCATGATTAGGTTCGGCCACCATTTTTTATGGTTCAATTCTTTGAACAATGGTGGTTTCAGGGCATCCCTATCTAGGATTTGAGATTTTCCTGCGCCAAAGAATCAAATGCACAACAAAGAAACACGAGTGATCATCCATAGGGTACCTCATAGCTTCAGAAATATTGAAATCAATGATTTCGCCATCAAATTCCATTGTCAACGTCCCTTTGAACACATCGATATTGGTTCGGGCTGTTTTCATGAAAGGTCGTCCAAGAAAAATTGGCAATGGTGTAGAATGGGCTGAAATCCTCCATCTCAAGCACATAAAAATCTGCTGGAAATATCAAGTGGTTAACCTGCACCAAAACATCTTCCAAAACTCCTTTCGGATATGCATTAAACGATCACTAATTGAATACAACTCCATCCTTTTTAAGTTCCCCTAATTCAAGTTGCATAAATAGAGTATGCATGACATTAATGGAAGCACCTAAATCTAATATGGATGTTCAAAACTTGGTGTTACCAATACACAAGGGATTGTGAACTACCTGGATCTTTGCATTTAGGGGCAGTTTTCGTGCAAAACTGCAGAAACATTCTCACTTTACCCTTACCACTTCTTTGTTCGAATTCCTCCTCCTTGTTGGTCAAAGCTCTCAAGAATTTAGCATACTTTGGAATTGCTTTATTGCGTCAAGAAGTGGGATTTTACTTGTACCTTCCTGAAAGTCTCTAAGATGTCTTTTTCATTCTCTTCTTTCTTAGACTGCATAAACCTGCCAGGGAGGGAAAGGCACATTTGTGTGGGATAGGGTTAGAATGAGTTGAATTGGAACAACCTTACCTGAGTTTGGTTGTGCGGGGAGCTTTGGGGACTGCAGCAATGGTTGTTCTTCCCTTGCCGTGGCTTTGTCCTCCTCCTTCTCTTTGAAGAGCAACTTTTCATTCTCTGTTGGGCTTTGTTTGAGGCAAAATTTGCGATTGGTTCCAATCTCTTTACCACTCCTCAAGATGATAGCCTTTAGCCGTTTCAAATACCTCCTTTTGGGTTGACAATGGTTGAGCTAGGTATGTTTGCCTTCTTCTCTAAACTGTCCCATGAATTCCGCCATTGCACCCAATTTGCTTCTTCACTTCGCTCATCTCTTTGGCTTGATTTTGTAAACCCTGAGTCAAAGAAATTAGTATTTAAGCTTATTGATCATTATCCATTGGGGAACCTGAATTTGATTGGGCTTTGTGGTTGAGGTTGTGGTGTGTGCGAATGGCTTTTGATAGAACCCCGGAGGTGTGGCTGTCTATATCCGCCTTGTTGTTGAGTTTGTTGAGGCTCCCTCCACTTAAAATTTGGATGATCTCTCCAGCCTGGATTGTAGGTGTTTGAAATGGTCATACCTAGGTTGAGTTTGGCTCTTATACCACACTTTGGCATTGGCACTTTCCACATCCACCATTCGCTTTAATGAGGACATTGATCAGTGTGGTGTCCATGCATTAGAGCAACACGCTACAAGTGGCTGCACTTTGCACTTTGGGTCCTTCAACAACCTGCGAAATAAGAGTAGAGAGATTAGCCATTTGAGATTGAAGTTCTGAAATAGCATTTACCTCATTAACTTGACTTGGCTGTGCAAGATCTTTGCAGCAACTGTGTTTTGTCAACCAAAGCCCCCTCCTGCTGAAGCATCAAGCCATTTGTCCTCTCCAGTGGAAGTAGCCCTTCATAGAATACTATTGAATTAAAAGCTCTTCCTTCATTGATGTTGTGGGCAGGATGCAACTAACGTCTATAAAACGCTCACATGTACACTGGAAAGGATTCTCCCCGGGCCTTGAATTGAATTCCACTAATTTTTTTTCCTCAAAACAATGATTTCTGAAGTTGGGAAGAATTTCTCCAAGAATGCTTTCTTCATACTTTCCCAAGAAGTAACAGTTCCAGGTGCTAGTTCATAGAGCCAATCCTGTAGCCTTGTCCATAAGAGAAAATGGAAAGGCTTTCATTTTAAAATATTTCCATCCACGTTATTGGGTGTCATACTTGAACATATACTTCAAATTCCTTCAAATGCTTGTTTGGATCTCCATGGCCAGCCCATGGTATCTGGGAATGTGATGTAGCAAACTTGACTTCAATTCAAACACATCGGTCCTTGCCTGCAGCAGCCCCGGGGTATTGAATGCAAAGAGGGACTGCATTGTCAATTCAGAGGCTGAAAGTTCCTTGATTGATCTATTGTCTACAGCCATGTCTTGTTCCTCTTCCAAGTCCGTTTCTGCTTCAGATTCGGGTTCGGAACCAGAACTAGAGGGACTGAGTTCTGGCTGATTCCTCTTCCTTCTCAAAGTTCGTTCGAGATCGTCGTCAAAGTCCAATATGTGCGCATGAACACGGTGTGAACTTCGAGTCATACACTTGTACCTAAAACAAAAAATAAAACAAAACAAAATCAGAAACACAAGAACAACGAAAACGCACGGAAGATTAGCAATTTTTGCTAATCCCCGGCAACGGCGCCAAAATTTGGCGTGTAGAAATAACTAACGCACAAATTAAACCCTAATCATGCAATCGTAGTACGTGTAAGTGGGATCGTTTATTACCGGGGATTAGGAGGGATGCTAATCAACACAAATTAAATTTATTAAACTAGAACTAAGTTAAGGAACAATGATTGAGGGGGATTTTGATGATTTAGACAAAAGTAAAATTGATAGCAGCAAATAACTAAGTTGTGAATGAAATATGGATTAAGGGATAGCTAGAGGATTCTTCTCCACACATGGAACATATGCATAACAAATTGATCTCCAGTTACTCTTTCAATAAAGTATGAATGACAAAGCCCCAAATTAATTGTGAACTGCACTAATTAACTCTCAGATTTTCCTAAGTTCATTGAATTGGACTCAGCGACTCAATCAAATTTTCTTATCAAGTTCCCTATATGAACAGCATGATAGAGATACATATCAAAGATCATTAAGTTCTATGAAAATCATAAGCTTTGACAAAACATTTGTAACTATGAAAAGCATGATACTCATGCCAGGAATTTACTTAACACAATCATGACTAGTGATTTTTACTACTTGTTGAATATAAGTTTATAACGATTAGGTGAAATTCCCTCATATTCTAGCATCAAATCCCTGCATGCAAACTAAGTATGCATCCTTAATAAAAACATGCAAGAATAAGTTCTGAAAAAACAGAAAAGTAAATCACATTCATACTTTACGAAACCATAAACTGGAAGTGATCAATTCATATAAAACATATGTCCATGGCTTCGAATTCACCTCTAACTAAGAAGAAAATTTAGTTACTCATATTTAATAATTGAAAAACAAATATAGAATGGAAATACATAAGATAGGATAAAGAGAAGAAAAGAACTAGATGATGGCAGCAAGGAATTCCCAAGACAGCTCCAAGCTTTGCTCCTTTTGCAACTAGCTCTTTCTCTCTCTCTCTCTCTCTCTTTTGAAGTGTATGAGTAATGGATGAAGTGAAGTGATGGATTGTTGAATGAATTGTGTTTAGAATTGGAGTGCTATTTTATAGGGAGAATGGAAGGGGAATATTTGAATTGAATATGGTTTATGCCAATAGCACTTGTAATTAGAAACTCATTCTTTTGGCTAGTGCATTTCACCAACAAATCCCATTGTAATTAGAAACTCATTCTTTGGCTAGTGCACTTCACCAACAAATCCCATTGTAATTAGAAACTCATTCTTTTGGCTAGTGCACTTCACCAAAAAATCCCACTAGATAGTCATGCATGACATAGTCAGCTTGTGGGCCGATTTTGGGCTTATTATTCACTCCAAAAAATTCTGGAAAAATATGGATCTTCAAGCCCTTTGTCTTATCTTTCCAAGCATATGCAGCCCAACTCAAGGAAAAATAGGAAAGACCTTCAAATGTCATTTTTGGCCCAGTAACGCAGATGCTGCCGAATTTTGACCTTGAGCTGCTAAATCGTGGATAACTTCCTCTAGAAGACTCCAAATCATGAACCGTAAAATGCTACGGAAACTAGACTTCCATATCTTTCCAATGATGTATGGCTCATTATCTGGTTCTTCTTGAGCAAGTACAGGTTAATCCGCGAATGTGACTGATCTGCAGACACTGTTTTGAGCTAACTTGTCTTCAAAATGCATGTAATGAGTCTCATCCTTATTACACTGAAACATACACAAACTTTATTAAAAGCACAAGTTTAACTCAAAAACATAACCAAATCGTAAGTTAGAAGGGTACAAAAAGATATGTAATTATGCACTGATCAGGGATGAGACCATTTAAATTGTTATAGGACAACTCTAGATCTACAAGAGATTTCAAGTTCCCTATCTCCTTGGGAATCAAACCAGAAAGTTGATTGTTACCCAAGTACAAAGTGTTTAGCTTTATTAAGTTACCAATATTGGGAGGGATGAGACCACTTAAATTGTTGTAGGACAACGACATATCTACAAGAGATTTCAAGTTCCCTATCTCCTTGGGAATCAAACCAGAAAGTTGATTGGTATGCAAGTACAAAGTGTTTAGCTTTGTTAAGTTACCAATATTTGGAGGGATGAGACCACTTAAATTGTTTTCGCACAACTCTAGATCTACAAGAGATTTCAAGTTCCCTATCTCCTTGGGAATCAAACCAGAAAGTTGATTGATATGCAAGTACAAAGTGTTTAGCTTTATTAAGTTACCAATATTTGGAGGGATGAAACCATTTAAATTGTTATAGGACAACTCTAGATCTACAAGAGATTTCAAGTTCCCTATCTCCTTGGGAATCAAACCAGAAAGTTGATTGTTACCCAAGTACAAAGTGTTTAGCTTTATTAAGTTACCAATATTTGGAGGGATGAGACCACTTAAATTGTTGTAGGACAACGATAAATATACAAGAGATTTCAGGTTGCCTATCTCTTTAGGAATTTCCCCCAACAAAGTATTTTTAGAGAGACGAAGAAACCTAAGATTTCTTAGGAGACCGATTTCTGGTGGGATTCTCCCAGAGAACTGATTATGGGAGAGATCGAGATGGTGGAGTTTGGAGAGGTGGGTGATTTGAGGTGGGATGGCATCAAAGAGTTTGTTGAAGCTGAGGTCAAGATATTCAAGATTAGAGAAGGACAAGAATGAAAACTCATGTAGCGTACCTTGAATACCACAAGTGGAAAGGTTTATCGTGCCGACACTTCCAGTCGAGTTGCATGAAACACCAGTCCAAGTGCATGGGCTTGTTCTTGGTTTTGGATTGGTGTTGGAAGAATTGGTGGCATTAATATTATGAGTGGGAGGGTACCAGGTGAGATGATTGAGGGCTTTATTTGGAAATAAGCTGGCTTTCCATTTGAGAAGAGCCTTTGCTTCAGTATCAGAAGTAGAAGTAGCATAAGGAAAAGCAATCCAATTTGGTGATGAAACAAACAACAAGATGACAAGGCAATAAGGGAGGAAGCATAGTTTAGCGGAAGTTAAAGATGTCATGGTTATTGTTTGTGTGGTATACGTATATTGTATGGGCCGTGCCTTACTACTTATATATAGTGTGGGTTAGTCTTTGGGGTTCAGTTGAGCTTTGAAAAGTCTTTCTGATCTCATCTACAATCAGTTTTCTTTTGAGTAAACGTCTCAGTCTTTCATTCTCTAAATTTAAATGCCAATTTTGTATTTTCTAGATGAAATAATTAAATGAAATTGATGGAGGTGAGAGATAACCATATGCATGACATAGGTGTCCCACCCACTTGAATGCCTGAGTGAGCTTGCTGGCATTATTAGAATTGTAATAAAGTCTTTGTTTCAGTGGTTGTTCTTACAATGGCTGGAGTCAAAGTCTTTGTCTCTCGTTCTTTATAGTTGTAGTTAAATGTCAATTTTGCATTTGCTGGACTGAATTAATGAAATAAATTGGATGGAAGTGAGAGCGTTATTGATTGTTTATTTTGTCATTCATTTGATTATTTCATCCCCAATTCCCATTGATTCCCGCCATTGATGTTCAATAAAAGGCTATGTGAAGCCTTTGATTATTCCTTGTGCCAAAATCAACAGTATGAGAGCCTGTTGCTTGTTCTCTAGATTAAGTTGTGTAAGAACTGATTCTTACACCTCAAATTAATAGTCAACTTAATTTTTTAATTTACCAACACAAAACATATCGGTAATTTATTAGCTTGCTTGCTTTGTAGTTGAATGAAAGCTATTTCTTCAGATTTTTTTTAATAAAATAAATCGGTTATTCCCCTTGAACTTGTACATTACTTTCATTTTGCCCATTGCTTTTTCATTTGAGAAAATTCAGGATACAAACATTTTTTTTTTCAGTCAATCTACCCTCTAGTGCTAAATTTCCTTACATTCCAACTATTTTACAGTTAAAAGATACCATGTGGGCACTATGAGGGAAAATTGGTCAATTTGTATCTTATAAATAATTAAAAACTGAAAAGTAAAATTTGATCCTTAACCCTCATTTGAATTCTCAAACTTTCAAAAGTCCTCATCAGTTATTTATTAGCTAGCTTTGTCGTTGAATGAAAGCTATTTCTTTTTTTTCTTTTTTTTTTTAAATCAACTATTTGGCGCCAAAAAAAAGAGGCTAAACTGTTGAAATTCGCCTTGAACTTGTACATAACTTTCATTTTGCCCATCATTTCACCTGAATGCTTGACAAAGATTTATTTGTTTACTTCAAATCTCCCTATCCTCAAAATCAGGCCAAGTCTTTTTCACTATTGAGTGAGCTTGCCATTGTTAGAATTGTAATAAAGAAGATAACAAATTGAATGAAATTTAGATAAAATTGCGTGCAAAAAGCCTGTTCCTTGTGCTCTTGAATAAGTTATCTTTCACCTCAGTGGTTGTTGTTACAATGGCTGGAGTCAAAGTCTTTCTCTCTCGTCCTTTATATTTATAGTTAAATGTCAATTTTGCATTTTCTGGACTAAATTAATGAAATGAAATGAAATGGATGGAAGTGAGAGCTCATCACTAGCTATATGCTTGAATAATGCTTGGCACATTATTATTATTATTATTATCTACTATTTTTTCTTGGTGCATGGCTATACCCAGTTGCCTTAGGCGACTCAGAAATCAAACTCACGTGCCTTTCACGTGGTTTTACCCCTTAGCAGCATTAATGGTCCATTTTCAACTTCTTCTTTTTTCCCTCTTTAATCTCTCATCTATACATAGTAGAGTCATTTATTGATTTGATTTACTGTAGATGGGAATAGGAATGCGTAATTCATGGTTTGTTTTGTGGTTTATTGGATAAATTCATTTGATTATTCTGCTATTTTGTCTTCTTTTTTTTTTATATATAAAAAACCGGTTATTTGGGATGTTAAAAAACAAGAGGCTAAATTTTTGAAATTCCCCTTTAGAAAGAGGTTATTTGGGGTGCTATTTCGTCAGATTTTGCCCATTATTTTTTTATTTGAGAAAATTCAGGATACAAACATTTTTTTTAAGTCAATTACATTCCAACTATTTTACAGTTAAAAGATACCATGTGGGCACTATGAGGGCAAATTGTTCAATTTGTATCTTATAAATAATTAAAAACTGAAAAATAAAATAACATAAAACATATACACAAAAAATAAAATAATTATAATAAAAATAGAGAAAACACTTCCTTTGTTGTTCGGAATACTGTTTCTCACTATGTTTTACATTTTTGTGAGCTTGGACCACTAAAGTACCTAGCTCTGACAAATCAAACAGAGAGAAAAATAACGCTTTTTGTGTGTGGATATATTGGAGTAATATTATGCATAGATTTGGTGTTAACATGGCTTGGAATGTTTTCAAGTTCTGCTCAGTCATTTTAATGATGAAAGTTTGTATCCTTAATTTTCAAAATAAAATAATTTTGGAGCAAAATTAAAATTAGGTACAAGTTCGGATGGATTTCAATAGCCGGGGTTGAGGTGGTTGCTCTATCTATAGTGTTTTTATTTTTTTATTTTTTATTTTTATAGCTTTGTACATTTTTATTTTTTCTTAGTTGGATTGTTGGGTCTCAATAAAGTTTCTCTAACAAGAAAAATATTAGAACCCTGACACATTGAAAAATAGGAAAGAAGCATACATATCTTCAGTCAAAATCTGTCTGTTAAAATTGGAAAGTTTGCATGTTGTCGTTGAACTTTAGTGAAATGAGGTTGTTACTTGAATGCCGCTTTCTCCTTCATATTATTACGACCCATAAGTCAAGAACACAATTTCTATCATATATTAATAGATGTTTTAATTAAGCCCTGTAAATATTCAAGTTCACCATACAATATATTTTTTTTTTTAAACACATTTAAATTCTAGTTTAACCTTATTAGTAAAATTTCATAATGATATGTCATAAAATCCAAGTCTCATGATTTTATTATGTGGCCTATTCTATTTTCCACAATAAAATCCAAGTCTTCAAAGTTCAAGACTTGGAAAGGTCTTTCCAATTTTTTTTCATTTTCTTAATTGGAAGACGGTTTGGGAAGACTTTTGGGGTTTTCACACTCTTGAGTCAGAGTCTTCGTCTCTTTGGAAATTTTGCATTTTGTGTTGGAACTGAATGGAATGAAATTGATAGAAGTCTTCGTCTCTTTGCCAAAGAAAACTCCCACTGACTTACTTCCTCCACTGTGGCTAGAACCGAAAACACATTATACATACAAAACGTTAAACCAGGGCATTGGACAATGAAATTATTGTTTCATTTTTTCTTTCCCTCTCACAAGGAAAAACATTTCTAAGTAACAACGGTTTTGGGTTTTCACACAGAAAGTAGTCTTTGTCCCTCTTCTTTAAAGTTGGAATTGCAACTTTTGCATTTTCTCAAAGCATGATTAACACTGAAAGTGCGCTAGTCACGACTAGAACAATTCAAACAAAACATGCTTCTTGCTTTGCTTTAGTGGAAAAATTCATCCACTCCAGCTGTCCCCAACAAATCTGAAGAGGATCCACGCCATTCATTTCCATCTTTTTTCTCTTCTTTCTTTCTGACCTAAATCATCACGTGAAGAATAAGTTTCAAAGTAATGATTGTTGTATACATTTTAGTCCCATTTCCTAAATTTTGATCGGTGCATTTTTGCTCACCATTTTAACTCAAGGTGTATCATCACTACACTTTTCAACATTTGACATGTGTCTACGGGTATAATCATGGTTGGTTCCACAAATACAAATACAAATCAAAGAGTTATAATTATGGTTATGCCCATGGATACGTGTCAAGTGTTGAGAATGGTGGTTATGATACACCTTGAGTTTTGTTTCAGGGGACATATGGCTTGTATCCATGGTCATGGTTACCTGATCCTTCTTCTCAATGTCTTGTTTGCATATATACTCCCTTTCTCTTGCATATTCTTCATTCATTGCCTTCTTGTCCACATCTTTTTTCATGTGTCTAATTCAATTCTCATGGTGCCGTTCCTTGCAATTTGCTCCAAAAAATTTATAGTATCATTGCTGGAAGTACTCCCTTTCTTCGCCTTCGCCACCTTTCGACCAATAGGCCTTGGCTCCTTTTGGATTGGTGAGTCTTGACCCATTGGGGAATCCAACGGCGAATCCGATGCAATTGAATAATGGAGTGGCGTCTCGTTCAACACAACGGTCGGACCCGTGGGAATAATTCTGAATCATTTGCAATTTTTCACCACCTCCCAATATTGTTGATGGTTGAAAGCTTTTTTGCCTTGTCCAATGCCACCGAACCACATTTGTGCTTGCATAATCTATTAAAAAAATTATTGGAAATGCAAGTAACATTACAAAAATATTGGAAACGCAAGAAACATTAAAAAGAATATTGAAAATGCATGAAACATTAAAAAAATATTGCCAATGCAAGAAACATAAAAAAACAAGAGGCCATTGTTTTTGGGATGTTAAAAACAAGAGGCCATTGTTTTTTTATTTGAGAAAATTCAGCATACAAACATTTTTTTAAAGTCAATTACATTGCAACTATTTAACAGTTAAAAGATACCATGTGGACACTATGAGGGCAAATTGTTCAATTTGTATCTTATAAAGAATTAAAAACTGAAAAATAATCTTCAAGTCCCTATTCCATTTGTTTGGCTGGTCATCTTCAAGTCCAAAGCTGATCACGAGCCTTCCACTGAAAAGCACAACCTATCGCAAATGTTGATTAATTGTCCTCTAAGTTATGATTTTGTTGTATTTTGAGTGTACGTTCACTATTTTATTTTTTTGTTGAGGAATCACTATTCATTTTCTAAATAACTTGTATCCAAACATCTAAGAAGAATTACAACAAGGCAGACTAATAAAAAAACTTGTATCCTTAATTTTCTAAATAAAAAAAATAATGAGGTAAAATGATAGTTAGGTATAAATTCATAGGGATTTCAACAGTTTAGTCGGGGGTTGAGGTTGTTGCTCTATCTGTAGCGTTTTTGTTTATTTTATTTTTATTGCTTTGTTCATTTTATATTTTTTCTTATTTGGATTGTTGGGTCTCAATAAAATTTCTCTAATAAGAAAATATTAGAACCCTGACACATTGAAAAATAGGAAAGAAGCATACATATCTTCAGTCAAAGTCTTTGTATGTTATCTGTAATGTTAAAATTGGAAAGTTTGCTTGTTGTCGCTTAACTTTAGTGAAATGAGGTTGATATTTGAATGTCGTTTTCTCCTTCCTATTATTATGACCCATGATAGTGGCTGCACTTGAAACCTATATATTCGTTATCTTTATCACTTGACTTGGCTGCTACTGAGAGTTTGAGAGGCCTTAAAATGAGCGTGTTCATTGGTTTTAACTAAGAATTGACAAGATAACTTATTAAAGGAGCCATTCAACTCAATGCACGTGATTGGAAAACTAATTCGATTATGTTTGTTTTTTAGTATGCACAGCTTTCACATAGACTTTTCTCTGATCAATGGTTCCTCGACTTTGATGTTTTTGGGAGAAAATATATTGGAATTACTGAAATGAAATTGATGGAAAGTGAGAGGTTACTATTTGCGTGACATAGGGGTTCAGAAGTGTCCCACCTGAATGCTTGACACTATGTCACATGGAATATCGTGGTAACAAGCTTCAACAAATGCAGCCTCTCCGAATAGAAAGATATTGAGAAGGTTTTTTTTGCCATGCATGGTCCTTGAATTTTTCAAAAGTCCTCATTTGAATTCTCAAACTTTCCAATCAATCAATGTGATCCTTAACCCTCTTTTTGGATGAAGACATTGAAACCCTGAAAAACAAAGGGAAAAAAAATACATATGTTGCCCAACAAGGCTGTGTACTCTCCTTGATGAAACCAAAATGTGAAACCTTGAATGGAAAGCAAATGATTTTGTTGAGCAAAAATTTGAGTTATAGAACTAAATTGAGCTATATTTTGATGAAATAAGTTGGTCAAGTGATGATACGTGACTAATTTTAACAAAGTTTTGTTGGAATGCGACAACAAAGACCAAATTGATGTAAGACCAAAATATAAAGAACCTATTGATTGATTTTAACGTTTGAGGACTAAAATAAGAACTTGAGAAACTTGTTTGGATTGACATTCATGACAACTTATTATCGTCACCACAAGAGAGAAGACTTCCCTTGCTTCTTGATGCCAAAGCTAGCTATCCATATGTTACTGCAATGGCGACCCAATTAGTTGAGTCCAGGTTCCAGAGATTGAAACACATGCCTCATATAGAATCCAGCAAAATGATCTTGCTTGATATGTTCCTGCTGTACAATTTATTCCAAATCCCTATTCCATTTGTTTGGCTGGTCATCTTCAAGTCCAAAGCTGATCACAAGTCTTCCACCGAAAAGCACAACCTATCGCAAATGCATGAAACATTAAAAAAATATTGCCAATGCAAGAAACATAAAAAAAACAAGAGGCCATTGTTTTTGGGATGTTAAAAAACAAGAGGCCATTGTTTTTTTATTTGAGAAAATTCAGGATACAAACATTTTTTTAAAGTCAATTACATTGCAACTATTTAACAGTTAAAAGATACCATGTGGACACTATGAGGGCAAATTGTTCAATTTGTATCTTATAAATAATTAAAAACTGAAAAATAAAATAACATAAAACATATACACAAAAAATATAATAATTATAATAAAAATAGAGAAAACACTTTCTTTGTTGTTCGGAATACTGTTTCTCACTATGTTTTACATTTTTGTGAGCTCGGACCACCGAACTACCTAGCTCTGACAAATCAAACAGAGAGAAAAATAAAATTATGCATAGATCTGGTGTTAACATGGCTTGGAATGTTTTCAAGTTCTGCTCAGTCATTTTAAAATGACGAAAGTTTATATCTTTAATTTTCAAAATAAAATATTTATGGAGCAAAATGAAAATTAGGTACAACATCGGAGGGATTTCAATAGCTGGGGTTGAGGTTGTTGCTCTATCTGTAGTGTTTTTATTTTATTTTTTATAGCTTTGTACATTTTTATTTTTTCTTATTTGGATTGTTGGGTCTCAATAAAGTTTCTTTAACAAGAAAATATTAGAACCTGACACATTGAAAAATAGGAAAGAAGCATACATATCTTCAGTCAAAGTCTTTGTATGTTATCTATAATGTTAAAATTGGAAAGTTTGCATGTTTTTGCTGAACTTTTATTCTTCCTATTATTACAACCCATTGACTCATTTCTATCATATATTTATAGATGTTTTAAAACCATGTAAATAATCAAGTTCACCCAACAATAATTTTTTTTTTAAACACATATAAATTCAAGTTTAATCCTATTAATAAAATTTCACATGGAGGGCTGTTCAAGACGACGTAATTGAGGTTAAATTTGTTTTCTACAATTTTATTTGTCATAAATAATTAAGACATTAATGTGCAAAACATGTTTGTTGGTTGAACTTAGATATTTGCATGGTTTAAATAGAAACCTATAATATTCGTTGTCTTTATCACTTGATTTGGCTGCTACTGAGAGTTTGAGAGGCCTTAAAATGAGCATGTTCAATGATTTTAGCTAAGAATTGACAAGATAACTTATTAAAGGAGCCATTCAACTCAATGCACATGACTTGGAAAACTAATTTGATTTTGTTTGTTTTTTAGTATGCACAGCTTTTTCATATACTTTTCTCTTATCAAGGGTTCCTCGACTTTGATGTTTTTGGGAGAAAAATATGTTGGAATTACTAAAATGAAATTGATGGAAAGTGAGAGATTACTATTTGAGTGATATAGGGTTCAGAAGTGAGAGATTACTAAAATGAAATTGATGGAAAGTGAGAGATTACTATTTGGGTATAACATGAAAGCCTGTTCCTTGTGCTCTTGATTAAGTTGTGTGCTGACTGTAGAGCCAAGTTTCTCCTCCAGCAACCAGTTGCAAGTCTATGTTATCGTTAAAAGATACCATGTGGGCACTATGAGGGCAAATTGGTCAATTTGTACCTTATAAACAATTAAAAACTGAAAAATAAAATAAGATCAAACATATACACAACAAAAAAGAATTATAACATTAATAGAGAAAACACGTTCTTTGTTTTTCAGAATACTGTTTCCCAGTCTCCAAACTACCCAGCTGGATTATAAACCCTAGATCACACTCAGCCCTGACATATTAAACCAAGAGAAAAACAAGGATTTTTTTTTTTGGGTATATTAGAGTAATATTATGCATAGATATGGGGTTACCATATCTTGGAACATATTCAAGTTTTGCACAGCTTTCCGAGGGCTGGGCTCAATCACTTTAAAGTGTTGAAATTTTAGGATAGTTAACGGTAAGGAGGAGATTGGCTAAAAAAAAATTGTATCCTTAATTTTCTAAATAATTAAGTAAAATGAAAGTTAGGTACAAGTTCACGTAGATTTCAACAGTCAGTACTAAAAAAAGGCTCAAAAGAGACTGAGGGTTATCAGTCTCTTTTGCCTTCTTTAGGCACTGAAAACAGTCCCTATTGTAGTATTAGGGACTGATGTATATACAGTGTCTTTTAAAGGGGTCCTCTATTGATATTTTGTCACTGATTATAAATCTATGTGCCTAATGTTTGCAATGGGTCCCACATTTTCCTAATACCCAATACACATAAAAGTATTCTATTAATGAAATACATCCGTGCCTAATGCATTCCCTTGGCACTGAAGATCAGTGCCTATTGACTTCTATAGTAGAAAAAAAAAATTGACGCCTTTTGTCTCGTGCATAGACGCCCTTTTTCACCCCTGAGCAAGTGATTTTTACAAATAAAAGAATTGAGATGAGAGAACCTGAGTACGTGAAAAGAGGTTTTTGCACCGCCCATTTTTGGAATGGCAGATCATCTTTGGAATCAGTAGGCTGGGAATCCGCCCATTTTTACAAAGTGCAAAAGGTGAAACAGTCATGTTTAAATACACAATCTGTTGGAAGACTGATAACACTGGTTGTAATGTGAAAAGAACCTGAGTATCATCAATAGGTGCTCGAAATGCTTGCTTGGAATCCTTATCAACATCCTGCAGTTCAACAAATACAACCATATAATGAATGGAAAATCTGTCTCAACCTAATGCAGAAAACTCTCCCATAATAATAAGAAGTATCAAAAGGATTCCATGAAACATTTTGACAGCAATTAACATAATATTAGAAGCATAATTCAGGTATCACATAAGCATAGCTCATTCGTAAAACTGCAACATTCTCTCAAATCCCACTATTTGTGGTTAGAAGAAACACCCTATTAGTGTACTCTTAGATATGCAAAAACAAAATTGATCAAGAAACATGTCTTCAATTACCATCTGGGAAGAAACATTTTCACCGCTTGACTGCTCTTCATCATCATTAGACCGATCCATGCTCACCCCATTTGCAATACTACCCATTTCAGTCCGGGATGCAATTGGCTCCTCAATGGCATGCAATTGGCTGCCCATTACTGTACCACTGCATCTGCAACACTCCCAAAAAAATATATATTCAATAACATATTACTATGATATTTATTATTTGAATAAACAGCAAGCCTAAGATCATTTCTAGATGCATCAGTAAAATACTAACTTTTGCAAAACCTCCAGTTTTCTTTTCCGAATCTTCTCCAGAACTGAAGATATTGGCTTCTGAACAAGTGGTATAGGTTTAAATGCCGCATCTCTGGTTTCTAACAAGGAGGAAGATGTGCAAAGTGAGTAGATAGACACAAATAACTACAATAATTTATAAATGAGTACTAATATAATTGGCATTACTTGAAGATACACATGTATTAATTTATATAAAATAAGCTCCAGACAAGGTTTATACCTCGCAAAAGTCTCTGAGATTCAGCATGGAGTTGCTTTAGGTGATCTCGTCTTTCCTATAAGATCAGAACAATACGACATAATCAGAAGAAGATAAACTAGAGCTGGGCATATGGGACCGAAAACCGGCCAAACCGGCCGAACCAAACCGATCGGTCCGGTTTGGTTTGGTTTTTTCCTTCTCTTTTTGGTCAACGGTTTATGAACCAAACCGAACCGGTGGTCATGGTTCGGCGCTCGGTTCCTAATTTTAAAAACCATCGGTTAACCGAACCAAACCGAATATGTTAAATTATATGTAATTAAATAATTATAATACATGTGAATGGTGAATGATGCATATAGTTTACTTTGAAACTTTGGATGGATGTGAATGATGAATGATGCATATGTTTTAGTTTGAAAGGATTGATTGAATGAATGAATTTGAATATGTTGTGATGTGAATGGTGAATGAATTTCAAGTAGGTTTTGAATGAATGTTTGAGTTTGAATGAATTTTAGAGTCTACATATTTTCAAGTGGGTTTTGCACCAAACCAAACCAAACCAAACCGAGGTAACCGGTTAACCGAAATGATCGGTTTCCCACCTCATTGGTTCGGCGCACGGTTTGGATTTTCTCCAAACCGAGGTTCACAGTTCGGCGCACGGTTTGGCCTCATAACCGAACCAAACCAAACCGAGCCCACCCCTAAGATAAACTAATTGCAGTGCAATTTATGGATACAATGTGAAAAAACTGAATACCTTTTCAGTTCTCCTCTTGCCCTTGGCAGCGGTGATTTCACTCTTGGCCCTCTTACTCTTCTTCTTGTCTTTGTTTTCCTCGAAGCAATCAGAACTACGCCGTTTCTTCTCCGGTTCATTCATCCTCATATCCCCACTTTCTTCTGGCATCTCTTGGTTTCGATCTTCACCCTCTTCGCGGAATTCCTCAACTACAGACCCAAAATCCAAGACCCTCTTAGCTCCTTATCCATCTTCCCCACCACCCAATCCATCGAAACTCGAATTCATTTCACCTTCACAACCCAAACCATCAGAGCCAGAATTAGCTTCACCTTCACCGCCCAAACCATCAGAGTCAGATCTAGTGGAGGAGATAAAAGGGGGAGGCGATGGAAAGAGGGAATAAGATTCGAGAAGAAAGAGGCAGGGGTGAAGAGATGAAAGGAAAAAGAAGAAACTCATAAAGAGATAAGAGAGGGAGGCGATGGAAAGAGAAGAAAATGAGAAAAGGTTGTGGCTCAGATCTCAGATCTATAAAAAAGAAGGGTAAACTGACTTACATTGAGGGATTTTGTCACTGTTTTTTATATCCGTGCCTAAATATATTAAGGGATTTTGTCACTGTTTGTTATATCCGTGCCTAATGGGAACATTCGTTTTCCCAATATACGGTAGTATTGATGTCCATTCGTTTAAAATACTGATGCTAATAACAATAGGGACTGTTTTGTGTCTCTAGTATTGCAATAGGAATGGTTTTGTGTCCCTTGATGTTTATAGGGACGGTTTAATAAATTTTTGTGCCTAATAGCTGTTTTTAGGGACTGTTTGTTTATCAGTCTCTAAAAAAGGGTCCCTATTGCCCAAATTTCTAGTAGTGAGTTTAGCCGAGGTTTGAGGTTGTTGCTCTATCTGTGGTGTTTTTGTTTATTTTATTTTTATAGATTTGTTCATTATATATTTTTTCTTATTTGGATTGTTGGGTCTCAATAAAATTTCTCTAGCAAGAAAATATTAGAACCCTGACACATTGAAAAATAGGAAAGAAGCATACATATCTTCAGTTAAAGTCTTTGTCTATTATCTATAATGTTAAAATTGGAAAGTTTGCATGTTGTCGCTGAACTTTAGTGAACTGAGGTTGATACTTGAATGTCGTTTTCTCCTTCCTATTATTACGACCCATGAGTCAAGATAGTGGCTGCACTTGAAACCTATATATTCGTTGTCTTTATCACTTGACTTGGCTGCTACTGAGAGTTTGAGAGGCCTTAAAATGAGCGTGTTCATCGGTTTTAACTAAGAATTGACAAGATAACTTATTAAAGGAGCCATTCAACTCAATGCATATGATTGGAAAACTAATTCGATTATGTTTGTTTTTTAATATGCACAACTTGCTCATAGACTTTTCTCTGATCAATGGTTCCTCGACTTTGATGTTTTTAGTATGGTTTTCATCTTTGGGCATTGTCCCATGTTGTGTGAGATTTCTCCATACAAGTTGTTATAGCTTATATTCATAAAATCAAGATTCGGATAAAGATCGAAGTCTTCAGATATATTACCCGTCAATTGGTTTTGGTCAAGATGGATTCTCACTAAGCCCGTGCAATTTTTCAAGCTTTTGGGGATTGGACTAGTCAAATAGTTTGTTTGTACTGACAAGTTTGTGAGTTTTCCACCTTGACCAGACAATTGGTTTGTGTAGGCTTAATGCCTTATGGTTGTTGCAAGTTCTTTTGCATTTTATTTGGGCCTCTAGCCTTTTCGCTTTTTTGTTATAGCTTATATTCATAAAATCAAGATTCGTATAAAGACCGAAGTCTTCAGATATATTACCTGTCAATTGGTTTTGGTCAAGATGGATTCTCACTAAGCCCGTGCAATTTTTCAAGCTTTTGGGGATTGGACCAGTCAAATAGTTTGTTTGTACTGACAAACTGACAAGTTTGTGAGTTTTCCACCTTGACCAGACAATTGGTTTGTGTAGGCTTAATGCCTTATGGGCTTTTAACTTGTTGCAAGTTCTTTTGCATTTTATTTGGGCCTCTAGCCTTTTCGCTTTTTTGTTAAGCTCAGTTGGTTGGGTCTCACTTTTGGTGTATTGTTATGCCCTTTTGTGATTATGCACTTTTGTGAGTTTTTAATGAAATCCACTTCTGACCAAAAAAGAAATAACCAGACAATTGGTTTGTATATTGACCCAAAAAAAAAGGGCAATTGGTTTGTATCCAATGCAAGTTCAGTCAAATTCTTGAGATTCTCTAACTCTTCGGGAATGGAGCCAAAAAGTTGGTTATCGCGTAGGAATAAGATCTCCAAGTTGCTTAAGTTAGCAAATGAGGCTGGAATTGAACTATTGAGTTGATTCTCGCCCAATTCTAGATCTACAAGAGATTTCAAGTTCCATATCTCTTTGGGAATCAAATCAGAAAGTTGATTTTTACCCAAGTACAAAGTGTTTAGCTTTATTAAGTTACCAATATTTGGAGGGATGAGACCACTTAAATTGTTGTAGGACAACTCTAAATCTACAAGAGATTTCAAGTTCCCTATCTCCTTTGGAATCAAACTAGAAAGTTTATTGGAATTTAAGTACGAAGTGTTTAGGTTTATTAAGTTACCAAAATTTGGAGGGATGAGATCACTTAAATTGATGTAGCCCAACTTTAGATCTACAAGAGATTTCAAGTTCCCAATCTTCTTGGGAATTAAACCAGAAAGTTGATTTTTACCGAAGTACAAAATGTTTAGCTTTATTAATTTACCAATATTTGGAGGGATGTGAACACTTAAATTGTTGTGGGGCAATTCTAGATCTACAAGAGATTTCAAGTTCCCTATCTCCTTGGAAATCAAACCTAAAAGTTGATTGAAAGGCAAGTACAAAGTGTTTAGGTTTATTAAGTTACCAATATTTGGAGGGATCAAACCACTTAAATTGTTGTAGGACAACAATAGATTTAGAAGAGTAATAAATAGATATATTATTAATCAGTGTGAAATGATATTATTAACTTATTAACCCGTTTAGCGCTTGAGGACTTCTATTCGAATTATTTTTAAATTTTTTGTGAAAGGCCCCCTCTAATGTGAAATCCTGGCTCCGCCACTGATAATACGTGAATTTTGTGTGTATTATTGAAAATTTTGTAAAAAATAAGTGTATATTAAACATGAAAAATACATATGTATGTGTATAATACAAGTATTAAACGTGAAAATGTTAAATTCTTTATACGGGTAATAACTTTGGAAAAGTAAAAACTCAAAAGGGGACAATAGAGACTCTGGTAATGGCCTAATAATAATGAATAGTGCTCTAAACTACTCTTATCAATAAACAAAAATCGAGAAAAAATAATTTTTTAAAAAAAAAAATCACAGTGTCTATGTTTGGGTGAAACACAAGACATTTCTAATCAATTTTCCGTCTTATATTCAAATAATATTACAAATCCACCGTGCATGCATATGTTCTACCTCATCAAATGCCTTCTCTACTTAGGACATCTATATGCAGGTTGTCCTTCAAATTTGAGTTACTTTTTTATTTGAGATATTTAGTCATATACCTATTCTTAGCACTAAAATTATGAATAAACCATACAACAATTAATTTCCATAAACAAACCCAAAAAAAATCCAAAAAATGACAGTTGACTGGCCCTATTGAATTTAATTTTGACTATTAAATTATTTTGATGTCCTATCGAGTGTTTTGGGCTTTTCTAATGAGGTTTTGGGAATCAATGTTAGTTTTGTAATTTAAAATAAGTTAAAAGCCTTTTTGTTATGTTGTAAATGGGCTTTGAGTGTGTTTCTAAAGTCCATTTCATATATAGTTTTTCTATAGTTTGGGCTTCTATATTGGGTATGCTGCTAAATGAACCCTAAAATTAACTTAGTACACCCTATGATCTAAGTACACCCTAATATTTAAATCAAAATATAAAATTAACTAAGTACACCCTATTTAACTACCAAAAATATCCATGGTACACCCTAATACACTCTATCTCGCCAAAAATTTAAAATAAAATAAAAACCAACAACATTCATCGATCTCCCTATGATCCCCTTTTCTCCATACTTTGATTCTCAAAAAATTTAACTGTAAAATCTGGACAATATTGTTCTTTTTGATATATCCTAAATCTTACAAAAACGTTCAACATAATTCTTTGATTTCATTCCTCTTGATGCTAAATAATAAGTAATACTAAATAAGGGAATCACTCTTATTAAAATACTCAATTTTGCAGCTTCGGGGTTTTAAATTTTTTCCCAAGAAACATAGTATTTCATGCCATCTGATTTTTTTATTATTAATGAATCCAACATCTAAAACCAAAAAAAACTTTTGAGGTTATTTTTTTATTTTTTGATATAGGCCCCAATATGATTCGTGTGGCTACTTTTAAGGAGGGAAATTGGAGAAAACAAGTTTTTACAAGGAGCTTCAAATATTTTAGGGAATTTTCTGAATTGAAAGGTAAGAAAAATGAAAAAATTATAAGTTTGGAGAAGAAGAGTGATTGAAAGGAGAAGAGGTTCTGCTGGGCTTGGTTTTGAGAGATAAAAGAGTTCGGTTGTCCAAATGCTAAGATGGAGAAGAAGCGAAGTGTAGGGAAAAATATGCGGTGTCATGTTTTAGATGGTTTTTAAAGAGTGCTGTTAAACGAATCCTAAAATTAACTGAGTACACCCTAAAAATATGTGGTGTTATGTTTCACAATTCAATATATCTTTTTTAGTTATTTTATATTAGGGTAAATTAGTAATTCAATAAATACTTCGATAGTAGAGTGTACTTAGTTAATTTTAAGGTTCGTTTAGCAGCACTCATAGTAAATCTCCCTTTTTATTTCAACTTATTGGTCAGCTGTGTAGACTTAATTGGATTTTGTTTTTATATAGATAATATTATTATGGATTATATGTTACAAAGAACATGATTGTTAAAAATAGAGTAAATAATGTCGCAATGCTGGTCAATAGGTGCACTTGAAGTGAAGAAACCTAGAAAAGGGGCAGGTGTTGATAAATGCCAAACTTTAACCAACCGTCCAATGAAAGCATGGATGTTTTTTTGGGTTGCCGAGGCAATGAAGAAGATGATGTCGTGAAGTTACCCAGCTTATTCCTCATTTTAGTTGAAACTCACCGTTTCATTAACTTGTAGGTTTTTTAAAAGGTTTGGGCCATGTATAATGATAAAGAAGTATGGCCCAAAGTTTTATTAATAACTTGTAGGTCTTTCTAAAAAGTATGGCCCAAATTTTTATTAATAAAATCCTTTTAACCTTTTACCTTAGTGATATATTCAACTAATATGTAAGTATTTCGGACCAAAAAAAAAACTAATATGTTAGTACAATAAAAATTAATAAATATATTATTTTAATTGCCGAATAAGTACCGTACTCATATCTTAATTTTTGGAGATTTGAATAAAAGTACAATCTTTTTGTTTTGTAGTGTTATTTTTTTCGTAATTTTTTTTTTACGCTTTTACATTTTGACCCTTTAGCCCAGGAATCCTGAGTCCGCCATTGTTTATACGTCAACCCTTGAACAATATTTCTAGATCTGTCACTACATATAATGGGACTGTCTTTTGTACTATACTTAACTAAAAATAATTTAAATTTAATGTGGATTATCATTTGATTGAATTTGTATCATTACGTCTCACTTTATCGTAAATAAAAATTTACCAAATTATGGATTTAAAAGTAAATTTACCAAATTTGTATCATTACGTCTCACTTTATCGTCTCACTTTACGTCTCACTTTATGATTCTCTCCACCAAATTAAGGATTTAAAAGTAAATAAAAATTTACCGTGAATTGAAAAAAAAAAAATTTCTCAATGACTTTTAAAATTCGAAACTAAATATGAAAAGGGCCGGGGAGGGGGGTTGTACCTGAAACCAAAAAGGTTAAAAACGACCCATTGATTTTGGAAGCAATATTAAGCAAACCATACTGATTAGTGGTTGGTGATTAGAGATTACCGACAACCTCATCCAAACCAAAATCTCCAGAGTGGGCCCGTGTGACTGTAGTGGCAGTGGGACCCTGACCACACCGACCTTTTAACAAAAGAAAGCGGTGTACGCTAAACCCTTCAACTAACCAGACCAAAGGCAACAAAACGACCCCGTTTCTACTTTAACGTCGTTAGTAAATTTTAACGTACGCGTAGCGGAAAGCGAGGTAAGAGGGACCCGTCGATTACGAGTGCCACGTGGTGGCAGCTGGGTCTGCCAAGGCTGTGAAGCTCGCGCTGTGAACCTACCACGTGGACTCCGTAGGTTGTATCCGGTGGGCTCCATCTCATTTTGGATGCAGTGGTGGCAGGACAGGGACCCACTTGTATTTTAAATGGCGGTAGGGTTAACTGTCGAAGTGACTGCCTGACAGCTGTCAGGTCTTTATGTCGGGGAAGTCTTCGAGCGACAGCGCAGTCAAACCGTAGCCGACCTCCTGTTGCAGTTGGTGGAAAATAGACCAAGCAGTTTTCTTAAAAGATATTTTTTTATAAATTTTATTTTATATTCTCCCAGTGGTAGCATATCAAATCATAATTTAAAATAGGGAAATAGAATAGGCAACAAACATTTTTAAAACAAAAATAAAATCTTTGAAAAAATATACAATGGCATTGTGGCAATTTACTTGCTGGCCGGCACCTTCCAGCTTCCTCTTCCGGGCCCTACCGTTTCTCTCTCTCTCTCTCTCTCTCTCTCCCTTCTCTGAAAAGACTATAAGTAGAGCGTCAATGGTTGGGCTGTGTAGATTCCTCTCATTCTCTCTCACACGCCAACAAAAACGCTTACTTTTTCTGTTTGTTTCTCGGGAAAACTCTACACACTGTTTTTCTCACTAGTCCAACTGATTTCTCCCCCAATTCAAGGTATTTACTTCGGTTTTGTTTTCTTTTTTTAGCTTCGTGCTGTATAAATTGAGCTATATACACAGCCATTGTTCATTGGTTATCGGATTGGTGTTTTAATTTGTAATTCTGAAAGTTTAATTTGAAATCGAGAAATTAAAAGATGAAAGAATAATGGTGTGAGGTTCTGGGTTCTGTGTGTTGTGTGAAGGTTGATGGCGCAGTTTCAGAACGACGAGCTGGAGTATGTCGTCGATGACTACTTCGACGTCGCTGAGTTCGAAGACAACGACGCTTTTGCTGAGAACCAGCTCCGTAGGAGCCAAGATGCCGACTCAGACATTGAGGACGACTTTGATGAGGTAATTGAGCTCAGTTTTTTTCCTGTTGAATTTGGTAATTCTATTCAATTTAAACAACCAAAGGAGTGATATTTGGTGAATTTGCAGCAGAGCAAGGTGAAGACTGATACTTCAGCTATGGAAGCTAGAAACGGGAAAGACATACAGGGAATTCCATGGGAGAGGCTTAACTTCACCAGAGATAAGTATCGTGAGACACGATTGAAGCAGTACAAGAACTACGAGAGCCTCTCTCGCCCTCGTCAAGACCTCGAAAAGGTTTCTACTTTGTACTCTTCGCTCTTTTTTGTGGCCTCTGCTTCTGTGTTCTGTATTTTTGAGGTTTAGAAATGCCTTGTTGGTCTTCAAGGCTTGATCTTTACATATGTTTTTATGTCGGTTCTTTGTGAAGCGAAATTATTTTACCCAGTATAGCGGCTAGATCAATTTTGTTTTTGTTGTAAGTTTTGTGAATCTTCTCGTTGCTGAACATACTATGTTGACAGGAGTGCTTGCAAGTAGAGATGGGGAAGACCTTCTATGACTTTCACTACAATACAAGGATTGTCAAGTCTACAATTGTCCATTTCCAGGTAGAGATTTTGTGCTTTCTTCTATATGCTATTTGAAATGTTTTCAAAGAAAATTGGTTTGTGACTTTATTTGAAGACATAGGAATATTTTGATGTTGAGTTCAAACCTTCACTTCCCTGTTTTTATTTTTTCAAAACTTCATCCATGTGTAATGGTGCAACATTTGCATATTTTTCATCTTCATATTCATTTAGCAATCATTTGGATACATTAAGTTCTTAAAACTACTATTGATATTCATATTTGCATGCATTCATTCGATTATTCAAGGGCATTGCTCATTATAATATCCTAGCTATTTTTGTCACTTATTGAAGGCATGCTGTGTGTATAAAGTTTATATCCTTTTGAATTTTGTGCCTTGCTGCTGGATATAAGATTCCATTTATAGCTGTTTTTTAATGTAGTTATATGCATATTATTAGTTTGGTAGTTTTGCAGGTCTTGTAAAAATGTTTTATCCTTTATGATGGATATCTTAATTTGTGATTATGGTTCTATGCCTCAACCATTCACTGGAAGGTATGGAGTTCATAATGGTTCTGTCTTTGTTGGGCCCTATTTTAGATCTTGTATCATCTCAGATGTAATTGGCATACTTCATGAACCTAAACTAAGGTTCTGCTTAAACTGTAGGCAACAGGTGAACATCTTATTGTCAAGATAGTTTATTGCTGTTTAACTTAAATAAAAACAGAATCAATTTCGACCAAATCAGTTTTATATAATTTAGGTCACCCCTTCTTGGTCTACATTTTTTCCCCAATAATATAGTAGTTTGTAATAAGGATATCCTTGTTCTGAGGGCAGTTTTCTGCAGTTGAATCCTTTCAGAAAATTAATTGCACCTTTTATGGAAGGATTAATTTCAGATGCGTGTCAGATCAATATATTCTGTGCACTGGCCTAAGGCCAAAAATGTTTTTGAACTGCTAAATGCCGCAAATAATGGTATCAAACTGGGTTGTATTCAGTAGATCCCTTTTAGCAGACATATAAAGGCTACTTTCTATATACTTTGATCTGCTTGTATAAATTTTTTATTAATTAAATTGTCATGATTCAAAGGTACATTATTGAATATTTTGTCTGTTGCTCCTTTCCACAAAGAGATGCTTTAACGCCTATTTTGGGGGGTATGAATGCGTAATGGCTATGGTACGATTTGGTATCTCTGAGATACGGAACCTGGTGTTAATGCTGATATATCGTCTAGTGATATGAACCTTCTTTTTCAAAATAATGAGGCATGTCTAGACACACACACACACACCTGTGCACATGTACACGCTGCTGTGTATTCTGCATTACTGATGGCAAAGATTTTCTCATTATGCAGCCGCTATAATTGAAAGTAAGATGTATGTTAGCTGTTTTACCTTTTTGGTGATGTAGGAGCTAAAATGTCAGTTCTATCAACAACTAACCCTTAACTAAGGTATACTTGTGTAAGATTAGTTGTGAACAGTTGAGCACCAGTCACCTGCACTGCATTTTATGGTTGATGTTCAAACTTAAGATGAATTGGATCCCCTCGCTTTTTGTATCTTACATTGTTAACAGTGGTTACTCATACAATTCAAATATTTTTGTAAATGGTTCATGTGCATTTTGTGCCTTGATTTTCCGCATGCCATTTCTTTTGCATATTGCATAGTCATTGTTATTTTTGAATGTTAGTTAGTTATCCTTGTATTTTTTATTTGTGGTGGTAAATATATTGCTTCTGTTGACTGCTGACAATAATATTTCACTTTAACCCATCTCTTGCATTTAGGCCTGCTATTGCTCTCTTTTATTTCAGCTTTTAAAGCAGGGTGGAACTTAGAGCTGCTGGCGCGACGTTGTTTATATGGTATGATAGGAAAATATCTGAGCATTTAAGAGGCCACTGTAGCAAGTAGTGGCAGTACTTCTGATCCTACGGGGCCCGATTTACACAGTCCTTGCTCTCTTAGACTTTTAATTCTCTCTAGAGTTGTTAGAGACATACATGGCCTTCACATTTGCTTTAATTTGGCATTTATCATACAAGGTCATCACATTTGCATTTCTTTGACATTTGTTTATTGTCATCCAAAGTTTATGTTGATGTGGTTACATACTATCTGCTGGTATATTTTGTTATGGTGGTTTGCATTGCTACTTTTCAAGTATATATACTGTCTGTCTCTTTGTGATTAAGAATGTCATTGGATTGGTCATAACAATTTGTTCTGCCATATTTTGTTGGTTTTTTCTTTCGCTGTGAGGGTCAAAGAGTGATCATTGTGTTTCATTTACCTGTACTTTCTTAATGGTTGGATGCACTTGCCTTGGCTGATGTGGTTGTCATGTTAATCCCCAAAGTTATTTGCCCAGTGACCTGTTTGTAGTCTTGCCTAAGTGGAAATTTGTTCAAATGCCTTTGTCTCATACCCGGAGAAGTGCATATGCATGGGATGTCTTTTTTCATGGGGTTTGGGGTTCTTCCGGTCTACGAAAAGTAAAGGCTAAATGATGCATGGCTTTTATATACTGGCCACTGACCTATAAGTACTACATTAATGATTTTAGTTTTTATGGGTACCTATGTATCAACTCAGACAAAATGGCGTATATACTTTGGCTTCAGTAGTTCATTAGGTACTCAGTTGCAACCAGATTTTGAGTAGAAAAGAATTGTACACAATGTTAAAGCTTATAGCACAATTATAATCAAGGAATAAAATAAAGCATAATCTCTGAAAGACACTCTAGGGAGAAGGCAAAATAGAAAAGTACTTTGTAATTAGCTCATACCTCCGACACTTGTCTTATGTTACTTCTACAGCTTTTTTTACCGTTAGTTCATATTTGTCATCTGGCATACACAGACATGGGGTTGTTTTAATATTCTTATTTGCTTTCTTGGATAGCGGAATTTTGTTACTAAGATGTCCGTCTACTGGGTTTCTTTCTCCTTGTGCAGCTGAGGAATTTGTTATGGGCCACATCAAAGCACGATGTATACCTTATGCAGAACTTTTCAGTAATGCACTGGTCCTCTTTGCTCAGGAGAGGGAAAGAAGTACTCAATGTATCAAAACCAATTGTGCCTACTGAGGTATGAAACATTTGGGTTTTTTAATCAGGTTTCATTGCTGAAATCCGAACTAAAAAAAATGTCTGATTTTAGTTGGTATTTTCTTTCAGAAACGACCTGGGTTGTTGGCTCAGCCACTGTCTAGAGTGCAGATAAGCACTATGGCTGTAAAGGAAAACTTATTGGTTGTTGGGGGCTTCCAAGGCGAGCTCATCTGTAAGGTATGGAAATGTTCAAACAAATGTATATGGAAATGTTCAAATAAAATTGTGTACTGAATCTGTCGTAGCACTTTTCTCCCAATGTTGATATTTTTCTTTTATGTTGGGCAGCACATCAATCAACCTGGAGTTGCTTTCTGCTCAAAAGTAACAACAGATGACAATGCCATCACAAATGCAGTGGACATTTTCCAAAGCCCTACGTAAGTTCTCTGCCATAAACAATATAGGTTGTTTGGCTTGGAAGGAGTATAAATGAACTTTCTCTGTGTAGTGGGTCAATGAGGGTAATGGCTGCAAACAACGATGCTCAAGTTAGAGTTTTTGATGTCCAAAATTTTGCTTGCCTAAATCAATTCTCCTTTGATTGGTCTGTAAATGTAAGTACCCTCTACAAAAACCGTTATTTATGGTGCCAATCTGTCTTTTCTATATTCCCCATGTTTGCTTATTTCGTTAATGGTTCTTGGCAGAACACATCTGTTAGTCCAGACGGTAAGCTGGTTGCAGTTCTTGGTGATAGTGCAGACTGCTTGATTGCTGATGCCCAGTCTGGAAAAGTAAGTCGCATTATTTTTTTGCTGCCGATTTATTTTGTTTTATCCAAACCACATGAAATGTTCTGATCTATTACCAACTCGACATAGGCCATTGGAAACCTCAAAGGACACTTAGACTATTCCTTTTCCTCTGCATGGCACCCGAACGGACAAATTTTGGCTACTGGGAATCAAGACACTACTTGCAGGTTATGGGACATAAGGAACCTATCAGAGTCCCTCACTGTGTTGAAGGGAAGGATGGGAGCAATAAGAGCCATTAAGTTCAGCTCCGATGGCCGGTTCATGGCCATGGCTGAGCCAGCAGACTTTGTTCACATCATGGATACCCAGTCCGGGTACATCAAGGGACAAGAGATTGATCTGTTTGGTGAGATTGCCGGGATATCCTTTAGCCCCGACACTGAAGCTCTGTTTGTTGGGATCGCCGATCGCACATATGGTAGCGTATTAGAGTTCAACAAGAGGCATCACAACCAATATCTAGAAGCGGTGTTCTAGTTGAGGGTCTCCAAGTCCAGCACCCGTGTGAAGATGGAGGTGTATTTTTAGCTGAGGTTTTCTTAGCTAACAGTGTTTGCAAATACTATTGGGGACTTTGAACTCAAGGGTCCCTCCGTAATTATAATAGTAAGATAGATCCACAGTTTTTGGGGAAAAAAAAGAAGAAGAAAAAAAAACATGGTGTTGGCATTTTTCTCTCTTAATTGTCGTTTGGGTGCCTATTTCTGTGAAGCATTTTTTGAGTAAGCAGAAATGGAGAACAACTTCTGGTCTTGTAAAGGTCATCCCGGTCAATGTGTATATTGAAAACAGATATGGTTTATTCAATATTTTGTTCTTTTAAAATTCTTGAATCATTGATCTTTTGCTATTGTCATGTATTGTTGGTTTCAGTCCTATTTTGTAGCCAAACTAAAGATTGTAAAAATGTGTGTTGACGTGTGATGAGGTGTGATGGATGATGGGTGAAGGTGAGGACCTTCACTAAGTGTGTGAGGATTTGAGCAAGCGATAAATATACAGAAGACAAGATATACGTGGTTCATGGGCTACGTCCACGGAGAAATATATTCTCATTATTATAATATTGTGTATTTACATTTGTATATGGGGTTGGGCCCAAATTTAAATGTAAGAAAGGGGAAGGTCATGACTAAAGATCAAGCCCAACCCAAGGGATCCTTTTCTAAGGGGAGAGTGGTCTCCTTTTATAGGTGAGGGGAAGCCTTCACTTCTTGTAATATTCCAATGTGGGACTCTTTGCTTTGCCTAGAGTTGCTTCTAGTTGCTTGGTCAAATGTGGTATAAACAATGTGTAATAGAAAATTTTCAATCTTAGTCCAGCATTTTTCTTTTGCTTCTGTAAAAATCCATTTCGTGTATAAGAATTCATTGACTGCTTCATAACTTACATGTAACGGGGATGCTGTGGCAGTATCACGCATTGCCATGTTAGAAAGTTGTATTGTCATATCCAGAAGTTAAAACACATCGCAAGTGATTGACTCGAAATAACATGACAGGTATCTCCACTACCACCAAATATAGGTCCATTGACTGGTTTCCTTAATTTGATTTGGAACTGTCATGAAAAGGATCTAAGAATCTTCTGGGTGCAATTGCGTCCCGCTCATTGTGGATATCGTAGGCAGTTTCCATTCAAAGCTCCCCTCATTTAATATATATAGAAATTCATTTTGTATTCGGTAGGTTTGAAAGTTAGAATTGAACTTGAAGGTAGCTGGATTTAGAGCGGTTGGTGCAACAGAAAACTGTCAAACATTTCTAAGATAATATTAAATGGAGGAGCTGAGGATGCAGATTTTGGTCAACATAGAAAATTAAAATGCAGTCAAGTGTTGAATGAATATGGTAGATGAAATCTAGAAGATGGAGGGACTGTTGCCTGTCTTAGTTGGCATGGGTAAAACCTCCTTTTGAGTTATGATAAAAAGCTTTGCAAAGAAATCGAGTCATTGGGGTATTTGATTAAGGATTTTTAGGTAGGATTCGTGTATTTAATGATTGTTTATGTGTAAATAAGTACTGGAGAAATCATGAATGAAAATCATTCACTTTCTTCTCATTCTCGTTACTTGTAAGTAAACGTGACGTGTGTGAATTGCCTTTCCTTTTTTGGCTTTGTTTTTTAATCAGTGTTAACACTTTCAGTCAGAGAAGGGAGCGATTGTGCCCAGAAAAGAAAACGGAAAACAATGAGAGACACATACTAATAATAGAGGTAAGTGGGTTTTTGTTTGAGTTGGGCCAAGAGTCTAGCCCAAATACTTATAAATTGGACTCTGTTTGGCTGTCCCCAGGCTTAGCTAAGACAAACACTGTTTTTCATATTATCTACTCTACTCTCACACATACAAAATAAATAAATTTAAAAAGTTCATGTATTCTTCTCTTTCGTTCTCATCTCCTTTCACTTTCGTTATTATTTAAATTAAAATAAAAAATACAAATAAAAATAAAAAAAAGTCGAATTTTAATATTAAAAAATGTGTTAGTGGGGTTTTTATTTATTTACTTAATTACATTAAAAGTTGATGAATAATGAGTGCTTAATAAACATAAAACCACAAAATTGTATTATAACAAATTAGGTGGCATGTTATTTACCCATTTATCTCATGAAAAGAGTTTGTCACTCACTCCAAGGGGCTAGGCAATGCAAGTCTACAAATCATTATTATATTATTTGTTTTTATCTTTTACATTTACTATTATATTTTATAGAAAGTAGGTGAGATAGTGGATATGATATTTTATCATAAAAAGCAAGTATGGTCCAATATACCTCTTCACTTTGAAGTAGGCAATATTGCCTTGTTGAGGAGAGTGTGTATATTTTGCTTATCCATTTGACTCTTCCCTTAGAGCATGAAAATGCTGATGTGGTAAGCAAATTCCTTTGGAGATGCTAAAGGAGTATGATCGATCCAATCTCTTTTTGAAAATCTTAGAGATATTTCCAAACGCCTTTGTTAGGTTTACTTATAGGCGTTGAAAATTGACCATACCAAGTGCCAATTCGTAACAAAATAATTTAGGCTATGAAATAAAGTAGGGTTCTAAGAGAAAAAGAAGTATACAAGAAGTGAGAATTTACTTGCCGTACACTCTTTAGTTGTATTTGTGTGAAGAATTGCAAATAACATTATCATTCCCTCTTTCATAAGAGTGTAAAATTGTAACTATCGAGTGTAAATATAGCGCTACTCAAATTTAAAGATGAACACACAAATTCATCATCAATCTTTTAGAACTTTGTATCTTCAAGTCACTGAATTCGTTCAATAATTTTGTTCCTTGAGTAATGTAATAGTAGCATTTGATTTGTTCGAAAATTAACTCATTCCAAACCATATGAATTTCTAGAATGTCAAATATTAATAGGTGTGCATACTTACACGTCATTTGGTAAATAAAATTAATAAGTTAGTAATAGATTTCTTCTGGAATGGCCAACATAGTTTGAAAAGGGAGAAAAAAAGAAATCGAATAAAAACAAAAGAAATTGGAAAGATTGAACAGAGAGAAAATTCAGAAGACTTTGGGAATTCCATCTGCTCGCTTTTATGCAACATTCCAACCGAGGCCCTAAAAACTTTTCATTGTTTTAACATTACTTTTGATAGGTTGGGCATCATAAGTCTTCATCATGCTCTCACTAGGGTTTTTATGGTCCTATTCAAATTCAAAGCAAACTTGGTACTGTTTTTGTACCTGAGGCTCAGGCAATTGACAGTGGGAAAAAGGCATATGTATCAGCAAATAAGAAGAAGAGGCTTGAAGAAATTATAAACAGTCAAAGATCATGAGTCATGAGCAGTGTCGTGGAAAAGTTGAAGTTGAGGACACCCACCGAATCCGTTGAAATATCTTTGGCTATAATGACATGAAACGCACCTTTGAAAATGACAACGACAACTATTACTTTGCGTTGCTTGGTCGCAAAACAATTCAAATTCAATGGCCTGGGCCTCCCTGCTATGGCCCCTTCTTCTAGACTTCTAGCTTACAATGAACTAAAGAACAACATTAAGGTCAGTCACTTACGCATGAATTGATTTTAGCCGTCGGTGTTTGTGAAATTCATAATGTATCAGCGTCTAGAATAGCTCATCCCCGTATGAACCACTGCGTGTAGCATTCTTCAAGAATTATTATCAACCATCAATGGCCTACCTTCTCCATTACTTGCCACCCTTGATTGGGAGACATATTAGACATCGTACATGAAATTCCAAGGAGAAGCCTTAATCACTTTGACTTGTTTGTAACTCGTGGCAAAAGGAGGTGGTTGCAGTAATTTGTACTCCCTTTTGAGACTTTTGTGAACCAAATTCTTTTTTGGCATGCTTGTGGCTCAGGTGGCCAAATTGTAACCTTAAATTTCATTCTAATGCTAGGCAGCTTGTTTTGGAAATCTAGTCAATAGATTTGGACATGTTAATTAATGCAGGTGCACATTTTTCTTTTTGGTTAATCATCTTTAAGGCAGGTGCACTCTTCTAAAGTAGTTGTAAAGATTTTCGAAACTTGACTTAATAAATTCGAGATGCTCTTTTGTAAAGTGGGTATAATACATTCATCACCGCTCACAAAAGTGAGAAGTGTGCGTGAAACTCACAATTTTCTTAAAATTCCATACTCACTTTACAAAAGGTTTTGTGTAGTTTCTAGAACCTGCTATATTCAACCGGTGATTTGGTGTAATAAATCCATCTAAGGCACATACAAAATATTAGATTTAAAAATCCACCTAATCTAAGCTAAATTATGGCAAGTTTTTGTCCGTGAGCTTAAGACAATTGGCTAATCCTTTCTTGGATGAGTTATTGGGTGATGAAATTGTACAAAATATTATCTGAATTAGAGGACAAAAGGGTTGCCTCCTCATAAGGAATTGCGTAGAAAAAGAGTATACAAATTTTGTCACGAAATGTGAAGAATCTTTTACCTACTACTACTAGGATTTTGGTTACATACAATCACATGTTCACAAACCTCATTACTCATTACTTCAAGTAATCAAATATCACCTGTCGCTTGAGAAAATTTGAAAACAATGGGTTTTTCTTTTTAAGCTTTTTGCTGTATATAAAGAAAATAAAATTTTGATGTGATGTATGGAAAATAAGACGATGGAAAAAGCTGTAAATAAATAAATAAATCAAACCTGAATTTGGTCAAAGCCGCGTTATCTGATATCACGTGAGGTGCAGGTGAGTTGAGTGCTCTGCTAGACCGAAATTTGACACGGACAATAGACCGTGGACTGGGTAAGCTCCAGCCAAATTGTCTAGCAGCTTTGTACAGAGCGGCAGTCAAGGGGCGGTGCTTACTAACCACAATTTACTTGGACCAAAAAAAACCTCAGTTAATTAATTTAAATAAAATGTTGGTAACGGCTGCGGCGTTGAGTGCAAGATCCGTTGTGTGAGAGAAAAGAGGAGCGAAACCGCGTCAAAAAAGCTCCAATGGGCCCCACATATTTATCATGTGCTCTCCATACAGATGAGGAGACATTTTGAATATATATATTTTTTGTTGGAGACATTTTGAATATTTTGAAGTGCTGAAAATAATTCTGAATATTTTAAACCTAGAATGAGTTGTTTTCTTTTTGTATATAATTATTAAATGAGGTGTGTAATTTTTTTAATATCAAATGAGGTATGTATTTGGAGAAATATACAACGAGATGGTATAATTTGTTTATGATTTATAATATGAGTAAACAAGACAGTTCATATTTTAACTTACGTAAAACGAGTTCTATCAGATTATCTTACTCTAATATCACATTGTAATTGCTTTTATATTAGAATTCTTGTTCATAAGATGAGGGAGAATCCTGGAGTTATGTGTAAATGCAATGGGAGCCTCATATGAAAAATAAGTGGAGTAGATAGGATGCATGAATGATTTGATATGATGTGAATTTTGATCCATCCAATACTCAAAAGACTCTAGTTTCTTGCGTTCAAATTGATGCGAACCCTCTTCTTGTATAATATTACAAAATATTAAGAAAATTATTTCACTACAAATATTGTCAAAGTTATTAAATTTATCTCTCATATATTTATCAAAAGATGTGACAGTGTATTTCATTTCTTCAAATTTCGACTCATTTTGAATTGTGCCAATTAGAAATATAGAATCAGAATTGTGACGAGTATATTGACGCATCATTCAAAGAAAACTTACAAAATTATAACGAATGCAGCCTTGAAGTTGATTCAATCATGGCGCCTGACCTAATGAAGCATGAATTTGACATTATAATGCATGCGATGGTGGTAAGAAAGTCAAAAGCTAGTTATCATATACACCACATTAGGTAAGAATGAGTTGTAAAGATGTGTACCTCTTACCACATTACATTACCTGCATTCCATAAAAACTACACTTTTTAATTAATATTCGCAACATTTGCCTCACCAATATCATTACCATCACCATTGACACCGTCGGTTCTACTAGCACCACCAACTCTGTCGCTATTTTTCTACCGAAACCACTGAGCTCATAGTCATTATAACTCCTATTACAAGTGACATCGTATTCGCTCTTATCATCACCACCACCACCACCACAATTTAATAATTTTTATCGTATTGAAATAGATTTACAAAACAAACAACTTTACAAATGGTATTCCTTTGGATATTATTTTTATAAGTTATATCATTTGAAGTTCACCATTACAACCTGGATAATAGACTATTAAGTGTAAAAGTGGAAATCACAAGTTTACTCAACAACACATTATTTTATTTTATTTTCCAAGCCAAGGGAGTTTAATTAAAGACTAACAGAAAGGTTTATATCATTAGCTAAAATATCAAAAATCCACTCAGGGCACAATTGGTCCCAAACATGGTTATCACCTACTCTAGACACAAGGGCCGCAACCTTAAGTTGGTATTGGTTGATTATCAACGCAAAAATTTATTTATTTGGGTATGAAGTCCATGTTAAAATAAAAAATGTCGAACTTAATTTTCAGTCCCAAATAAAAAATAAAACTAAACAATAATTCAAACCCAAAAAAAAAAAGAAGGAAAATTGATTGCTTTACGTTAGAATTTGGAAGACTTGAAGACAAAGGCATGACTTCAACAGTGAGAAAAACATGGCATCATGGAAAGAATTGGGCTTCGGGTTTCCGCCCGACATGCCGCAAGATTCATTCGCGATTCGCTTAACCCGATTCGGTCAACCAACCAACTTGCCCGAAACGTTTCTTTTGCTCTAATCACTCTCCACTCGCACACACAATAAACCATTAAAATATTTAGCACGCCTTGCAGTTTTTCTGCTCCCACGCCGTTCCGTAATCCGTGGGTTCCACGTTCCTTCTGGATCATGACACGTGGCGGAACTCACCATCATCGTAAGGCGTATGTGCTGGTGGGGATGGGTTGAGAAATTCTAGACTGAGTCTGGCGCCGCAATTGAAGAGCTTGTCCCACTCGCGTGGTCCTGCACGTGACATGTTGGCTCTCAAATTACGAACAAAATGATTGAGTGTATTTTATACGTAGTGCGACATGGTTGATGTAGGTATCTCCAATTAAGCCAATCAATTGGGGAAATCGAGTTCAAATGTAAATCCTCTTTAAATTTAGACTTGTTAATTCTACATCTGACTGTTTGCGGTTCAAATCCTTCTCCATCTCTTTCTAACTGTGGTTACCGAAAATAAAACCAAAGTTAAGAAATCCAAACCCAAAGTCAAGTATTCCCATGTAGCCTGCTTTACCATTTGTCTAGCTTCTGATAGACGAAATAAAAAGGGACATCCTCCACCATCCGATATGTAATCATGACATCAGATACCTTCTTTTTGTGTCATATCTCCTGATTATCAACGGCTGTCATGGCACCTTTATGTCTGTGTCACTCAAACTACAGTTGAACTTTTGTTTAGTCTTTTGGTACGCGCACGCGACTTTCCATTAAATATATAATTGCAATTAATAATTAAGCTTGAAGATTAGATCGTGGAGAAGATTAGGATTAATTAGTTAATTAGATGAGTTTTTCATCATCATCTTCATCTAGAGCTAGATTCTTCCATTTGCTTGTAGAATGTGGTGGGGGCTGTCTTAATCATTCAAAATTTAGAAACCTACACTAATTTATATACCGGCACTATTACACCATCCTATAAATAATATACATGTTTTTTTTTTAAATAATAATATTATACACTTCTAGAATTGTCAACCCACAAAATGGAAGGGAGTTGGTATAGTGGTAACCCAATTATTTCATCACTAGCCGTCCATCAACTTCGACTCTCCTCACTTTGGTGAACTAAGCTTATTGTGGGGATAAGATTTTATATCATACTTGGCCATGTCGAACATAGTGGATCATCATGCCTTATAGGAAGACTCTGGATCATGCACTAAAGAATGCATAGATAACGATTGTCAGCTGTTAATTGATAAGATCAGTTTGGAACCACAAACTAACCATTTTTAATAATTTATACTAGTATGTTTTTAAAGATAAAAACATTACGTATGTTATGATATAATATCAGACAATCAACCTAGATCATACATGTAAATCGCATTTGAAATAATATTTGATAATATAACATCTATACTTACATTCAAGGTTAGTTTGTTTACTCGTGTAGTTTGAGAAAAAGCCGAAAATTTTAGAGATTATTAGTGTAAATAACTATAATATAATGTGTACCATTACAATCAAGATTAGTTTGTTTATTCATCTACAACATCATGAGAAATATTTTATTGCTAAACCGTTAGGAAAATAAAGAAGAGAAGTTCATGTTGTCAGACTGCAAATCTGAACCACGTATATGTCTATCCCTTTCTTTATTTTGAATGTATTTATGAAATTTTATATTTTTATTATCCTAATTGGTTGTATTATTTGTGGAGAGTTTTGTCAAAACTCAAAAAAGAGGAAAGGAAAGGACAAAGGCTCAAAACTACAAGAAGGTGTGAACGCTATACAATGGTCAACAAGCTTGGCAACACATTTAAGACGCGACCAACAACTAGTCCACCGACAGGTGTCCGTTTGCGAAGGACACGTGTCCATAAATCAAGCATGGAAGAGGGTACGTGGCAGGTTTCCATTCGCTCTGGTGCATTCAATGAATGAGCCTTACGTCACGAACAGAACCGGGGCTGGATGAGAGAGGGACGTAACAATTAAAAAAACGGCAAGTGGGGCTTAGAGTGAGGTAATTGGGATTAACGATGCGATTAGCAGAGGCAATTAAGAGGCCCAGGGTCTTTATATATTGGGAGAAGAAGGCAGGTGCTGAGACAAAAACACAGTGAGGACGAGTGATATATTCACTGCAAAAAAAAAAGGCAAAAAAAACAGTGTTAGAGTTGAGATCAGAGCGATTGTGTTCTTGGGTTTTCTTCTTTAATTTTATTTTCCCCCCCCTCTCTGTAATCCCCGCTTCTCTGAATCCCTTTCTGTTAATCATCTGTCTTTCAAAGTTATGATTTTTGGGTTTGTTTTTCAAATTAACAAAAAGCAAACTTAGAAGGATTTCTCGAAAGCCAGGTGTTTTCAGAATCGAGATCCAGGTTTTATATAATTATTATTTTTTCTTTTGCTGCTTGGTTAAGTTTTTAGTTTTATTTTTCTTTTGAAAATCAGTTTGGAGGGTGATTTTTGGTCCCTCAAGGTTGGTTTTTTTTTTTCTTCTTCTTAATTTTCTGGGAGTAAAAGAGGTTGTTTATTTGAAATCTCTTTCTTCCAATTTTTCTGGGTTTTGTCTGTATTTTCTGTAAAAACCCACTACTTGTTCTTTAATTTTGATAAGAACAGGTTGATTTCTAGGTACAAGTTTCAGCATTTTATTTTCCCCTATCTTTTTATTTTGTCTAAATTTTTAATTGCTAGTGTTTTGCGATTTGTGAGAGATTTGAAGGAGGCATGGCAGCTACAATGGATTTCTACAGTAGCAGAGCTTTTCAATCTTCATCAGATCCCTTTAGGGGTGAGCTGATGGAAGCACTTGAGCCTTTTATGAAGGGTGCTTCTTCATCGCCACCCAGCTCCATACCCACAACCCCTTCTCCTCCTTCTTCAACCTCAAACCCTTTTCTTCCTTCTTTCCCTTCTACCTCTTCCTCCCCCTCCTACAACAACAGCTACCTCTCTTTCTCTCCTTCAATCCCCACCACCACCACAATCCATCAGCCCAATTTGTACCAAGATGGTTGCTCCACCTCCTCTTCCATGACCCTGTTTTCAGATGGGTTCTTTGAGCAGCTGCAGCAGCAGCAACCAGGCTCAATTGGGCTGAACCACCTAACCCCTTCTCAGATCCACCAGATCCAAGTCCAGATCCAGGCTCAAAACCAGCCCAACCTGGCTTGGCAAAACTATCAGATTCAGCAACAACAAATTACTCTCCCAGAAAACCACCATCAATCTCATACCCTCAGCTTCCTCAGCCCCAAACCCATCCCGATGAAGCAGGTGGGTTCTTCTGGTTCGCCGCCAAAACCGACCAAGCTTTACAGGGGTGTAAGGCAACGCCATTGGGGCAAATGGGTCGCTGAGATCAGACTCCCAAAGAACCGCACCAGGCTATGGCTTGGCACCTTCGACACGGCTGAAGAAGCCGCCTTGGCCTACGACAAGGCAGCTTACAAGCTCAGAGGAGACTTCGCTAGGCTCAATTTCCCGCACCTCAGGCACAACGGCTCTTCCGTTGGAGGCGATTTCGGTGAGTACAAGCCTCTGCATTCCTCCGTCGATGCCAAGCTTCAAGCCATCTGCGAAGGCTTGGCTGAAACCCAGAAACAGGGGAAAGCAGCAGGAAAGCCCAGCAAGAGGTCCTCCGCTGCCCGAGCTCCGGCGCCGCCGCCGGAGGTGAAGGTGGAGACCTCCTCGTCGCCGGTGATGACTGATAGCGACGGGTCTGCTAGTTCTTCTCCTTTGTCCGATCTGACTTTCGCCGACAACACAGAGTTTTTGTCATGGGAAAACGCCAGTGGTTCTGAGAGCACAGCTATGTTGGAGAAGTACCCTTCTGAGATTGATTGGGCCTCCATCCTCAATTAATTAGCTTTAATTAATCATGTTTAATTGTAATTGAGTATGTTTTAGTTTGGTCAGTCAGTCTCTCTAAGTAAGTAATTTGTTTAGGGGTCTTCTTTTCTGGTGGCCACTGCAATCAAGTTTTTGGCATCTGCAGGGTTACACATTGTAGTAATTTTAGTCTAGTTTCCTAGTTTGGGTCAAATTGGGTTTGATGTTCATACAATGATGTAAAAAATCTTCATCATGGTCAGCTGGTTTTTTTCTTGCTAGCCCATGAGTGATTGAAGTTCTTTATATATATGTAATATTCTCATTTTATGTACTTGTGTCGTTATATTATATGATCCATTTGTGTTAATCATTGGTTTTAATGTTTTTCTTATCTTTTCACAAATTGATATTCTAAATTTCTATCGAACTCGGATGCAAAGAATATGCAAAAAAGTTCAATTGTGAGGAACTTGGGATAATTTTGGTATGAGGCTGTACATTTGTGTTCAAACTTAATTGATTCGTAATGGCATTTGTGTACACAAAATCTGGAAGATATTAAATTGAACATGTGATGCTGAGTCACTGGGTAGTCATATAACTCCTCATGTGGACCTACCTGAAATTCAGATTTTGCGATGGGGCGCCTTGCAGCTAAGAATCTGGAAAGTTTTGTTCATTTGGACCCATCTGAACTTCTGATTTTTTGATGGGCGCCTGCAGCGAAGAATCTGGAAATTTTGTTCTGGTTTGGTTTCTGTAGCAAGTCACGGACCTAAACATGAGTTGGTGGATAGCTTCATCATTCATTGTTGCTTTGGTTTCCCACTAGATCGAACTCCAAGAATTACAGCCAACTATTTACCAAAAAGATTACTAGCAATTATGATGGTTACCAAAGTTTTTCTCCTATTTGTCCTTTTGAGTCGCTTTTTGTAAAAAAGATTTGCCTAAACCTAGTGTATACAATGAGTCTCACATGATGATTAACCAAAATAATTCGACATGATGATTAACCAAAATAATTCGACATCGCACAACGTAAGTTACACTTTGTTACATGGAAGTTTCTCTCATATTATTTTTTATTTACCATGATGTCGTATTTCCTAATTCCGGCCAACTGTATAAATTACCATGATGTCGTATTTCTTCATGTGATCAATCATATAGTACACTAAACAAGCTCAATTAGGGGTTGGTAAAAGTTAATTAATGAAGCTCCATTTTCAATTGTGATTATTAAATTAATATCAGATGAGGAATATTGTCCCAATTCATGCCCTCATGGGACGAAACATAGTCGCTGAGGACCCTGATTTATGTGTAAGCAAATTGTTTGCCTATTATTAAATTACACCAAAACAAAATGTTGCCTTATTATAAGATAATCACATGGTGTTAGGACAATAATCACTTCCATTAAGCAGTGCATGTGCTAAGTCATTGCTCTGTTTTCTTGGTCGCACCATTTTTGAGGCAGAAGCGATTCTCCTCCTCCTGTCTCTCAAATATTTAACTCTGAATAAATAATTGACACCATTGGAGCTCAGAAGTACTTCAAGTATTCAAGATCCTTTAGTTATAAGGTCTGCACATGTTTGGTCAATGGTTATGCGTGCACAAAGCACATGCAACATTGAACTTAGATGTTGCTATCATCACACTCCAAACAACACTATTTTGCATTCTCTTAAGCTAAATTTTTGCTTTATATTTTTATACACGAAGAGTATAACATGACTGTTTTGGAGCGTAAATAATAATTATCAGATTTGGAACTTACTGGTTATTAAATCCTGTGGTTGCACTATATACCTTTGTAATGCCATTGGTATGTTGAATAAGCATTTACCTATCTTATCATAATTGAGGCGGCCTTGAAGATTAAGGGGCTTAAAACAGAGTATTAAGACACATATAGACTTCTCAGCTATTAAGTATTAAGATAGACTCCATACATGTTCATCCAAAATATTGCAATTTTCCTCTTAGCTAAAGTTAAAAAGCTATTAGGTGCCTATAGCTATGTTTAGTTTTTTTTTTTTTTAATTTGAACTTTGACGTGGATTTTCAGGAGCTTATAGCCCTATTGATAAAACACACTTCATCCTTACAACCATAACCATTGCAAGAGTTTTGATTCTCTGTCACCTTCCCGTTCCCTTAACCCAAATCAACAAATAAACTTTTCTTCTCTCTAAAACAATATGGACTTGGTTGGAGTTTTCTCCAGCTTAAAAGTTAGGAATCCCATGAGATTAGAGATCAAGCTTGAAATATGATTATATGCAACCGATTACACTTAAGACTTTCTCGAGATCAACACAATTGATACTGCACAGTCATCTTTAATGCCCCATAATTCCTTAAAAAAAATACGTCTACTGCTTAAAACGATAGGCAGTGTAGGGAAAACAAATTGTTCTTATTCTTTGGATGTCAGCACCATAGATATATATATCCATCTTTATTCTTATTCTTCCTTCCATTTCTTCCAATTTCAAGCGTGCCTTTTGGAGAAAAAAGGTCACAGCCACACGAAAAGAGTGATAAGGAAGGAGGACCCAAAGAAAAAGAAAAAGTCACCGTGTGGGGTATTTGGAACCATTTTTCGTACAAAATAAAAAAACATGGGTTGATTGTAAAGTCTAGGTAGTAATAATCATAAATCTCTTTAAAATCAAAATCTCAATAAAATACTTGTGTTCTTTACATAATATTCAAAAGCAATGGCATATAGGACTTGAAGAAGGGGGAAAAGGTGTGTGAAATGGTTAGTGGAAACGGTGCAAAGGTTGTTTTGGACGAAGGGGAAACGAAGATAGCCAATGGAATGGAATGGGAATGGGAATGGTTTTGGCATTTTGCTGTGAAAGGTAAAAAGGTTAAAGGTGATTAGATGAGTGGGGCCACCTTTTATCTGTGGATAAGCTGGGCGGAAGAATCTCAAGAAAATCATTCTAAATAGAAAAAAGCTTCCAATATATGGACGGAGATTGGAGAATGGACTGCCTTTTACACCTTTTTCTCTGGTGCTGCCGACGCGGTTTGTGTCATTGTTTTTTGTTTTGGCATTTCAAGGGAAATGGGTCCGTGTGAGATTTTTTTTATTTATTTATAGGAAAATATTTTCCTTTTTACTATGAATAGGAGCTTTTAAATTATTACCAATAGCAGTGCGACATGCGTGCATAATTATTATTATTTTTTTTATGAATTATTTTTGCATATGTATCAAACTGTGATTCACAGGAAGGAGAGTCTCCTTATAGGGAAGGAGGCAAGCAGTATCCCGATAAAGAAATACTCCTCATTTTTGTGCATCACACAAGCACTACCAATGAGTCAATGAGATTCAATTTGAACTTGAGACAGTTGGTATGCAAGTCAATTCATGCAACGAGGATAACACTTTCTGCTATATCGGCCAATGACGCAATGAGTTTTCCACATGTCATTGTGTTATTGGCTGAGAATAGCAAAATAGTGTTATTCTCATTACAAGTAAGTTTTTCTGTCTGTAAAGAGATACTCCTCCTTCCTGTGTATCACACATGCACTACCAATGAGTCATGGGGTTCGATTTGAACCTGAGACCACTGATCTTCAAGTCAAAGCTTTTTTTCCACTAGGCTGATCCCCGTGTGGAATTTGCAACAATTAAGTTCTGAAGTATTGGCCTTTTAACTAAAAACAAGTTCTTAAATACATTCACCATGCAACCTAATTCCAGTTTTGCCACTCCAATAGAGTTTGGTTAGTTGAATAGCTTGCTTGGGAATGAAATGTCATGTCTATTTTCTGAGAGTCATTCCCGTTTTTGAAAGTGCCCGGTCTGTCATGACTACCAGAGCAGTACTGGGTCGAACCCCGACTCATATACACAAACGATTGAAGCTTGTATCGACTTAATAGCCATAAAGGAAAATGCTACAATGGTTTTAGTTAGTTTACTTAACCAGATGCAAATCCTACGGCATTGATTAATAAAATGAAATTTAGTAGAAGAAATGGGTAGAACTATGATGCATCACGAGTTCAATTTCATCCGATGTGAAAAAAGCAAACTTAAAAAAAGAAAAAGAGTAATTAGGTAGGGGTAGGGAGAGAGAGTTTCTGATTTTCCAATGAGATATCCCGCAAGAAATGGAAAAGCCCCTTTTTTTAAATCTTTCAAGCAGTTATGCACATCAAGACAGAGATTACAAAACTGTTTCAACATTTTGGCACTTGGCATGTCTAAATTAAGGAATTTCAACCTAATTCACTTGATCAAGCCAGTCATCACAAAACTTTAGTCTCTGGTTAAACGATGCCCTGCCCAACCACATGATGAGCGCATTACATGCTTCCTCATCCCTAGATTTGATTTTGTCCCCAATGCCATTGACTGGCAGACCAACAAATAGAGCAGCAGCTATTATGCCAGTGGAACCATTCAACTAAATTTGCCAATTTCCATCTTCTTCTTGATTGCCTTCTGACCATGGTATATGAATGAATCTAATATCCCCGAAACAGTAAAAACTCCTGGAAAAAAAAAACAAAAAAACCAGTGCTTATCAAAACAATAAGGGAAGAAAAACCAGGAATAGCGATTAGAGAGAAAGCATTGTATAAAATGTTCCACGAGGCGGACTAGAGGTAGCTAATATTATAAGGAGACCTACAATTTAAAAACAGAGCCAAAGGAACATAGCATGATGAAAAAGGTTTAGTTCAAGATGACTGATGACTAGTGTAAATGATGTTAATAAGGTGGTTAAACAATAGAAAAAGGAAATGACAAATTTAACAACTGAAACCATATAACTTCACAATCCTTGAAAATAACCAGAAAAACCAAAGATGGAAACCGTAAGATGTCGCTCATCGATAGAATCAATCAAAGATGGGAGGGAGAAATTATATTACCTCCTACTATGGCACAAACGTTTGTCAGGAAGTGCAAGAATGAAATATGCTCCTCTGTGAAAGTTACCTGCAACATGCAACTCAGCCTCATAGGAATAATGTTCAACAGCAGCAGCACAATATATATATATATATATATAAATCTCTTTACATTAGTTTTTGAACAAACTTTGGAATTGAATAAGCAGTAAAACCCACCTTTATTGGAGAAAGATCGTAGAAGAAAAAAACTCCAGGAAGGTACTGAAGGTTGCCTACTTCTGTACCCCTAAAATGTTCAGTCACAGAGAACTGCAAATTCCAATTATTAGTTCAGAACATGTCATCTTACACTAGTACCAAACAAAATTCAGAAACTGCAGAATCTTTTATTCTTTTCTTAGTTTGAGTTTACTGCACCTGATTTGATTGGATAGTGTGTCCACTCACGTCTGTATACACAGTAGGTACAACCTGAAAAATGAAAAGGATGCTTAAAACCATTAAAGAAAAAGGCATGATCTAATAAAGACAGCCAAGGATAAAAGGCAACTATATCAGATGGAAAATTAAGAGTGGCTGTAAATGGCTTCACCAAAAATGCGCTTTTCATAGGTGGAATATATTGTATGAGCAGACAGGCAATACATATGTTTAAAGAGTATCTACATTACCAAATACAATTAAATATGCAGAGAGTAAGGGAATTAGGATGATTGGGGACTCAAGATAAGATCTATGATATACCCATACACAATTGGCCCAGAGGTTTATATTTAATTCAACTCAAAGGAGAGAACAAGGTTTTGGGCGAAAGTATAAATGAAGCAGATAGCCAGCAAGTTAAACCAGTGTCATCATTCAATACCAAATATGTGTATGTTCTGAAATAAGTCAGTTTTCCCCCCAATAGCATGCTTTCACGTAAGACATTCCCAACTGTCAACTTCTAGCTGGAGTACGCTATGTAATGATAAAGGGGCAAAAGGACTAATTCTCTTCCATCTACAAAAATATCCATAGTCCAACAAAAACATCTAGGGCAAAAATGTCATGGAATCTAATAGCTCTCTTCCCGCCCCAGCCCCCCTTCTCCCATTTCCCCTGCTAACTTAAAACCCATGTTTTGTGTGTGCACGCGCGTGAGTGTGTGCATGCACATGCTCATAAATGTAGCTCTGTATATGTGTATACATATGTATTTGACATAATAACTAACAACAAGAAATAGTAAATCCTGTGAATTTAAGCTCTAAATCTTTCGCAAGTGGATTTCAAAAGCTGTGGTGAAAAGAAGTAAATAAACTGCAGACACTATACTAGTATGGAAAAGAACAAAACAAATATAAGACCCATGGTTTCTTTGGTTTCTTTCCATTAGACTAAGAATACTAGTTAACAAAATTGAGAGGCAACCCTGCAGGCACTGTACCTTGATAAAATATTGATACATTCCACTTGGTGTTGCTTGTGCCCAGTGCACGCTGATAGTTGAAAAACCAATATATAGCATATATCAATAATTATGACGTATAAATAGCTAACACCTAGAGGATTTCAAATGTTTAGAAATAAATAATGCTGACTGGATTTGGAAATGAAGGAAGAGAAGAAAACATACCCATCAAGAGGATTTACAACACCAGGGAAATAGTCTCCAAAAGACAATCTGTTGATCGTGTGACTAATCTGTGTCATGCAATATAAATTAATTAGGAGACTTTTCTGACAATGCAGGGTGGAGTTTATAAAAATTGATTTCAAGGAAATTTGCTTATCATATAAAATTACAAATCTCTTAATCTTTTCATTACAACCATATCACATACAAAGAAAACTAGAAAGATCCAGGATCAGGTCTTACATTGAAACTATCCTTTTGAAATGCCAGCAGATCATGCACATGAACATTTGATTGTTGAAAGCTTTTCCCAGGTGCAAAATGGAAGTTCCCAGCTACCTTGTTGACTTCTAAGAATCCATATATATTGCATCCTTCACCTTCTTCATCTTTAATTCTTTGCAAAAAACCTTCTCTTTTGCACTGTTATGCAACACATACCATTAGCAACACTAAATGCATAAGATTAAGTTTATACTCGCATATAGACATCACAACAATAAATATTTCTCAATTTCCATTTCTCATTCAGATTCAAGATCTCAAGCTCACCCACCTGGTCAATCACATCTGGATTTGAAATTGCCCAACCTTTCTTTCGGTAAGCTTCACGGACGTCTTCACAGGAATTACAACAATCCTCATCAGCCTGCAGTAATAAACAAACTTAAAAAAATAAGAAACTCATAATTAAAGGAAATTCTTTTGACTCGAACATCTTTGTATAGAATGATTATCACTTGCGATGAACAAACTTTCAGCTATATTTACAATGCCTCTCAAAAATGGCAGCACAAAATCCGAAATGAAAACATTGTCTGCATACAGAACGCCCAGGAGAAATGAAATACAAAGGAAAAACTAGAGCAATGGATGGAGGCCAAAGTGACAGATATAGCACCCAAAGTATAAGCCATTTCTGAAATTGTTCCTCTTGGAAGCTGAAAGTAATCAAGTTGAAGTGGTTGATTAAGATTAAGTGATTGTGAGCTACATGTATTTAGACAACATTAAAATAGAAAATACAACACAATGAACAGAGCTTCACAGAAATAAAAGGCCATTTCCTTTGCATATCCTATTACAGTCTACTAAGGCATTGAATCGGTATATCTATATTATTATAGAAATTCTGTTGTTGGAAATATATGATAATGAGATGCTCAATATACTTCCACTATTTTAAGAAACAAAGAGAGTATGATAATTGAACACTACCCCATTTCCAATCAGTTTCCTGTTTTTACTCTCATCTTCCTTCCCTCAACAAAACACTCACCCTTATCCTCTGCAACCCAGTGTTCTCTCTTCCCAGTACTAGCTTCCATCATAATGCAAACACGTGTGAGAATCTTTCTAGTTTATTGTTAGAAAATTTAGTTCTTTGGAATTAGAACACAATTGGATCTGAAAATAGCTTAAGTTCACGTGCCACACCGCAGCTGCATATCATAATCAGCATCATTAACAGATACAGGATGCATTAATAACAACTATCTAGTTCAGCATTCCCCATGGTACTGCACTGTAACGCGTACACTAACAAATTCCAACATTATATCTAACTCAAATCTAACATAAAGATCCAGACAAACAAACATACCGCTTCTGCACCATAACAGGAACCACAGTATGTCTCGTTGTGCTCAAGCCTGCCACCATGTCTCTGTAAGGGCTTCTCAATCTGTGTCAAGGAGTAACAGGTATAAGAGAATGAGAGAAGATGAGTAAAAACAAAGAGAAATGATCTAGATCCTCAATGCAACTCATTTACAAAATTGCAATTGCTGACCAAAGGAAATAACTATCACGGTGAACTTCTTAGTTCCAGAATATTTTTAACTGTGTTATGTATCAAATGTAAATGAAAAGAGACAGTTCTAAGAAATGTACTTCAAACAACATTATACTACTAACCTTGGGTGCACCAATTCCATCTGGCCTTGATTCTATAACATTTCCATGGGAGTCTAATCTTTTTTTGATTATGTCATGCTTCTGCAATTAAATAAGAATGAGAAATTATAAACAAGTCAATCTTGAAAAACAAGCACAAGGTGACGAGTGTAGGGCACAGTATAATTGTGTGTGACTGAGTAGAAAGCAAAAGTTATATCACATCACCGATCAATTGTGATACATACTACATCCAAATGCTGCTCGCCACTGATGTCCATGGCATCAAGACTTAGTATAGAACAAGGAAGAGCAGAAAAGGTTACATCAAACTGCACTCGTAAATGCCAAAAAGCATATGCACCGGTTAGTTTAAGTGAACAATCGTACCGTATCTCAAAGTCAGATTCTTGTAGAAGAAGAAAAAAAACATTACATTGATACGTAGTGTTTCTCCTCTTGAAGTATCTACCACAAGCTTTGTTTCCGTTACCGCATGAAGATATAAACCTGAACCAACGTAATGAAAATTTAACATATTAAGAACAACATTCTGACATACTAAGTCTTCATGCAAAAAGAGTTTCCATGATGATCCACTAGGATGCCAAAAAAAAAAATGCAGCTTTACATAACTTGGAATTCAGAATTCAATCATTTTATGTTCCTATTACTACATTATTCAAACAGAGCAATTCAACAACAAACCCTAGAAAGCGAATAGATCCTCCTTCCAAAACCAAACCAAACAATCATGGAGATCTATTAACACGGAGAAATTGCATAAACATACACAAATATAACAAGACAAAACAGGAAAAAAAAAACAAAAACAAGGAAGAAGGAGACGTACGAAGCTCGGAGAGGAAGAGCAAGAGCATGACAATGGAGGAGGCGAGAGTGATGACGCCACCAGAGAGCGTGCGACTGTAGAAATCTTCATTGATTTTGGGATAGGCGTCCAAATTCCGAAGCCTGCTCATCATATTCTCCATTTTTGGTCTTCCTTCTCTGCCCAATTTGTTGTCACTATCTCAAAGATCTGATTTTTCTTCACGATTTATTACACTAATCCCTCACCTAATGTCTCTGAAACCGAAATTGAATCACTTTCTGAAATTCGATAGAATTGAAACCTAAACACCCCGTCGCAATTCAAAGCAAGGAGAGACAGAGACACAGATTTTATTGAAGAAAAAAAGGGAAAATTGCGAACGGGGCGTCCAAGTTGATTTTGGCTTTCGCCTTTCAGAAACTGCTTGTATTTGTTTTTTATATTTTATATTTATTTTTATATTTATATTATTTTTTAGGAGAAATTGGTGGTGGGAGCTGTTTGTTTGTTTCTTGCCACTTGCCGGGAAATGAGAATTCGGGTCTTTTTTTTTGCCAATATTTATTTATTCTCTTTTTTGCGTTGTAAGGATTTACTATTCTATTCTAGTCTCTGTATTTTCCGTTAAGTGTTTTTTTTTCCCTTTTTCTCGTTACATTTTTAGATTTTTTGGCCGAAAAATAAAGTCCTTGTCTCTCTAGATTTACGTTGGAATGTAATGTAAGAAGGTACCAACGAGCTTGGGACAAAACCCGAAACTTTAGATTTGGGAATTTCAGGTTCGGGTCGAGTCTGCCGGACTGCGATTTCAGCTTGGGCTCAGATCAAGCTCACTTCATCATACTCCTTGATGGGCTGGGTTTTTTTTATATTATTTTTTATTTGAGGTTTGCTACCTACCAATGCTTTTGTGGTTGGGGAATGAGACCAATACAAACTTGGGCTGGGCTTTCTTTGTAGTTAAAATTTGGGCACGAGACACAAACCATTGTAAGAGTCGAAATCAAAAATCGAAAATTGAAATATACTAACCAGGTCTTGATCTAATGATACTTTTCTTCCAAATATTAGGAAGAGATCGTAAGATTCAATTACCTTGCCTCCACTGATTAAAAAAGGAGTATATAATTTTAAGTTACATTCGACGATATCAAAAAGTAAAATTATGTGATTTCAGCTGATCAAGTTAGATTGATTAGATGAGAGATGAAGTCATTGTCTTGTATCAAAATGACCTCTATAGGAGTAGATATAAGAACATTGGACATAAGAATTGATTCTTGCGTTTCCTTGCCAAATGCAATTAATGGACTATTCGCACCAAAAAGTTAATGGAGTCGGTTATGCTTACGAGATGATGCATGAATCTTTGTATGATATCTTTGAAATTTAGCAGCCTCTTTTGGATCCATCAATCAATTAGTTATAATAATTCTCTCACAAATCTGTGTGCCATTGTCCTTGTCATGAAGAAAACACAGCATTGATAACTTTGCTTTAAGATTTAGCATTCGTATTAGAAAGGTAATTAAATCACATCAAAAGTTACATAATTTTTATGTAACACGTAAAAGTTCTCTTCCCTGTTTTCTCTTTCATCAAGTATAAGGTCTTAAGATAAATATGTCGACTATAAAAATCATAGGGCTCTTCTTGCGCCACATTAACCACTAAATTACAAAAGATCATGACCAAAAGGATCCTACTTGGTGCCGTAACATCCAAAATAATTCTGTCCACTATGTGATTTCTTTCTTCATTCTTTTAAAAGCACGTGAAACTCTACTCATCCAACTTTGGAATGCATTTTGTACTTCAACTTCTGCCTGTCAATATCTTGGGTGCGCAGATATCTAATCCAAACATGAGCAAATTTGAGAGCAAATCAAATTAGAATTTCCCATTTGCTGCGTGTGGGGAGTTGTCTTTGATTCCACCAAATGGAGTTAAGAAGAATATAAAAAACATAGTTCAATTGTACAATGATTGTACTGTCAAATACTTTATTCACAACTTTGAGTTCCTAGCATATATGGATGTGAATCATTTTGACTCAGACTTTTTAAGCCAAAGATTTCCCTAAATCCCCACTGACCAAGTTTTTATTTGAATAATGCAAATATTGAACAAGAAATAAAGGCTTGGTTTTATGTCAAATCTGGCTTACCATCTTCTCCATTTCTTTTCATGGACCTCAATCATTAAGTAATGGATGGAGGTAGTAAAAGAAGAAGTTATGCACGAAATTATTAGGGATCAAAGTGGAAGGGGAAAATGCGTGAAGATGACATGTGTGTGACTGAGTGCAGCTGCTGTAACCCTATATAGAACAGTTCATGGCTCAAACATGCCGATATAAGTTGATTGATCAAGTTTCATTTTGCAATCTAACAAGTGAGAAATTTCATGCATGCATATATATGAGAAACAAGACAGGAATGCGACGTGCATGTCCTTGACAAAAATTATAAAACTTATGGGAAACAATATCCCATATCCGGGGTAAAACAAAATAAAGAGTTTTTGCAATCTCTTTGAAGGTATTGGACGCTACTCGTGTGACATATATATATACAATGTGGCTATTTACAATGTATTTGGATAAGTAGCATGAGATTTCGAAATGGGAGAATTTTAAAAAGATAAGATTTATAGTATTTAACATGACGAAAACATAAAAGAAATCATTTAATGTTAGAAGATATAAATTCCACAGTTTCAAACTAATAAGCTACGATTAGAATGCTTATGGAAAATTTAAATTGTCTTGAAGTAGAATTAGGACAAAATACACCTTATCATAGGAGAGTAATGGATTTGAGATGTAACATCTATGAGAGCAATGCGTGGCAATCAATTCGACTTTAGACATCCTAGTTAGTGCCCAAGGCACTAACAGAAATAATGAGTTAAAGGCACTTTAAGATCTTGGCAAGCATGGGGAATTCATCGATGTGTTATCAATCTTAGCCTAACTTCGTAAAGCTACTTAATTTTATAGCAATGATTTTGTCTTAGGATGTTTCCATTAATTTGTCTCAAGTACAATTATCTTGATTTTTTCAAATTAAAAAACCAGAAAATGGAAAGAGAAACCAGGAGATTCCTTTAGTAGAATATTAGAGGAGCAACTTAGCTATCATTGATAATTTAAAGCAACTTCCTCATTATCCCATTATAATCAATTGGAAAATCTTCTTGCATGCCTCATATGTTCTTAATTAGGCGCTTTGTTAAGGCCTTAAGAGGAACATAACACAAACTACAAAAATAGTGTTTTTCTCTTGCACTCCCGATTTCACGCTCTCCTCTAGCATTACTGATCCTATGGAAAATATGTTTGTTTAAAGAAATCTAATAACGCCTCTCTATTTCTTTATGCGTGGATAGTGATACAAAGTAGTAGAAAAAGAAAAGAAGATTGAAAAAACTAAAGAATTACGGGTGGATGTGAATCCAAATTAGTCCCATACATTGCACATTACTCAAAACCTAGACATATACACATGGAAAGCTACCTTAATTAGGCAGCCCCAAACAACCCACTAAATGCTTAATTCAAAATCATAATAGAACAACATTTAGCTTTTGATCTATCTCTACTTGTTCTTAATGCCCCACTCTACAAATTATTAAAATCCATACAAATCTAGAAAAAGAAAAGGGGGAGAGGATATTCAGAAGGTGCTTGGTGGGGGACTAGGGTAAGATGAATTTTTAGAGTTTGAGTGGGGGATGGTGGGCATTTTAGTGGGCTTAGCACTAGAGCATGATTTGTGGGCCCCTGATGAATCATTGCCAGGCCAACTCCACATGTCACATCAGATAAAAGGAAAGGGAGTGGGCCCATTTTTATATCATGCAGCGTCTGGTTTTTCTTTCTTAGTGGAGGCCCATTTTCTTAACTGAAAAAACCATTAGGTGTTTCTTTGTTGTTGTGGCAGTTTTTTCAGTTTTAGCTCTCTTTACCCTATTATGTCTTCTGGAATTAGATTGCCTTTTCTATTTTTGGCTAAGGATTTCTGCAACGATTCAGGAGGCTAGCAGCAATGAATGGCTCCATTCTTTTCCAATTTTTGTTATAAAACTTTTATGTTATTTATTCATTTGGGTGGGGAGGAGTGGCTTATAAGTTATATGTAATGGAGACAGATTTTTTATTTTTTTTTCTCATGATTCACTAAAAAGATGGCAAGTATATGGCTTACTGTGCTTAAATGATCACAACTTGATATTATTTTTGGAAGTTGGTGAACCGTGCGTTTATTTATTCATTTTTAATTAGCTTTAATTGATGCTTGATATCGTAGATATCAACTTGTTAAACCAAACAACTACACGTATCTCACGTCTTAATATATGTTGTATACGTATTTAGCTCAAATCAGACAAAACCGGAATTGTTGAGACTGATGATCAGATTGCCTGAAAACTAAGTTCTCACAAGTACATATTTATTTACTATGCAGTCAACACGAGAAGGTTCGATTGGGTGAGGAAAATGGTGGCGTCAGTGCTTCTAGCTGTGCGTAACGTGATGGCTTATGCTCATATAAGTCATATCTCATTTCTCGTTCTAGGTATCTATGTGCTAGCTATTCAATCAAATACATATCTGCACGCTTGGTGTGTTTGAATTGTATTCCAACTTTACGAGGGAGCACGTGTGTTTGTGCCACTTTTGATGCAACCATCATTTTGATTTGATGCCTTGTCAATCAAGTGAACTAATTCACACCTTGTTGGATGCCATTTCATTCTTTGATCTTTACCTTTGGGAAGGCTTCAAGCTTCAACTATGAAAATAAATGATGCACTTACAAATTGTTAAGATTTCAGAGGACGAATTTTTAGCTCACCTCTAACAACATTGATATTATTTTAACTTAACCACATATTTAATAGGTGTGGGTTTTATACAAAAGACATCGATGTTATTAGGAGTAGAATTATTTATTATATGAGACTTTTATTTTGTTAAGTTTTCGATGTGGGACTCGTGTATTCTTTAAGGCCATCTCCAGTCATAGGGCTAAATGTAGTCTATGACTAAAAATTTAGCCCTCCAAAATATTAATTTTTTAAAGAATAGTACATTACTGAATTTTTCCATCTCCAACCATGCAAGACTACATTTTAGGGTCCTTCATATTTTATTATTTTGAGAAAGGGAAGTGGGAAGTGCTTTAATGTTTGGTGGTTGAAAAGCACATGATGGGGCCCACTATGAATTTGGCCTAAGCCAAAGCTAGGCTACATTTGGCCAGGTTGGAAGGCTAAATGGCCAAATTTGGCCAAAATTTTATTTAGCCTATGGTTGGAGATGACTTTTGCATTATTTTAGGGTTATATTTGGGATATAGCCTATGGTGGAGATGGCCTAACACTCCTCCTCACGTGGGACCACTTTTTAGTAGGTCACACGTGCAATCAATTCCACATTAGTCACTTCTTTTTTTTCTTCTTCTTTTTTTTAAAAAAAAAAAAATTTAATTTGGGGTTTGTTTGATTTTGATTCAATTTGGGGTTTTTGTTTGATTTGAGTTTTTTTTTATTTGGGTTTAATCGGGCCCAGTCAACCAACCTGGCTCTGATACCATGTTAAGATTTCATAGGAATGGACCATTGGCCCACCTCTAGAAACATTGATATTATCCTCAACTTAACCACTTGTTTAGCAGGTGTGAGGTTTTATACAAAAGACATCGATGTTATTAGAAGTGAATCATTTATTATATGAGACTTTCTATTTTGTTAAGTTTCCAATGTGGGACTCGTGTATTCTTTAACACAAATTAGTATAAGTTAGGATCAATTATAATTCTTTTCACTTTTATAGTTTGAAAGAAAAATTTGTTTTAAACATTTTAGTAAAATGTAAAAAGCTTAAGAGGGGTTGTTCCAGCTACGTAGCAATGTTGAGTGGTAGTCAGTTTTTAATTAGGCCGTACTTAACACTTTCAACTAACTACAACAGTGTTAGACGGTTACTTAGAAATTCAAACTCACTTGAATAGAGAAGTGCAACGTCTTGTTAACAAAGGTTGTAATTTTTTTCTTTTTTTCCCTTTTTGGCGTCAAAGAAAGAGTGAACAATTTGTAAAACCCTTGCACTTTTCAATGCATCCCAAAGCTTTCTTTGCCCATAAGGAAGTAAAATGTCTTGGTTGCCGTTGCAATCCAAAGTTTGGTCCATAGAGATTTTGTTGTCGCCGCCTAAAAGGTTTCCCCACGACTTTTGTCATCGAAGATACCACAACAAACATGTATGTCCACTTATGATTATTTCCAGTTAAAAGAATCTTTGACCCATTAGGTCCACCGTCGACATATATAATTAGTATGACTGAGATTAATCAAAATTGAACCTAGATTTTCAATTAAAATTTTAAGATAATTTTTCTCACGGGATAAAAGTTAAAAAGGTCATTAGGTTTCCGTGTGAGTACTTCCTTTGTCGGTAGTTTTTTTTGAAAATAAAAAAAAAAAATCAGTGGAGGTCCCAAGCTCTTTCTACTTGATTAAGTGCCTTATAATAAAAAAAATTAGGTTAAGAATATTATAGACACCAACTCTTAACCTAATTTTTAAAATTCTAAAAATGCAGCAACATTTTATTTGATATTTGAATTCACATTGAAAATATATATTTTTTTTCGTAAGCATAAAGTAACTTTCATATTGTGTGCCACATTTCTAATATAACAAAAGTCATTTGATCTCATATCGATTAATGTAAATTAATCCATTTTAAACGTAAAAGACCAAAAAAATGACTTTTAAAAACGACAAAACCATTCGCAATATAAACCTTATCTTTGAAATAGAAGAGTCTAAATACTTTTTTCTCGAACTATTTATTGAATATGCTTTGGGAGAAGCTTCGTGTGAGACTTTGACCTTTTTTTTTAAATTGTAATTTTAGAATTTGGTTTTATTCTTGACAGAATTTCAAGTCGATATTAGCTACCTAGAAAGTGCTAGCGACTTTTAATTATATTTCTTAGTCAAGTAACACAAAAACATGTGGGACTCTAAAAATGAAACTAACTTGGACAAGTGGCCAAGTGGTGAAAGGGAAACTCGAGGAACTTCTTTCATCTTTTTAAGTATATGAGTGGAAGTTTCTTTCATCGAGTCCCATGTCAAAATTGAGAAAATATGAGCGAAAATCCTTAAAACGACAAAAACAAAAACTTTAAATATTTAAGAAAATTGAGGTGGATAGCCCTTTTGCCTCTCTAATCTTGGAGAAAGGCTTTCAAACAGGGCGTCAATAACACAATGACATATGAGATAATTTTTTCATGTCTCATTGTGTTATTAGTTGAAAATTACAAGGTAGTGCTATTCCCGTTACAAGTAAGTTTTTCTACTAATCTTGAGGCCATATTCCACTTAGTTCCCAAAATTTGAATGGTTATATTGTCAACCTCAATGTTTTGACAACATGTACATGTTTACGATCTCTGGGTTTTGTTAATATGGCCATAGTGTGAGCTTCATGTATCCATACCAAGTTTTAATTGAGGATCTTTCAAATACTTTATTTGTAAGATATTTTTGTAGAATCCATTTCATATTGTATTTTAATGATTAGAAGCACCTAAATTTAAAGCATTTCCTCAAATTTCATCTCTCCAAATAGATGTCCCTCAAATAAGAAATCCCTCAGTATAAAAGGAGAGACAACACAAGCAACGATAGATTAACGAGTTAATTAACTAAAATGTCACAGATCAAATTGAAATATAAACTAAAGTACAAGGATTGAAAGTGCAACTAACCCTTTATTTCATTAATATGAGATATCATGGAAAAGTAAATCAAACATATGACCACATGCGAGTATCCTATGTTTCCTTAATCTACATGCGATATCGGGGTGTTCATGTGATGTGAGTGTATGAGTGAATACTTTTAGTTACTTTTGCTAGAAGCCTCTGGCACCAATTAATCCAAGATTTGATTTAAAAGAAAAAGAGAAGCAAATAATGTACCAAAATGAAGGTTCTTATTCTAGAATTAGGCTACCAAGAGAGAACTCATTCTAGCAAATATAGTAATAAGATTTGATCAACTAAAACACACGTTTATGTTCACATAATATGGCACGTAGTTAGAACTAGGACTAATATTCCTTTGCATTATTGGTGTCCCTCAGGCAATCAGAATTAGAATATTAATTATTTGAAAGGAGAAGTAATTACATTAACTTAACCAAAAAGTTATTCCTTTTTTTAATGGCCTAATTCAATGGTCTCATGGCTTTAATCTTCCTTTTGCTTGCCTAACTCTGTCTTTTTGACAATCAGTATATCTACCTGAACTTTGCTATACTTCTCTGTCACGTTCGGCTTCAAACTTCAAAGCATCTCTGCCACCGACTTTGACTAATGACAATACATATGGACATGGAAACAAATTCAAAGAAAGAATCAGAAAGACCTGGCTACCTTTGGCAATAATATTTAAATTATTAGGAGATCCTTTCTTTTGTGGTACAAGTGCGTATTTCAGTGGTGTTCTTGCCTGTTATGTCTAGGCTCGCGGTAGTTTTAACGTATTTATTATAATCATGTGTGACTATGTTGGAAGTTACATTATTAATGTCGGTGTACTTTTTCATATATGAACTAACTCTAAAAATTAAGTATATGTATCTGTTCTTATAATGGCCTTTTCGTTGAATGAACTTTGAACTTGATTTATAAATGCAATGTATCGTTTTCTTGGAAAAAAAGAAAAACGAACCAGGAAGAGAAAGACAAGGAAGGTTCAACCATTGATTGAGATCTCAATACTATCACGAACAATCATTGCCTTCTTAAAAGTTCTAATTGAATGAGAGGACATATTTAATGAATTATATAGATACCAACATAAAATATTTATCAAAATTTAGAAATCAACTATGACGAAGTTATTTTTTGGTAAATGATTGTGACAATTTTTTTTTTTTAGTTTGTATTTACAAATTAGTTCTAATTTGAACAAAAATTATTTCATTTCATGAAAAAAAAAAAACCTTTTTTACTACATACATGATCTTAATGTATTAAATAAATTAAGAAGATGGCCAGTACTGGGGTGGTGCAAGTGTTGCCACCACATCAAACCTCTATTTTTAAAGGGCCTGATTTTTTTTTTCATGTGTGTATTGTATATATATATATATATGAGCGTACAACATATTTACATACTTATGTGTTTAGTAAAATTAATTTAATATAGAGCTCTTAAAATCTCAGGACCGACCTTGATTAGAATTCAACTCGAAAGTTGATCATTTGCTGGGTTGTCACTTATTTACGTATTTACCACACGAATTCAACCTTTTCATTTCTTTAATATTATTATGTGAATCCAGAAAAAGAAAAGAAAAAAGAAATTATAGTCTAGAAGTTGGACTTGGTTGGCTTCCTAATTACTGTACCTGGTCAAAGGATCGCGTCAGACCATATGCCGTAGGCGTTTGCAGGTCACCATGCAAACTCATATAATTAGGCCAATAAATTATTTATTAAAAAGAACGTAACAATTGTTAGGAAACTTCCATCCTCTTTCTTCCTCCCTGCAGTCTGCAGCCCAAACATATTTTCCTGCATCACATAATTATAATCCCAGACAAAGACGAAGAAAAGTTCTCATCATTTTCAAACTTTCAGGCACAAGCAAAAAGCCCAGCTCAGCTTTCAAAACCGAAAGTGCATGTCTATATATAAATAATTTACACATGAATCTACTAACAAATTCAACAATGTCGACCTCTTGATATTAATTTATTAATCACACACTGAGTTATGCTTTTTTCTTTATGAAATTGAAAAGAAAAAAAATCAGATAAAATTGATACGGTGCATTTGCAGACAACATAATGGAAAAGCCATTGAAAAAATATTTATAGTTGCTGGTTTTGATTCAAACAACGTACGTGGGTTAGGAGATTAGATTGGAGCTGGTTGTTTTTGTTCAGAACTATGAGATTACAAGGGGCGCAGGCACAGTCAGTGTGAAAGTAGTTGGTATTTTTAGTAGGAGAATTGATGCTTTCTGAAGTGTACCACATGCTTTATTATTTAAAAGCAGGTCTTTCTTGTTTTGCAAGTTTGAATTTTACTTCTTCTTCCTTGCTAGCTTCACTTTCAATTTAAATATTGTTCTATTGTTTGGACTCTTGTCAGGAGGAGGTCTGTGTTTGAGGGTCTTCGTATTCTTAATATATAAGTTTTACGATTTTTTTTTAGGGATACTATTTGTCTCCTTTCATGTAAGGAGAAATTCCTTTATACAAATCACGGTTTGACACATGTGTAAAAACTTCTGACGAGTCTATTGTTTCCTGGTGAGCATTAATAGACCTCAAAGAGTGCTATATGAAAATACAAATATGATGTGAAACACTTTGAAAATGATATTCATGATATTTTAAAGTTATTTGAGAAAAAAAAGTAAACCAAGAAAAAAAATCAATGCTGTAATTTATGTCGTTGTTTAGTATATAAGAGGCATCGTCATTACTTTGAGTCACATCATAAACTGACTTGACATATCATTGCATTACTAACATGGTATAAGTGGAAGAGGAGAAAAAATCGTGATTTTTTTGGATCACGAATAATAATTAGGGTCTGTTTGATATTCAATTTGAATCTAACTTTTTAAATTTAAAAACAAAATTTGAGTCCAAAATAAAGAAAATATGTTTGGTAGCCCTATTTTTAAAAACTCAAACTCAAGAACAACTAAATAACACCTCAATTATTAAAAACAAAAAATATCTGTTTTTTCAGTTTTTTTTAATAACCCACAAGTTCTCAAAATTTTAAGATTTGAAAACAGGTTTCAAGTTGCATACCAAACAAGTTTTTGAATCACAAAAATAAGAACTCCTTGTTTTTAAGAAAAATAAAAGTTTTTGAGTTCCCTATTTGAATAGGATACCAAACGCCCCTTTAATTACTGGTATAAATTGTGTTTGTACATGATTTATTCTTTTTTTATTTTTTTATAACCATGATTGCAAGAACCAACATTCTTGCTTAATTAGTGCAATTTGATTTGTAATTGATCACAAACAAACATCAAACATATAGGGAGAGATTTGGACTTGAAGTGGTCCTTGGCCATTTTGTGATCAGTGCTCCAAGATAGTGCTATAACATTGTCTTTTTCTTGCATCGTGAACAAGTTTACTACAATGGGGCCATATATATGGACCCCTCTACCCAAAATCTGCATTGTATAATGTGATTATATGCATCCAATTTGTACGTACTTATATATACAGTTATTCTCTCATTAATGTCTGAAACTTATTATCATGCGAATGTCATTATAAACAAAAAGGGAAGTAGGAGATGATTGTATTCACTATATTACACGTATTTCATTTGACACTTTTTCATTTTTGGATTGCACTTGTCTGGAGGTAGAAGATGATTTTATTTGGAGTTATGCCTTTGGTAGGAAATTTTGTATTAAAATAATTACTTGAAAAACAATGGAATAACCTGAACATTGCAAGACAGATTTGTCGAGAAGTTGTAGAAACTCAACGAAATGCGTAAAGTTAAAACCTTTGGTTAGTCAAAGGTAGAATTGGTATATATTCTACGCAGTGTTTAGATCCCACTTAAACTTGTTTCGACAACAGAATCTTTTTTTAAGAAAATAGGCTTATAGTTTTAGTGGTAAAAACGTTTCCACACTCACCACGAGAATTCAACTCTCACTCGCCACACTTTTAAGGAAGCAGTCTCCTAGCCTTTTGATTCAACCTGGATTGTTCAGCCTAAGAAGAAAGTTCACATACATATTCACAGAATTTTATGGGCTCCTTCTAGAGGGCACTTTTGTGTTAAGCTTAATTTTGAGGGTTTCATTAAACAAATTATAAACGGGAGCAATACGTAATATAATCAATTCACAAGTTATAATTGAACAAATATCATTCACTCATGTTATAATATTTGAGCTAACTATACAACGTTCTAGTGTGATTGTCACACCAGTTTGGCATTGCTGTGCTGTAAAAAGTAAAAAATAATCGCTGTCAGATTTCCTGTGAGAAAAATCAGCTGTGAGATAAAACAGTTTGGCGTTTGGTAAAATTTTTGTTAAAAGTGTTGTTGATATTGATTTTACGAATAATCAGAAAATAATTGCCGCATAATTATTAAACCCAACGCCTCTTCGAAACTGATTTCTGCATAATCAGAAAATGAAAACCCCATTAGCTGCTTTCCCATATAGCTTCCTCTCACATCAATTTTTAACAATAAGTGATTTTCTCACAGTTTACTAAACAGGTTAGGCTTCTTAAAATTTTTAAAAAATCACTTATCACCCCAAATAAGTAATACCAAACTAACACTAAAATATTACTCGTATTTCAGTACCACACAATAAAATACTCCGTTCTGAGACAGAGCGTGCGGTATTGAAAATTAGAAATAGCAATGGATTTATGTCAATTTCAGGGTATCTCTAGTTAAAATTATTACTTTTTATTTTTCTGATTACAAAGGTTTGTTTGAAGGATGTTATTATTGGGTGTGCATTGCATTGGGGTCACAGTGGTCCCTCCCTGCCATTCTATTACAATATTGAGGCCGAAAAGTACAGGCGTTTGCAAGAGAGATACTTTCGTCAGGTAGTGCCGTGAAACAGAGTTATAAATTGACAAGCGACCCCATTTCAAATACTTGTGAAGCCAGTGCGCGTGTGCTGTGATTTTTCAACCTTTTTCCTCAGGTTTTGTTCTATTAAACCCCTCGCCCTTCCTCTGTTTCCTGCCCAAGAACCCACCACAAAGAACACAAACAACTCCTCTGTTTTTTCTCTGCTCTCTTTTCCTCTTCCTCTGTTCCCTCTTTCAATCCCAACCCTTTTCCTCAAATTCATCGGTCTTTCAAGGTATATAAACAATCATTCAAATGGGCTTTCTCAAAATCATTCCATCAAATGAAAAAAAATTTAAAGTTCTGTGTTTGCTTTGATGTGGCCAGAGTTTGAAAGTTTGTTGCTTTCTTTGTATGTATGCAGGGCTTGAACTGAAACTTGAAGAGAAACAAAAATGACCAACCAAAATGTGGTTGTTTCTGATGCGAAAGGTGTGGCTGTTACAGTGGCTGTTACAGTGACTGTTGCGAACCAGTCCATGTTCTCTTCCTCTGTGCCGAAGCCAAGGACTGCTGAGGCAGGAGGAGGAGCAGGCTGCTTCACCATTCCCAGGAACATTAAGCTTTTGAAGGTTGAGACAGAAGGTGGAGCTGCCAGAGTCAATGCTTGGGTTGACTCTCTGAGAGCTTCTTCTCCACCTCGTGTGAAATCTGCCACTGAAACTGTGGATTATAGCTCTTGGAATGTAAGCATTGCCCTATATATGCAACTCTGTGTGTGTGTGTCTGTTTTTTTGTTGTTGACAATTTTGATTAATTTGTTTCTGTTCTGATGCTCTTGGAAATACATATATATAGCTTCATCATCCTTCAGCTATGAGCATGTTCGAGGAGATAACAAATTATTCCAAGGGCAAGCAGATTGTGCTGTTTCTTGACTATGATGGGACCCTCTCCCCCATTGTGGAAGACCCAGATCGAGCTTTCATGTCCAGAGAGGTTCATTTTTCACTCCTACCCTGATTCTGCTCAACTTTCTTCACACCAAAAAAATATGTATACGTATATGTATGTATTTCTGATGTGTATATGCATATGCATAGCTTCTGAACTACTGTGGTCATTTTGGTCAGATGAGAAACGCTGTGAAGGCTGCTGCTAGATACTTTCCTACAGCAATAGTCAGCGGGAGGTGCAGAGACAAGGTACAATTTTTAAAAATAATAATAATAATATTTTTTTGAAAGATTGAAAGGAAATATATTAACAATAATGGTTATTATGTTTTTGGACAAATTTGCAGGTTCATAGCTTTGTGAAATTAGGAGAGCTCTACTATGCAGGCAGCCATGGGATGGACATCAAAGGACCATCCAAAAGTAGCAAATATAAGAATGTGAGCTTTATTATTCATCTCTGTTCTTTTTATTTTTACTGAATATTACTTTTTATGATTTTGATTTATTTTATTTATTGTTGAATTACTCAGGGTAATCAAGCAGTTCTCTTCCAACCAGCCAGTGAGTTCGTACCAATGATTGATGAGGTTTGTTTTGAAATCATTTTTAAGAAAAAAAAAACAAAAATGGATATAAAAAAGATGTGTTTGAGGGACTGAATTTGTGTAACTCTTCCAATAGGTGTGCAAAATTTTAGTGGAGAAAACCAGATCCATCTCAGGAGCAAGGGTGGAAAATAATAAGTTTTGCTTATCTGTACACTTTCGTTGTGTTGATGAGAAGGTAAACAAATAAATCCCACCTATTTTTTAAAATTATTTTCTTAATTTTAACATGTTTTAGTCATATAATTTGATGAATGATATATTTTACTTATATTCTAATTTTTTTGTTGGTATTTTTGTTTGCCAGAGTTGGGCTGCTTTAGCAGAGCAAGTCAGACTAGTGCTCAATGAGTATCCAAAGCTCAGGTTGACTCAGGGGAGAAAGGTACCATCATACCTGTATTGAGATCAATCTTCTTGACCAAAAAGTTCAGTTAATTTTTGCATGGCCATAAGCAATTGCCTAACTTCATGTGTTGGATTTAAAACAGGTACTAGAGATCAGGCCAACCATCAAGTGGGACAAGGGCAAAGCTCTTGAATTCTTGCTAGAGTCATTAGGTGAGTTTTGAGTCAATATTTTCTTCTAAAAGGACATCTATTGATTCTCTATTGAGACTCACATCAATCAATGTTCACAAAAACACGACTACGCCCGTATCAACGATTACGTCTAATAAAACTGTTTATTGTTCTTTTAGGATATGCAAATTCAAATGAAGTGCTACCAGTCTATATTGGAGATGATCGAACCGATGAGGATGCCTTCAAGGTATCAAATGCCCTTCCCTGTGTTTCTTTAATTTGCCTTTGTCAATATTTTCGTACATTTCGTCTAACGCATTGTCACATCCAAAATAATTAGGTGCTACGCGATAGAGGACAGGGGTTTGGAATTCTGGTTTCTAAAGTTCCAAAAGAAACAAATGCGTCCTATTCTTTACAAGAACCAGCAGAGGTAAGAATAATAATATTATTGAACCCCAACCTGGAATTTATGCTATTTGATATACATTTTTTCTTTGGTTTTAACCTAATTAATGTATTTTATTATTGCATTACTTTCGCAGGTTAAGGACTTTTTGTGGCGTTTGGTGGAGTGGAAAAGATTGTCCCAACAACAAAGAAACTAGACTCGTAGAGAGGTGGCTTGAAATAGAGAAAAAAATTGATTGAAACCCACCCTAAAATTTTGTCAAGGGTGGCTTGAACTATCTAAGTCTAATTTCTTTTCCAGTGGTTATCAATTATTGAACTCGATCCCATAATTAATTTTGGAAATTGTATATAATGCTTTCTCTCTCTCTCTCTCTCTCTCTCTCTCTCTCTCTCTCTCTCACTGCCTTGCTCTATTTGTTTACTCAACCATATACATCGATCTGCATGGCCGTTTTTCTATGTAGTAGCTTCATATTGCACTTGTCAAACTGAAAAACGTACGACTTTAACGACAACAAAAAACAATGTCAAAGCCTATATATATGCCTAGAGCCTATGCAAAATTATCCTACCTCTTCGTAGTTAAAATAAATTGACCATGGACAAAAAAACTCATATCATTATTGTACTTTGTAACGCGATGCTTTCCATTCTTCATTTGGGTTTAGGATTAAATATGTATAATTTAAATTTATAGCTCGTCTCATATTTACTGTTCATTTTTTTCTTGTTGTACGTTAAAAGAAAATAAGGGCATTGGGATTCTCTTCCTTTGATATAAGTTGTTTTTTTCCCTTCACTAAGCGCGGATTTTTTTATTATATATTTTGTGATTTTGGTTCTTTGATTAGGTGCACTATTATGATTATACGCATACGTAAGTACATATGATGTATCCACACCAATATATCTATGTTTGTACCTACATGAATAATGTACCTAACGAATGACTAATATAATCTAACATTAGAGTTTAATAGAGATGAAAATTTAATTTTCTAAAGCAAATAAGAAACAATTATGAATTGACATGTATATACTTGGAGTCATCTTTTTACACGCATATGCAAGCATTATTAGTTTAGAAAGGACAATGCATATATTACTGAATTGACATGTAATTTACTCCTATAAAGTAATGAAAATAGTACGATGATCAAATCAAATTGAAGTTAATAAATCAATGAATTATTATGATTTGAAAGCGATTCATGCAGCTCCTTCCACGAAATGCTAATAAAGACATATCATGTCGATGAGGAGGGGACGTTGCCCTTCACATGTAGGAAAAGGCAAACAGTTTCCTTGCACTATTTTACGACAAATTGAGCCATTTTCTTGCTTTTTATTTGTATTTTTACTCTTTAATTAATTAATTTATTTCCAATCCCAGCATCCTATAGAACTTGGTTCCACTTGTATTATGGAATCAAGACATGTCTCTTTACAGGGGCACTAGTGATTTAGACCCTACTCCATATATAATAATGAACATTTGAACTTCTTTTATTAGTAATCGAGGGAGAATCTATGTTTTTGATACAAGCTGTATTGGAGAAAGTGGGAATCGAACCTAGAATCTCTAGTGCAAGAATAAATGTTCTTAACCACTTAAATTATAAGTCCCTTACTTATATATATATATAATTATGTATATGATTATGTAAATGAAGATGGGGACCGTGAAGTTACATATTCCAAATTTTTACTTTTTTATTAGTTTTTAACTTGAAGAACTGAACTTGGGGACCAAGTTTGGTGGCACATTGCATATAAAAGCTGTCTTGCATGCACTAGGGAATCCAAGACCTGAACTTAATTGGGGGAAGTTTGGTGCACATTGCCTTAATATATATTAATAATAAGTTAATTATATTTGGTGTTGGATTAACGTGGTGTTGGAAGCTGTGTTCTGAGATCCTCTTCGATATCTATAGGCCTCTTATGTCTAATTTAATTCTGTGATTTTACACTTGATGACCTAACAAAAGCATATATAGAAAAATATGCATGCAGTAGTCAAAAGGCACAATTGAGAATTCTTGAATTGAGTGTTCCAAATGACCAATGTTTATTGGGTGGCTTCTGTCCACACAAACTCAATGTTATTAAAACCCTCAATAATAGGAAGCATCTATTCACAGTTGTCAAAATGCCCAAATAGTTAGGCAGAATGGTGCTCTCCAAGCATTAGAATATCAACACTTTCTTGAATTGAGGTTTAAGACTTTGTGATTTTATTTTTAGAGTCAAGAACCTAATGAATTCTATATTTGTATTCTTTTAATATATGAATAATTACTGCGACTATTGCCCTAAATGTATGCAAGTTGATGACGTTTACATGTTTTGCTCCAAACCCACATGCATTATTTTAAATTCTTGGGCGTCATTAGTGAGGTAGTTCGTCTACTATGTGAGCAGAGATTCGAAATTCCGAGGCACCCCATGAATATATTTGTATAAAACCCCCATATCGCTGGTACTAAAAAAAATATTTTGTGCTGCGAGGATGTATTAGTGGCCTTGTTCATTCACATTATTAATCTTTTCCTACATAATTAGCAGGCATATATTCATCATCTCCATACACAACCCAACCATTAAGTATCTTCTTAATCTGGCAACAAGGCATCTCAAGCCAAAACATTAAAGTCCCAATGGGATTTCCATTTGTGCTAATCATTTTGTCCTCACTCATTATCAGTCTATGCATGATTGTATCATCAAGGAATATGAGACCTAAAATGGCACCATCAAAAGATGTTGTGACCCTCTATTTATGATTGGGATCATATATTCTTTAAGAAAACCCTAAATTAGGAAAATGATTCTGTTGCCTAAACTTTGATTTGTTTGCAAATCGTGTATAGTAAGTGCATATGTGCCTTTAATGTATATATATCATATTCACTTACCACCTCTTTAATTGTTGTTCACAATCATTACTTGATGATTTCTAAAATGAATTGGTGCTTCAATCATTATTGCCTAAACTTAAGCTAATTCATCAGGATACAAACTTTTCCATATGAACTTGTCGTTTATTTGTTTGAGGAGAGATTCGGACTTGGGATCTCTTCCAACAAAGTAAAAAATATTACTTTAAACGATAAGAGTTTACTTAATAATATGTGTGAATTTGTTTGCGTAAAAAATAACAGCCACACACGCATAAGACAGATTGGGTAAACATTTTATGTATATTTCAATCACAGCAAAATATAAGCAAACTTTTCCCGTCGGCACACAGTGATGAAGCTATATCAATAATTGAGGGGATGATTTGAAAAAGAAGAACCAATTTAACCTGATGATTGATGTGTTTTTTAAGTAACACACATGCACCTCAGTACATAGACCTAAAGCCATAGCCAACTATTAAATCTTTTAGCCCCATCTTGTTGCTTCCTTTCATAGATACTATTTCTTCACCCTTGTCTCAGACAAGAGATCATGGAAAGAGGACCGCACGAGACCTAAATTTATTAAGTTTTAATTAATTTCTGGCACCAGTATTAGGGTACAAAAGAACAATATTACTTACCATGAACCCATTTTTTTATAAACCTAAAGCAAATAAAGAAGCTATGCTTTTTAAACCGATCGCACAAATGATGGATATTGAATTTGATCCAAAACAAAAACAAATATATAAAAAGATCCCAATTACATAAACAAATATATATAAGATCCAAGGTAGCTAAACAGCTAGGGTTAAGATATTAGAGGGGGGTGGAAAATGAGTGAACAGAAGAGCATATGGCTTTTGAAAGAGAGATATAGACCTAACCTATTGGGCACCAAGATTTGGGAGAGCCCACATCAAAAGATTAATGGAAGAATCTTAGAAAGAAGTATTTTATTGGATACAATTTGTCATTGGAATATTAATATGTGTTATTTTCATAGGGTTAGGTGATGAGAGGGAAACCCACTAAGCTTATATATGAATGAGAGCTAGCTTTTAGCTATGGCTATTGCTAGGTGGCCTAGAGGGATCCCAATATGGTTGAAGGAGGAGTTGGAACCCACTGAAAGTGCTTGGTATGAAGAAGACATGGGTTTTAATTTGTATTGGGACACCCAGCATGCTTCCAAGCCATGGAAAACCTCTGCCCTATTTTCAGACGTGTAAAGAAACTTTCCCACTTAGATTCATCTTCCTTCAACCCCATTATTGGCTCCTGAAACAGAAATAAACAAAGTCTTGCTCTTCTATTATTTCTAGCTTGATGAGGCCCCCAATTATTGGTGGGAGTTTTTTCCATAAAAAAACCTCATCAAGGACAATTCGACCAACTAAAACTCCCTTATCACACTTTCTGCAGCTTTAAATTTTCATTTCACTCGAATCATCATCCATGACATAGCATATGATGTGTCTCAAACCAAACAGAAACCAAAAAAAAGAAAAAAAAAAGAAAGAAAAGTCTTTCGAGTCAATTAATTTAATTTAATTAATGCAGACATGGGCTTAGCCAAGTTGGATAAAGCGAATGTGCTCCTCACTATGCACCAAGTTTAATTTAAAGTAGGATATCGTTTGTATAAAAAATTTAATTTAATTCAAAAATTTTAAAGTGAACCCTCTAGGGTGCCAACAAACAAACATCTGGGGGAATTAAAAAAGAAATATTAAATATTAGAGTTATAAAAAGACCAAACCCTCAATAAAAGTGTATTTAGAGAGAAGTGTGTACGTGTTATATATGTAGTGAGAGGAGAGGTCTCCTCCATGTGGTTAGACAAGTCTCTTTAAAAGAAAAAGAGGGAAAAAAAAGGGATCTCTGTGAATTGAATATTTGGGAACAAATAAAGGATGTCTTTAAAGTTTTTTTTAACATGGTTTCTGGCATCAAGTATTTGACTATAGAATTAGATGTACATATAATTTATAAACGTGTCATGCTATAGGAAATATGGTCCCTCCATAGAGGTTGGTGCAACACTGTCGACACATATATGAGGTAATAAAAATTGATCATTTATGTACGGAGTTGGTCAGTAAAAGAAGTATATATATTTGCATGCATGTGTTCGAGATTTGGATAAATATAGAACTTTGATTGATTACCCATGTGATTAGCTAAATGATCTTCACAAAGGGGTGCAGGTGCATAAGGTGCTCACATTGCAGGTAGCTTGGACCTAATCCCTTGTGTATAGGAACTCATTATAAATTAGAATAAAAAAAAACTAAATATTCTAATTGACTTTTGAATTCTAATCATAATGGGATCAGGAGCTGGGTTGGCAGGAAGAACAAAGGCTGAGGGTGTTTATTTTTCAGTCTTAGGTTGCAAGGGAAGGGATGGAAAATTTGTGTTAAGACAAATCACCGTGTGTATAAAGATGGGGCGTTATTTAAACAGGCAATACAAAAGAACAAAACTAAGAAGTTAGGTAAGGAAACTGTGGCTTAAGTGGTTATGAGGAGTTACTCGTGCACCCAAGCTTCTGTGATTGAGAGTATGTTAAGTTAGATAAATTATATGATGATGACATGTGGAGAATGATTCAAAGGAAATTAAGGAGCAACAGGTTCTGTCTTGGGAACCTCCTATCTCTAACTGGTTGAAATTGAATGTTGATGGCTCTAGAAGGGGTATGTCAGGTGCTATTGGGGCTGGGGGTTTGATTCGAGACTCGGTTGGGAATTGGCATGGTGGTTTTGTAGTTAATCTGGGGCAGGGCCAGATCTTAGAAGCTGAGCTTTGGGGATTGTTCTTTGGCCTTAAACTAGCAATTGGGAAAGGTGTAAAGAATCTTTTGGTTGAAATGGATTCAGCCACTACTATCAAGCTTATTCAGTGCAAGGAAAGTCTTGAGGCTCATCCCCTTGCTGGGTTACTGGATTGCTGTAGAGAGATGTTGTCTCAACTGGATTGTGTGGAGGTGCATCATATTTTTCGGGAGAAGAATTTTGCTGCTGATTGCCTTGCTAATTTGAGCTATAATATGGGGTTGGGTGTTTGGTTTTTAGATGAGGCACCTAGTTGTCTTGGTTCCATTTTGATTGATGACTCTTTAGGAGTTGGTCACCCTCGTTTGGTTCGAGTTGTGTAGTTGTTTTGGGTTTTGGGGTTCTTTCCCCCCTGTTTCATCAAAAAAAAAGGAAACGTGCTTCGTGGCTGATGTCTTCTCTTGATGTGGCTGTTTATAATGGCCTTTTGTTAGGGCCCTTAGCCCAAAGTGGCAGGCAAGAGGAGCTGGATTTTGTACTGAGTTACTGGCAAGATGGGCCAGACCTGGCCTGTTATTTTATTTTTATTTCCGCAGGCGCGTTGTAGTTGAGTTATTCTATAAAAGTCTTTAAGGTCCTTATATGAGATCCTATCTCTTATCCATTGAATCAAACTAACCAATTTGATCCAATGATTAAACAACTTGACCTAATGGTTAAGAAATAAGGCATCATGTAAGGCCTTAGATAAGACCCTTACTATAGAATTCTACCGCTGTAGTTTCCTATCTTAACCCTAATTACTACTCATATAACTCTATGCAATTTCATGCTGCCGAAATAAAACTCATAGGAGGTGCATGATTTGTTTGATTGAATTTTCGGTGATCTTTTAGTTTATGTTTTGAATGGGTCAAAATTTGTAATTATAGATGAATGGTGAATAAGTAATGTATAAGTCTTTCACACAATGGGGATTGAAATTGAGAGTGACTTCACGACTCCCACTAAAATTTTATTTTGTTTGTTGCCCTCGTTTTTTTTTCCTTCTCTCATTAACAAATTATTGGGAATGAGTTGGAGAATCCATTCCCAACGAATTTAGAGATGGGGAACCCCCAATTTCAATATTACGAGTATGGAGGTGAGGATGTGGTAGAAAAACTTAATTAACAGGGAAGGAGAGGAGAATGGGATACTCAACCCTGATTCGCCTCATTGCCATCCTAATCTCAGATAGATGGTCTTGTACAACTACATTGTACCCTTGTAAATCTATATGTTCAATCCAAATTTCAAATTTTTTTTAATAAATCTATTAACCTTAGTATTATGCCATCGAGTGTGCATGGTTCATTTTTAATTGATTTCTGTGTGAAAAGAAAAAAAAAACTTACAAGGAGGTAAGGGTTGACCCAACTCATTTCATCATAAACTCTATAGAATCGTTGTCAAAATCCAAAAAAGTAAAAACATACATGTTCCATTGCCGGGATAATTAACAATCTGATTTATGTATAGTAAAACCCCTCTATGTAGAATAGCTGCTATATCTAAAAGAGTTCACAAGAAAAAACTAGCGTTAACCCGGTCGAGTAACGAGCCAATTCAAGTTTTGCTACATCAGCGGATGTTAGTGCTTATGAAAGGAGCAAGAAAGTATATATAAATTACTGTTAGTAATTATAGACAACGACCAGCTACAACTTACAGAAGATTAATTCTTCAAATGATCAACTGATGTTGGAACAACTGGTTAATTATGAGAAAAACTAACAAGTTTCTTTGGCTTGTCTTTCTGTGAATCAATATCCATCATCTTCTGGGAATGGAAACACATACAGGGCATGATCGACGCTCCATCCATGCATTCATGACCTGCAGGCTTCAAATCAACAGATCTAGAGCGAAAGAGGAAGAAAAGAGAAAAAGAGTAGCACCAACTACCACCGCTACATGGCTGTCAAACTCATTCCTAATTATACATACAACAAGAACAATAAGAAGAACAACATTTTTAATTGCTATTTACGTTCGGTTTGACATTCCTGTTTCAGAACCTTGGTCCCTTTTGCCAATGTGTCCACCGTTATGTCACACGCCACATGAAATTTCCTGCTTCTACTATTTAACGTCCCAATTCTCATCCGTGCCGGAATGTCCACGTTCAGGGACAAGCTCACACGATTCCCTTTTTTATATGTGCTGCTGTGACTACTTTTCAAGCTTTTCTCAATCTCCTTAGGCAATTTCATGTTGGAGCCATGGAGGACAAGGGCAACCTCTTTGGATTTGCCGCTGCCTTGGTAGAGAGAAGGGTATTTTCCACTCGCTATCTTTTTTTGCTTGAAATAAAGGCTAGCTCCACCACCATCCTTGTACACAATCGCCACTCTTGAGTTAGGGTTTCTGGCTTCCAACGTCACGTCGTAGTCGGGCCGCCCCGATTTGCCCTTGACAACCACGCGTTCGACGCTGAATTTGGGGTCTCCGGACTTGGCCAACATGGTCAAAATAACTGCCACCAGGGTGATGATTAATAGGACAATGAAAGCAATGGTGCCGAGGCAACAATAGGAGCAACTCTTTTTGTTGACACCCGAGTTCCGGTGTCGTTCAACAATGGTGGCGTGTTCGGGTGGGGGCATGCGGTAGATTTGGTCCTTGGGGACCTGGACAATGTAGGTGCCGGAGCGGAAGGTGGCGGTGGAGCCGTTTGAATTGGAGAGGATCAATTGTTGGGAGTTTGGTGGGGGTAGCGGAGGTGGGATGAATTCGGTGTGTTTGGGAGATGTTGTAAGGACGGGGTCATCGTCACCGGCAGGTAGGGCCCGCTCCGCCATGGGAAGATGGGGAGCGGTGGTGAAGACAAGGAGGGTGGTGTATGAGCAATTGGAAAATGGAGCGTCGATTGCATGGGACAAATGGGAGGCAGTGAGGTAGAGAGAAGAAAAAGAGGGGTGTTGCATGCAAAAGTCTTTGACTCAAGAGGATATTCCAAATTAGACTATTATTAGAGGTTGTTTACTAGGTCAATTACATATACTAATGGCCACTGGAGAATTCAATGATGATGATTTTTTTATTCACCCTAAATAAAAAGAGGCAGTGGATTTTACTCTCTTGCGATTACTACATAGGAAAATTATAGTCCCACTATGACCTTACCCTAGTGAGCTTAGTCCCACCCAATTCACAAACCGGTCCAACCCATCTCTTTATATCTCTCATGAAGTATGTGACGCGGTGATAGAAAGAATTACGTAATGAGTGAGATAGAAAGATACGCCTTGCAAGTCATAAACCTTAAGCCCATACCCCATGTCATTGGGTCTCCAAGGACAGGTCCTGGGTATCTATAATAAAACGGAACAATGGGCCAAATAACTAGATAACCAGTAAGCCTGGGCCTGAAGACCGGAAGACACTTGCAAGAATCTTTCGAAAGAAGTGCATGAGTGCTATCTACACCCAAACCTCGTCTCTGGTCACCCATCTTCGAATTTCGAAGTTTTGCAACTTGTTCTGGACACTCAACTGGGTTTTATAATATCCCAAAGGTAACTCTAATTGATCAGCAACTTGAATAGAATACACAACACAACAACCACCCTTCAGTTTAATACTTTGGGCAAAAAATAATATAGAAATTTGTCAATGTTCCCAGTCAAGTCAATTTAAAATTTGCAACTTGAGATTTGTATATTGCATATAGGCCACTTCCCAAAGTTTTTGACTTACAAAATATGAGAAAACTATAAAAATATTGACAATTTTGTTTGGAGAATATCAAAATTGTGTTTGACGATTTTCCTAAATAATTTGGGTTTACAAATACCCATAAAAGGCTAAAATGGTATAATCCAGTGCAAAAAGACTTTGATTTTTTCAAGATCAGTAGTCTCAGATTTGAACCCTCATGACATATTGGTAGTGTATGTGAAACTCTTTTCCCTATGTAGTTTAAACTTTAAACTATCGTTTGTATTAGAAAGAAGAAAAAAAATACACACAAAAGAGGAGAATTTTTCAATGACTTGTAGTTGCGCAGTCTTTCAACTCATCTAATTGAATTCAACACCAACTCATGCAGCCACCCGAAGTGACTGTGGTGGGGGGCATAGGGATGCAGAGGTTTTTGACTGTGGTTTATGGTTGCAGTTTTGTTTTCAACTTCTGGTGGTGTTTGCTCAACCACGTCAGTCGAGAAAGCTCCATATGCCGACATTTGCTGAAAATTGAACTTAAAGTCAATGTTGCCTAATTTTGCCGGTGCATAGAGGGAATGCCAAGCTTTCTTCCCCTAACTTCTTCTTAATTCTCCAATGTGTATGATAATCGAAACTATTCATTATCGAGCTCATCTTTTTAAGAATTATTTATGCAAAAAAAATCAACTAAACAAAGATGATTGTTGAAGAGTAAGTTAGAAGATAAATGATTCTGATCATTAAAGCACATTGCATAATAACAATAGAAACGAATAAAGTACCCCCCCCCCCCCCCCCCCCCCTCCAAAAAAAGACATTAAAAATCCCTAACCTCTCTCTCTCTCTCTCTCTCAAACCTCTTTTGCGTTGTGTGTTCCGAGGAGAGGGGAGGACGCCACTCCTCCTCCTCCTCCTTTCTCCCTCTCTCTCTTTCCTTACTTCCCTACTTATTTTTCCCCTTTCCCATCTACTAGTTTGCGGTTTACTTGTAGGGAGGTTATTTGTGTCCAGATATGTGGATATGTGGTTTTATTGTAGGGTAACAGGCTGCAATCTCAGTGGTGTTCTCTGTCTCCAAGACGGCAGCGACGACTATGGTGGTGGTGGCAACAACTGCGGTAGTGGCTTTGTTGGTTTTTGGTTGTTTGTTTGCAGTTTTCTTTTTATAATAATTGCATCAACTCCTTGTAAGTTGGGTGTTTGATTGTTTTCTAGTATCTACTTGTATTTTGTACTTGTGAGAGTTGTATTGGTAGATTTGGGGGCTGCGATTCATGTTTGGTTTGTTAAGGCATGCGATTTTTATGCCGAAATTTCTTTGGCCTTTTGTGGCCTATATTTGGATTAACCCTATATGGTTACTATGCTTTTATATTTGTATTGGCCCTTGTGGCAGATGGTCTTTGTGCTTAATATATGAATACAATTATTGCTTTTCTTTATAAAAAAAAAGTACAAAAAAGAAAAATAGTTAGCATTCATGTGTTGTATTCATTCTTTATTATTTACCTTTTCTCTTCACCATCATCTAATCTTGAATTCTTAACATAAATTAACTTAATCCTTCACATTTTATCTAACTTAAGAATACGTGTGAGTTGAAAACGAAAAAAATCTAGCTCAAACAATTGGTGACCCTAATGACATGTTTACAAACACAACAACATCAAATTGGTATTATAATTATTCTAATTCCTGATTTCTCATATGTTTATTGATATAATACTCGTTTTAAAATTCTCATGCATTAAGTGACATATACGGAATCAAAAAGAGAATTGACTTGCCTTGTATGTAATTGTTTAACAATGAAATTCATAATTTGAACTAGTTTAGATTGATTGGGGGTATAATCCATTGAGAGCATTTTTGCTCATCACTTTAACCCAAGGTGTATCATCACTAGTAGCGAATTAAGGATTCTCGGGTCATATGGTCACAATGTAAAAGTGTCGAAATTAAGCTAAACTATTGAAGCATTTTTTAGGACAAATGAGTCATTTCCTATCCAATTATTTAAATAAAAAAATAAATTATAAATAAATAAATAAAACACACACTAATACTCTACCATTAACCCCAACCTACCCTAGAAATCCTTTGTCTAATACCCGAAAGAAGAAGGGTTTTTGAAGATCTCAGGGGCATCAATGTCTATTTCAATATATCTCACACACATCTTGCACTAATTTCTCTCTATCCTCTTAAGCAAAGATCAATTATTTGACTTTTTAGCGCTCAATTCAAGTGCATCAGGTTGATATTTCGTCAAGCACCTTGGGGTCATCTTGCAACTAGTCATGGGGTATACTCAGACCTCCACATGCTATCCACAACCAAATTTCTGGCCATTTCATGGGGTTGTGCAACCTCTCTTGTCTCTTAATTCGTTCGTCACAGATCATCATCACTTTTCTCAACATGTGTCCGTAAGCATAACCATAGTTCCATAAATATAAAGTAAAAAGTTAAATATAGTTAGATCCATGAACACATGTCAAGTATTGAGAATGATAATAAAAGTACATCTTAAGTTAAAGTGATGAGCAAAAATATTTACTAATCAATTCTCTTACCCCTTCCCAACTTCTAACTTGCGGAATTCATAAGTCTCATATTCCAAATAAGGAAACATCCCATAAAAAAGAACCTTGAATCTTGTGTGTGGATTACTCCACGCCCAACTTTGGACATAGTTAGATGAACAGTGCCTAGAAGGTTAGGTGATCACTTACCAGGATTGCGTGGTTGGTGGAACTTGCCTTTTATTTATATTTTTAATCAATATTTTATTCTCTCTCCTTTAGGTTTAATTTTCCAAATTCCTATTAAAAAAATTACAATGTTTTTATTTTATTTTTATACAAGCGATACTAGGAGATGGGTGTTTTTACAACTACCAAAGTTATATTGGAGAAGGGGATTTTTTACAACTACCGAAGTGTCACTGGTATTTGAACATGAGACCACTGATTTACAAATCGAGGCATTATTCCATTGAGTTAGAGCCGATGACAAAAAATGGCAATCTTTGTCTTTAATTGTGTGGATAATGAATGAAAATAAAACCACATTGACCCACAAACAATTTTCCAGTTTTAGGCCAAAGATCAGAATGGACCGTGTTATCTGACTCAGATGGACTTTAGTTGGGACCTAACACATTAACGAATTATAGAAAAATAAATAAATCAGTGGGCTTTAGGTTAGCAAATAAATATATGCTTCAACAAAATTTGTAACCTTATTTGGACCCAGTCTCTCTTCTCTCAACATTGACTATTCACAATTGTTCAAGCTGCCGGCCGTCGTCGTTTTGATTCAACGCTTCCGCACACCATGTCGTTTCTACCCGTAAGAGCAAAGTCGTCGATCTACGCGTAATCGACCGTAAATCTGTAACTTATTGACCGTTGTATCTTACGTTGAGATTATCATTTATGATCAACGGCTCATAACTGGCCGCGTCAGCCACGCATTTCAAAACAGAAAGATTCAAAACAAAATATCTCTCTCTGGTAAATGAAATCTAAAAACAAATCGAAAACCGGAGCCGGCGTTAACCACCCCTCCCTACACACCTAGACGGTCAAATATGGGGTCCACCCCTGCCCGATTCTTCTAAAAAGGCACTTCCTTTCTTTTCTTCTCTCTCGTCTATCCTCATTTTCACCCAAAACAAGCAAAGAGAGAGAGCACTGCACACTCTCTCTGCAGGGTCTCCGAGATTACTCCCTCAAATGGACGGCTTCGATCGACTCCCGGACTCACTGATCCTCCAGATCTTCGACTCGGTCTCCGACGTCAAGACGCTCATCCGCTGCCGCGCCGTGTCGAAGCGGTTCAACTCTCTCGTTCCCCAAACTGACTCGCTCCTCTTAACGGTCGACCGAGTCATCTCCTCCGATTCGGACTCGGATTCGGCGAACGACGACGTTTCGCACCTCCTGGTTACCTTCCTGAAGTCCATCCTGAAATCGATCCACGACCTCGTCTCGCCGAGGCCCGACCCGACCCGGGCCCGCTCTCAGAACTCGCCCGCCCAGATCCTCCGGTCCTTCCACAACGTCCGAAACCTCTCGATCGAGCTTCCCTCCGGGGATCTCAGGCTCGAGAAGGGCACGGTGCTGAAATGGCGAGCGGATTTCGGGAAGACCTTGAGGAGCTGTGTGATCCTCGGGTTCCGATCGGTCGTCGCCGGCGGGGAAACGCCGGTGCCCGGAGATGACGCGGACTTCGCCGGAGGGCTGAAGGTGCGGGTGGTGTGGACGATCAGCGCGCTGATCGCGGCATCGGCGAGGCACTACTTGCTGAAGGAGGTGGTGAGGGAGCAGAGAGGGCTGGAAACGCTGGTTCTGAGAGACAGAGAGGGAGAAGGCGTGGTGGTGATGGAGAAGGAAGGGTTGAGAGAGTGCGGGAGGGAGGACACGTGTGATGCGGAGGAGGAGGAGGAGGAGGTGGAGGAGGAGGGATGGGATAGGGGAAGGAGCAGGGTGCCTAGCGTGAGGATGCGGATGAGGCACGTGCCGAGAATGGAACTGAAGGGTGGGGTTTGGGTGGAGGGCGCGACACTTGTAGTGGTGAGGCCGAGTTTGAGTGGCGACGTGGAGGATGGTGATTTGGCGATGGGGGCATTTGGCGGGGATGTGCTTTACGGGGAAGTTGTAGAAGCTTTGCTCAAGGCCAAGAGTTATTTACTGGAAATGAACTCATTCTAATTATTCATGGCAAATGTTAAAATGTTTTTTTTTCTTTTCTGGTTTTGTTTTCGATGTTCTGTACATTCATCCTGATCTTTCTTTTTTTGGCCCCAAACATTTGTAGAAGTAGTGTACTAACTACCAGTTGGTACTTTGGTGCTGCTACTGAGCAATTGTATGAACAATCGAATAAAGCTTTTGTCCGTTGCTAATATTTTGGGGGAACGAAATCATGTCCTCTTTTGAAAAGAAAAATAAGTAAACAAATTAGTACAAGTTTAGGTCACCATGTGGGAGATTTAAGAACTTTTAAGAAGGAATCGAATTTGGGTACAAGCAATGGCAACACCGCCTTGGCTAATTGGTCTAATTTACGTCTTCATGCATATTTTGGTGTTAATTTGATCCCTGTTTGTCACCTTAGCAATGTATCAAAATACAATGACCACCTTCACTTGCTTAGACTAGGTCCAACCAGGAGCCCTTCCAATTCAGGCAAGTGAAGGTGGTCATCGTATGTCATTGGTTAATGCTAATATTAAGAATTGAAATTATTAATTAAATGAGGATAATATGGTAAATTCACACTTTTTTATATTAAAATAAAAATAAAATTAAAAGAAAAATCAGATAATGAATCCTATTTTTATAGAACACAACTACCCATTATTATTTTTTAATTCTAAAATAAATTTAAATTTAAAAAAAAAAAGCCTCTCGCAAACGCAGAAGCGCGTGCAGAGAGGCTAGTATACATAATTTACGAAATTTAATTCATTTATTTCCAAATTCAATAGCATTTATTTCTAATTTATTAAAACTTTGAAATTGAGCTCAAAAAATGGTGAACGCATGTCTGCTCATTTTATTCAAGTGGGATAATGGCCCAATTCATTTGGGCCTACTCGAGTCAGGACCAGTCTAATTCTTAAGGCCCAACTCAATGTGGAATGGTTAACTCATGATTATTTCATATCTGGTAAGTATAGATTGGAACACACGACATCGGGTATATAAGTAACTGCTCTTAATCACTTGAGCTAGAGTCTCCTTATCCGATCAATTTTATATAACAATGGATTCACCTGCTTAGTTAGAAATAGCAATTGATTTGCACATGAGAAACTCAAATGGCGCCTTCCCATATGTTACCCGCTATCTACCCGATCCCGGCAGATTTTTCATAGATCTTGCCTAATTGTAATCCATTTAGGACGATTTATCCTGTAACGTTTTTGAAAATATTTTCCAGCACCCTAATTTTGACGCAAGTGTATGAATTAATCCAAAGTCTTCACCAAATCATCTTCACTTTCAAAGTGAATTAATTAAAATATAAAAACAGCCTCCCATTATTCTTCTACACACCTCTAAATTCTGAAGCCTATGAAAGGAAACTCCAATGGCTGAGTGGAAGACAAAGTCATAGCCAAGAACATTATAAATATATATCTCAGAAGCACAACCACTACATTGTACATTTCACCCGAAAGAAAAGAAGATGAGCTCTTCAACTTTTTATGAGAAGTTAGCCTCTCTGGCTTGCCTTATCTTTTATGTTCAGTTGGTTTCAACAACACCATGCTTTGCTAGCTCCACTGAAGCAGAGGCTCTGCTTAAATGGAAAGCCAGCATTCAAAATCAAACACTTGGTAATCTATCCACATGGACTTACTTTCCCAGAAAAATGCCACAAATTTTCTCCGCAAGCCAAAAGCCAATGCAAGCCCATGCAAGACGTGGTGCAACGCTGCAGGCAGCATCATCAAGATAAACCTGACCACATCCGGTATACAAGGTACGTTGCATGAATTCTCATTCTTGTCCTTCCCGAATCTCGAATATCTCGACCTCAGCATGAATAAACTCTTTGATGTCATCCCACCTCAAATCAGTTACCTCTCTAAACTCGTTTATCTTGATCTAGCTTGTAATGAGTTGTTTGGGAGAATTCCGCCAGAAATCGGTCACCTAAAAAATCTTACCATCCTCTATCTCTTTGCAAATGAACTTTCTAGCGAAATTCTTAAAGAGGTAGGGAACTTGAAATCTCTTGTAGATCTAAAGTTGTCCGTCAATAGTTTAACAGGTTCCATCCCTCCAAGTTTTGGAAGCTTAAAAAAGCTAACAACCTTGTGCTTGTCCAAAAATGACTGGTTCTATTCCTCAAGAGATGGGGAACCTGAAATCTCTCGTGGAGCTTTATTTGTATGAGAATCAGCTCAATGGTTCGATCCCGACATCACTAGGTAACTTGACAACCCTTACCCATCTATGGCTTTACACAAATAAATTTTCTGGCACTATTTCCTGATGATATAGGGAAAATGGAATTTCTTGTGTATCTCTTCTTATCCAACAACAACTTCACTGGTTGTATCCCTAAAAACTTCGGAAACTTAGAAAAGCTACAGACGTTGTACTTGTACAGAAATCAACTCTCCAATTCAATTCCAGAAGAATTAGGGAATCTGGAATCTCTTGTACGTTTAGATTTGTCTTACAACAATTTAACAGGTGGCATCCCTCCAAAATTTGGAAACTTAAAAAAGTTGCAGTTGTTGTACTTGCATAACAATCAACTCTCTGGTTCGATTCCGAAAGAGATAGGTAACTTAAAATCTATTGTGGATCTAGGGTTGAGCGAGAATCAACTTAATGGTTCAATTCCTGCTTCATTCGGTACTCTGTCCAATTTGGAAATCTTACATCTACGGGATAACAAACTTTCCGGCCCTATCCCCAAAGAGATAGAGAATCTTAAGAAGTTGACTAAACTGCACTTGGATACTAACCAATTTTCTGGTCATTTGCCCCAACATATTTGCCAAGGTGGACAACTCACAAACTTTTCAGTACACAACAACAATTTGACTGGTCCAATCCCCAGAAGCTTGAAAACCTGCACGAGCTTATTCAGAGTCCATCTTGAAGGGAACCAATTGACAGGCAATGTATCTGAAGTCTTTGGCGTTTATCCGAATCTTGATTTTATAGATGTAAGTTACAATAACTTGTATGGTGAAATCTCACACAACTGGGGACAATGCCCACAGTTAAAAACCCTACTAATGGCAGGAAACAAGCTTACTGGTAGCATGCCACCTGAGATAGGCAATGCAAACAAAATTCATGTGCTCGACCTTTCTTCAAATCATTTAGTTGGGGTGGTTCCGAAGGAATTTGGGAGACTGACTTCTTTGGTGAAGCTGATGTTGAATGGAAATAAACTTTCGGGTCGTATACCTTCCGAATTTGGATCATTGACTGATCTTGAATATCTTGACATGTCAAGAAACAGTTTCAATGAGTCTATTCCGAGCGTTCTAGGTGGTTTGGTTGAATTAAACTACTTGAATTTGAGCAACAACAAGTTCAGTCAAGCTATTCCATTTCAGTTAGGGAAGTTAGTTCAACGGTCCCAACTAGATATAAGTCATAACTCTCTTGAAGGACAAATGCCATCAAAAATTAGCAATATGGGGAGTTTGGAGACGCTTAATCTTTCCCACAACAATCTTTCTGGTTTCATTCCAACAAGTTTTGAAGGCATGCATCGCTTGTCCTTTGTGGACATCTCCTACAATGACTTAGAAGGCCCCCTTCCCAACAACACCGCATTTCGAGATGCTGCACCGGAAGGAATACAAGGGAACAAAGGATTGTGTGGCAATAATGGAGTTTTGCAGCCCTGCAATGAACGTAGCTCAAAAAAGGACCAGAAAAGGATATTGGTAATCACATTCTCTCTTCTAGCTGCGCTTTTACTTCTGTCTTCTTTCTTTACAGTTGTCTTTGTATTAGATAAAAGAAAGAAGCTTCAGCATTCAGATCCAGAAAGAAATAACATGCATGAAGCAATTTCCTTTTCGATATTAAACTTTGACGGAAGAGCGATGTATGAGGAAATAAAAAAGGCAACACAAGATTTTGATTCGATGTATTGCATTGGGAAGGGAGGACATGTAAGCGTCTACATAGCGAATTTGTCATTTGCCAACGTAGTAGTGGCCATGAAGAAACTCCATCTGCAGCAGGACGGAGAGAAGAATGTAGAGAAGGAATTCTTAAATGAAGTAAGAACACTGACTGAGATACGACACCGAAATATTGTCAAGCTCTACGGTTACTGCGCACATAAACGACATTCGTTGTTGGTGTATGAGTATCTTGAAAGAGGTAGCTTGGCCGCAATGTTGAGCAAAGATGAAGAAGCTAAAGAGTTGGGGAGGAGTAAAAGAGTGAATATTGTTAAAGGTGTAGCTCATGCCTTGTCTTACATGCACCACGATTGCTTGCCTCCAATTGTACATGGGGACATATCAAGCAACAACATTTTGCTGGATTCTGAATTTGAGGCCTCTGCTGCAGACTTCGGCACTGCCAAGTTTTTGAGCACAAACTCAACTAATTGGACTTCCCTTGCAGGCACATATGGATATGTGGCACCAGGTAATATTGATGGTCTCTCTTTTTTCTTTTTCTTAAAAAAAAATGGTATTAACAAAAATATTTATCATTCATTTTTTGTTCCAAAGACAAATTAGTTTGAACACCACAATTTTTGTGAATGTTTTCTGAGCAGAGCTGGCATATACAATGGAAGTGAATGAAAAATACGATGTTTATAGCTTTGGGGTGGTCACATTGGAAATAGTTGTGGGAAGGCATCCAGGAGATCTTATTTCATCTCTATCAACGGGCTCCTCTTCCTCATCCTCCTCGTTGTCGTCATCATCATCTGCATTACTAGCCAATCAAATGCTGGTTGTGGATGTTTTGGACCAACGCATTTCGCCTCCGACACATCAAATGGCAGGGGAAGCGGTCGCTCTTGTGAAGATAGCATTTGCATGCTTGAATGCAAGTCCACAATCTCGTCCAACAATGAAGCAAGTTTCTCAACTCCTCTCATCAACTCAGACTCAGAGGCTGCATTTGCCAAAGCCATTACCTATGATTACAAGCGGTGAATTGCTTGCTTTCAATCCTTTGACTACCTGATCAGGATGTGGTTAATTCCTACTGCCAGCTTTCTGCTTTGAAACAATAAGTGTCCTAATTGTTGTTTTCTTATTGTTATCTAATTTTATTTACTTTGGTCCTCTGTAGTGCTTTAAGTTTTTAGAACTTGTTTCACATATTTTTATATGTGTGGTGTTTTGTATGCTGCTAAGAGTACTTCTAAAATAGACATGAATTATAGTTTGAACACCAATTGGAGAGAAGTGTTGCCCTCAAGGCTCAAATTAAATTGATGCAAACTAATTCAAATTTCAACGATAACAAATTAACGAGACCATACAACAATAATATTGCATACGAAACTTAATATATTGTGGTTAATAATGAACTTCAAAATTAAAATAATAAAGCAAACAATAACATTTCAATACAACATGCTTATTGAGAATCAAATCACACGGCATAGATTGATTAAACGTGAACATTCTATTCCACATTCCACAGATCGGGAGTAATCGAAAAAGCCAGGCCCAGTACGGTATCCCGTGGAATCCTGAATCTGATGCTAACAATAATTGTACTAATCCACATATGTCTCTCTCCCATCAATCGAATCGGTACTAGTCTAAGAAATGGAAATTACCCCATTTGTTTGATGATAAATGTTAAACGAAAAAGAAAAGAAGAGGGATCGCCGTTGGGAATTAAATTCTGCTGTTTGTACTTCTTTTCACAAAAAATAGAGAGATGAATTGATATATTTTTTTATTGGATTTGTATTCGTCGGGACTGACGGGGCTCGAACCCGCAGCTTCCGCCTTGATAGGGCGGTGCTCTGACCAATTGAACTACAATCCCAAGTAAATACCATAATAAAGTATACGGTATATATATTTTTATGATTTGGTTTGAAAATTTTTCAATGAATGTTTTACATAGATTGTGATTTATATGATGTTAAGATCCCTCAAGGATCTTCTTTGTAATCTTTGTTAATGTCTATTTCTTGACTTAAAAAACACAAACCATGAAATCTTCAACTTAATTTTCGAGGGTAAAATGGGGAATACGTACAAATGCTGGGAAGCACCCTTATTTGATAAAGGGTTAATGACCAAAATGATTCCCCAACTATTACTCCAGTCTAGTATCATTTTGATCCAACAACTAAAATTTTCATTTCAGTGGTACTTCAACTCTTCATTTGGTATCAAAATGGTCATTCTGTAACATTAAATTGGATCACGTGGACGGCACATGCTCCAAATTTAAGGGTAAATTGGACTTTTTACCAAAAAGTAAAAACCCCCAATTCCCTCATCACCCCACTATCTGTCCTACCCAAATTAACAGCTCTCACAAAAAAACCCAGCCACCACACAAGCCGATTTTCCTAACCTGCAGCCGCACCTCTCTCTATCTCTCTCTCTCTCTCTCTCTCTCTCTCTCTCTCTCTCTCTGTGTGCGCCTCTTGATCAACATCTTGGCCGCCGTCCCGTACAACTCTTCAAAGGCAGTTGAAACCCATGACAGATCAGAAAGGACCTCCTTCTTCAAGGTCGCAGATTGCTCGTTGGGCCTTATAGCAACCAAAGTTGCACCCTTTACACAACCCCATCGGGCAATTCCAAGTGGGTGTGTACCAAAGCCTCATATTCAGGGCAGGCACGAGCGTCCTCTTCGACGCCGAAGAGGCCGACAATGGCTTCACCCTCAGCTCCTCCAGCTGGTCCCTGTTCATGTACAACACCCCCTGCCCATCAGCATCGGTCAGCACCAAGCTATCAAGCGTTTTGTGCTCGAAAATGATGGGCTGAAGCAGGTACTGCCTGTCCGAGGCAACGATCAACGAGCTTATTGTCCAAACCACCCTCAGGACTTGAAATCCCAGAACTTAGGAGTGGGTTCAGCCGAAATAGAAGAGGGGTTGGTTGAAAGCCCAGAACTTGAAATCGCAGTAGCAACAAGAGATGGTGGTAGAGAGACGAGGAGGTGAACATGGGTTTGATTTGAGTGGGAGTGAATGGGTAGAAGACTGTGATGGGTTTGAGTTAGATTTTTTTGTGGAAGCCATGGAAGCCACTGTGCGTACTTGCTGAGGAAAGGAAACTCATATTTTTATTTTTTTGGGTTTTAGACAGGGGCTAAAATATCAGGAGATTCGGAAATATTGGTGGTCCAAAAATATGAATATATCGATGGAAATATTGAGGAAATATCGATATCAATAAAAATTGAATAAAAATCATAGAAATTATGAGAAAAAATTGGGAATTTTTATTGAAATTTTAGAGGAGGTTTACTTAGTCAATTGTCTATTATTTTATCATAAAAAATTAGAAGGAAATGCATGGCATGGTGGGTTTGAGTGATTTAAGTTGATTATGCAGCAACCTGACAAACACTGTGACTTTAGAAAATATGTAGTAATTAGTGAAAGAAAATTAAACACACTATAATTTTTTAGTTACAATAATTTAGTTCAATATATTACACTTGATACATATGAAATAATATGAGCTTAACCAAAAAAACAAAGATAAAATGTATGAGTAACTTAGTACCACATAGAAAGAATTCCTATTAAAATTCAAACTTAGTATCACATATAATAAACAATATTAAAACTAGAAGTGAATAATAATAAAACTCCATAATATATAACAACAACAAAATACTACTCCATTATAAAATAATAAATAACATTAAATATATGCTTAAATTTATTCTTAGGGATTTTTTTTAATATGGAAATTTATCTTAGATAATATTAGCTTGCAGACATTTTTAAAAACCTTATAAATATTACAAGCTAAAGATATAAACACAAACTTAGCCGCAGTGAGTTGGATAAGGCGTTGTGGTTGATTGAGAAAGGGAGGGGCTCAAATCCCTCTGTGCGCAAGATGGAGACTTTTAAACTTTTTTTTGTATTTTTTGATTTCATTATCGATAATCTCGCGATATATTGCCCAAATAATGCATGAAAAATGTTGAAATTATCGTCCACGACATTACCACGATAATATCGACAAAAATATCGATATTTAATACTGTGGTTTTAGATAATTGGGCATTTCAGTTTTTAATTTTTTAAATATAATTTTACTTTTTTGCCCCTCAATTTAACAGAATATTTGACAGACTTTGACGGTAGGACCGTTTTGATACTAAATGAAGAGTTAAAGTACCATTGAAATGAAAATTTTAGTTTGTGGACTAAAATGATACTGGAGCAATAGTTGGGGGACCATTTTGGTTATTAACCCTTTGATAAAATAATTTTTTTTTGGTAATAAGACAAAATTTAAAAACAGAGAAAGAATATCAGAAAAGGAAGAAGAAAAATGCAGCAGGGTTGAAAAACCCTAACGAGCGGGATTTGGGCGTCAAATTTCTTGACTCTGAAACGTTACATCCAAAAACAAGCAGAGCATGGTGCTTGGCATGGTGCGTAATCTGGAGAATGAGCCTGAGGGCTACAGAGCATAGTGCTTGGCATCACCAGTTCTTTCCCGGAACTTGTTAATTCTGCATTCTGAGCCCCAGAATTCATAATCCCAGGCAAGTTCATATTTCAAAACCAATTTCTCTGTTTTCAATTTTGATGTAGAAATCACTGCAAAAAATTCACCAAAACCCTGAAAAATTTGATAACCCAAATGAACAAAAGGCTAATCTCACTCTCATTCTCTCTGAGAAGCTCGGTCCAGCTTCACAGGCCTCCTCTCTACCAGTCAATCTCTATCTTGTTTTACTCTTCCTCCAAACCCAAAGGGTCAAAGTTTAACTTTGTCTCCAAAGACGGAAGGCCAAAATCAACGCCCAAAGTAGCAGTAGCTGAATATTTAATCAACCAGCACCAGTTTTCCCCAGAAGCTGCTTTGAAAGCCTCATCATCCATCGTTTTTCTTAAAAATACCGCAGAGACGGATTCGGTGCTTTCATTCCTAAAAGAAAGCGGGTTCTCCAAAACCCAGCTAGAGGAAGTGGTTAAAAGGATCCCGAGGATCCTTCGTGCCAATCTTGACACGACCATCAAACCCAAAATCAAGATTTTCCAAGACTCTGGCTTTTCAGACTCCGACATTGCGGATATTATATCCTCTGACCCCTGGATTTTATGGCAGAGTGCTGATAATCGGCTTGGTCCTGCTATTTTAGCATTGAAGAACATTCTGGGCTCCAATGCTGTTGTGCTTAAGGTTTTAAAGTTATGTGGTGGGTATCTCAAATATGACTTGGAGAAGACAGTGATTCCCAATATTGAGGTTTTGAAGAGTTTGGGTATAAGTTCGTCGCAGGTTGTCAAATACATTTGTCATTTTCCCAGATTTTATCTGCATACGCAGGAGAACATTATGGATTTTGTTAGAAGGGTTGATGAAATGGGTTTCGATAGGAAGTCCAAGTTGTTCCTATCAGCAATTCGGACCATTAGTTCGATGAGTTTGGAGACCTGGGAAATGAAGGTGAAGCTTTTCCAGAGTTTGGGGTTTTCAGAAAAGGGTATCTTGGTGGCGTTTAGGAGGGCTCCCCAGGTGTTTTGTATATCTGAGAAGAAGATTAAGGAGGCAACAGAGATGCTGCTCAGCTCTGGCAAGGCTGATATCGCATTTATAGCTAGTCACCCAGAGTTGCTTATTTGTAGCGTTGAGCACAGGCTGAAACCACGACTACAAGTTATGGAGAACCTAGAAAAGAAAAATCTACTTAGGAAAATACCTAGTTTGAACTCAATCTGCAAGTACACTGATCAGAAGTTTGCTGAAAGATTTGTTATTCCTTATGCAAATGAACTTGAGGTCTAACATGACCAGTGAAGAGCCATGCTAATGCGATTTGAATATTTTTAGCTGGCACTGGCATTTGATGATGCTTGTAACTTGCAGGAAGAGGTTTTTTTTTTTTTTTTTTTTTAATATATATATTCGGAGGAGCATGGAAAGGAAATAGAAAGGTCATGATTGTTTTTGAGGTATGTTCTTTTGAGCACTCGTGTTTCCTTCTAATAGTCTTTGAAAGTTGTAACACTCAGATTATTGTTATTGTGGATCTGGTTATACCTTCTCCATTTATTAATTTCTTTAAACTTTGAATGCCTTAAAAAAGAGTGATAGTTAGCTTATTTGCTACTCAAAGTTATACTTTGTAGTCTTTTAGGTTTTAAGTTACCAATATCTTGAGCTAAGGGTATTAGTATCTGCTGTGTGTTCGACTCTTACAAACATTTGTTCTTACTTTGATTGCTCTTCCTTGGCTTGTATATTTGTAATTGTGGCAAATTTGCTTTTCAGAGATGAGATTGAACTTTTTTTATTGCAGTCAAATTTTTTTGTTTTTTTTAACGGAGTCTGCAAATTTTGTTAGACATTATGATCTCTAGTCAGAATACAGGTAGTTTCATCGAGTTGATCTATCTGAAAGTGAACAGAAAATTTCACTATAGAGTTGCTTTTTACAATACCTGTGATATTGACAGCGCAAATTCTCCCAAATCATATATCATATCTACTAAATGTAGACAGCAGGCTTTGAAAGCTAGGCCTTCATCATACATGTTAATGCATTGGGGATGGGAAGATTGGAGAAGATTTCTCGTTCTCAATGAATGGGCAGCTGGGTCTGGCAACAGCGAGGGAAAGGATTAGAGGATTGTGGTTAGGGTAAATAATGCTTGTGTTCGTTTGTTTGTTTGTTTGTTTTAATCTGCTCTACAGCTTATGGTAGTTGATGGAATTATAGAAAACCTATTATTTGCCTTTAACTGTATGTCTTCTATTTAAAACTGTTTTAGGTTTCTATACCTATTGACTAAAACAGGCCGTTCTTCTAAAAGAGGAGAAAAACTTGCATGTCACGGGGATATCACTATTTTGCTATCCCCATGGCGAAAAGTGATTGAATGGGATAGCAAAACATTGCTATCCCCGTGAAATGCAAGTTCTTCTCTTGAAAGAGAAGTTTTTCTCTTGTTCCCATTTCTCAAATTGTTAGATCCCAATACAAGCCTTAAAACTTACAAGGGCATGGGAAATTCAACTTTTAGCTAGATTTAGACTAAACACCTACTAGCTCCTACTGGTTTTCTTTTGACCAATTTAGCCCACAGTATCCATCCCTTACTATTTCAAAGTCAATTTCCTCTTTCTAGGGTCATAGACCTCCATAATAATTCAAATAACTTAAAACAAAAGCAAAAACATAGTTATTTTAAAACGTTTTGTTGTAAATTAAACTTCACGTGTGGTAGTTATCTAACACATCTTCATTTCTAACCTTCTTGATCTCCCACCTTAATTATTTTTCTCTTTGTTTGGATTTGGTTAAACTTTTTACCCATAGGGTTGATGCTACTCATTATAGGAGGAATCTTTGTTTATGTTTATGAGTTTGTGACATCATCCACCTATCACCTCCCACAATTGAAAAACACTTCAATTTGAAACTCAACTTACTCCATCCATGTTCACTTCACCCTACATGTCTCAATGATGCATAAGATAAACAATAGGTCAACAACATAGATGTTGTGTGCTTTTTTGCTTTCTCCAATATTTTTCTCCAACTTTAGACTTGGCTACCTTGCTTGGTCCGCATGCTTTGTCAACTTTTTTATTTTAAGGATCAAATGAACAGGAAATTGCCAATTACTCTAATGCCAAACTCATAAGGTGATTAATTTAAGGCAAATCTATTCCTGGTGCTTCACGCTTGGAGAGTTTCGGCTTTAATCTTGTACGGAAGTGGTGTTATATCCTTATTTTAAAGCTTTTCCTAGTACTCCTGCCTTGCTCCTCTGAATATAATACGAACAAGTGACGTGGGATCGGCTGAGCCAAATACTATGTTCAGACTAGAGCATTCAATTCAAGAGCAATTACCATTGAACATAGAGGGCCACTATGTTTATATTCTTGAAACGAGCTACCAACGTAAATAACCAATTAGCTCTCTCTCAATGTACACGTATTAGAAGTCTCAAGTTTGAATTTCTCTACCCGTAAATTAAACAAAAAAAGAAAGACTACCAACACAAATAGAGATGATGACCACATTCAAATATGAATCAAAGGGAAGAGAGTAGAATATACGAGATGAGTGTGAGGCTTTTTTTGGACTAGACATGCATCATGCATGGGATGGAAGGTCCCAAATAAAAGTAAAGTCTAATCCTAAGCCAACAAGTAGTGGTTAAAGGGGCCATCATCTTTTTCCATGCTCTCAAGTGCATTGCTTCCTTCATCATCACAACCTCACTTTGCTTAATCTCTCTTCCTCTTTTTTTATGATGAATTCTGCGGATCCCATCCTTTCTTTTCAACACTTTCAGTCTGCTTTCCATAAGCCTCCTGGTTTTCTAGTTTAAGAAAATTAGGGTTAGAAAATGTATTATTGCCTATATTCTTACAGCTCACCGGCCGCCACTACTGTATAGAATTTTTGTGTGTTTGGCTTTGGGGAGAGAGAGAGAGAGAGAGAGAGAGAGAGAGAGAGAGAGAGAGAGAGTTGATAGAAAACAAAAAAATGAAATGAAATTTAAGAAGCAAATTATCTAGAGGATTTAATTCCCTTCTTATTTTAGAAGTGGAATTTAATTTGGGTTAATCTTTTAATCTTTTCTTTCCCATTCTATCACCCACCTACCTACTACGTTTGTTGGAGTTTCTTTTGCCTCTACCATAATGTGTCAAGTAAACCAGTGATTTGCATATGGTAGACCAATCACTAAGCAATTATTTATGCATCCCATCAAAATGAAAGGGTCGAAAATTACCAAGAATGACTTGAGAAGAAGAGCTCTCAAATTCTTGTGGGTTCCATTGAAGAGAAGTGGTTTGGTAGTTGTTCACTTGCTTGTGGGCACTAGCCATAGGGGTCATGAGTCATAACTGTCATGGGCTCACAAGTCGGTGGCATGATTGGATCATGAAACAAGGCTCGTGGGCTTTACCTTTCTCAAGCACCTTTTTTCAATTTAAAAAAAATATATATGGGAACCATTAGAGAAAAGTAAAGGTTAAGAAAGAAGGCTATCCTGTGAGCTTGTGACCCCATTTCAAAGGGTTGCAAAAAGGAGTGTCACAAAAAGGATCAAATAGGGCCAGATTTTATTGTAATTAGGTGTATACTTGTTTTCCCTTATCGTTCGTACATGACAATGAATGTCAGAAAAATTAGCAACCAGGGCAAGATTTTATTTTAATGAGGCATATACTTTTCTCTCACTCTCTCTTATTACGCGATAAGGAGTGTCAGAAAAACAACTAAATAGTGCAATAACCTAAATTGAGAGATAAATTACATGAAGAAAGAGACAGACGCAAAAGGAAGTATGTCCCCGGTTGCATGTAAGATAAACATATGTTAACCAATGTAGAAGGAGAAAAATGAGAGACAGAGAGATGGAACAGATGTTAAAGGGAAAAATACACATAAGATAAAGGCGAAAGCAGAGGAAAGCTGTCAAGCCCTCCCTCCTTTCTTTTAAAAGCCATCCGAAGCACACCTCAAAAACCAAAAAACCAAACAGTTTCAGCAAGAAAGCAAGCAAGCACAAGATCTAAGAAAAAGAAACACAAAAACAGAGAAGGAAAAAAAATTGAAGAAGCAACAAATTCTTTCTGCAGAACATGAAGTCAAGGGAAGCCAAAGGAGCTCTTTCTGCAGATCTATTAGTGTGTTTTCCTTCAAGAACCAGTCTAAAACTGATGCCCAAGCCAATTTGCAGCCCAGCGAGGCCCTCAGAGCCTAACAAGCGCCACCAGTACAACCAGAACCACCATCACCAACCTCACCACCACCAGCAGCTCGTCAAAAAATCAAGCATTGGCAAAAGCAGTCTTGGCCAAGCAAGCCCTCTGTTGTGGGCCAAGACCAAGCCCATGGGCTCTGAGATCTCCGAGCCCACGTCCCCAAAAGTCACCTGCGCTGGCCAGATCAAAGTCAGGCACAAGTCCGGCTCGTGCAAAAGCTGGCAGTCAGTGATGGAGGAGATTGAGAGAATTCACAACAACAAGAAACAGAGGAAACAGAGACGACCCGGTTGGGCAGAGGCTCTCGGGTTCAAGAAAGAAGTCATGCAATTCTTGACTTGCTTGAGAAACATTCGGTTTGATTTGCGGTGCTTTGGTTCTTTTCCTCAACCGGATATTTCTAGCGACGAGGATGAAGAAGAAGAAGGGGAAGAAAACAGGGACTGTCGAGAAAACCATGTGGGTGGTGAGGGAATTGGCGACGGTGGTGATCAGAGTAGCTCGAGGGCTATGTTTTCAAAATGGTTTATGGTTTTACAGGAAAATCAGAGTAATGGGTTTTGCACAGAAGATAAAAAGGAGAGAAATGATAGGCAGAGTTTGGATGATGAGGTTGGATCAACTTCTGAAGTTCCAGTAGCCTCTGTTCCGCCACCAAATGCTCTGTTGCTAATGAGGTGCAGGTCTGCTCCTGCAAAGACTTGGCTAGAAGAGAAAGAAGAAGAGGAAGAGGAAGAAAAAGAAGTAGAAAACAAAAATGGATTGGAAAAAGAAGAGAAAAAGGCCAAAGTTACTTTGAAGAGCTTAATGGAGGAAGATAAACAGAGAAAGAAGACAGAGAGCTTGGTGGTGATGGCATATGATTCTGATTTCTACAAGATTTCTTCTGATATTTCCAAGGAGACATGGGTTGTTGGTGGAATGAAAGATGCAATTTCCAGAAGTCGAAGTTGGAAGAGATGAAGAAGAAGAAGATGATCTCTTTTTTTCTTTTTTTTTGTGTCAAAAGAAAAATATGGTTTTTTTTTTCTTTATTAATTCTCTGGCTTGATTTGGTTTTGTGAGCTTTTTGTCCACTGAGTTATTCTGTGTGAACTGGTAAATCCAAAGCTCCTTTAGCTTACTTTTGCTTCATTCTTGTTGCTATAGATTTTAGTACTTGTACAGCTTTTCTGTTTCATTCTCCTGGAAAAAGATTTTGCCAGCATTTACAGTTTTGCGATGTACATGTCCACCATCACCATGGTTGTCTTCTGTTTCAGAAATCATGTATGGTGCTTTTGTGACAGAAGTGTTGATAATTTCTAATTAGACTGTTAAGTGGCAGAGATGTATATTTTCTGTGGTGGGTGTTCAAACCAACGAGAATGTTCCAACTAGAAAAAGAACTGAGATATCGTCAGAATTGTAGGACCTACTACAAACAAGTATGCGCTATCATATCACATACCAACTCTATGTAAGACTTCTCTAAGCCAGAAAAAAATATCTCATGTTTTATACACATTTCTCTTTATTTCTTTCTCACGAAACAATTTACCTCAAAACAAGCTTCTTTCTCGTGAGTATGAATAATCTACCAAAACTACAAAAAAGAGTCTAAACACACAACACAAGTGAGTTGTCTAATATAGAAATGTGTCTACAATGTAATTATTAAGTTTATCTAAATTGTTACTTTTTGACCACTCTTCTTATTTGCATGTTTCCCATTTGTCCCAAATTTGTCTTTTGGTTGACTGTAACTTTTTTTTTTAAATTTCAAAAATACCCATATATTTCCCCTGATCGTAACTTTTTTGTTATAAGTTCTATTTAAGCCCAGTATGTGTCCATGAACTCATAAGAGCGAGCTCTACGTAACAGTGTGAAAGGAATTCCCAAAATGCATTCTGAACAAAAATTTACCAACATGCCCCAAATCCAAGGGTAAAATTATAATTCCACATTAAAATTTTAAAAATTAAAATAAATTTCGGGATAGGATCTTACAAAGACTCGTTTTGAGTTTGAAAGGCCATAAGCAAAACTGTAGATCGTATGTTATGTCCAGTTGTCCCATATGTTTGTCTAGATTGTTGGCACTCTTCCTAAAAGTTATGCTTTTGTTCTATCAATAGAAACAGTGTACAATGTAATTGATTACTGTCTAGATTGATTGCCTTGCCTCTCGTTCCCTATATCATGTCCTAATTAATAATGCACATAATTCTATTGTCTATCATGCAGTTTATTAGTTATTGATAAATTATGCCCTGTACTTTGGGGGGCATCATGTTTGCTCCTTTTAACCGAATTAGCTACAGTGAGAAATATGGTACTCGCTACAAAGTTCAAAGAGTGATAGCAGGATCAATGGCTATGCGCCTGCCTGCAATTAAGTATTTATTTTCTTTTGAATGGGCTTTAAATGGGCTGAATAGGCAAAGCTGGTTGACTCTCTGCCTTGGAAAAATCCAGCCCTATATTCACGTTTTGGGCTCACTATAGAGAAGGGTGATTCTTTCGACGATTTTCTATTTGGCGAATTTTGTTACAAAATCGTTTTGGTGTCAAAGAGAATTTTAGGTGTCCATGAAATCACCGTATGATATTATCTTCTCTGATGGGCTTATCAAGAAATAACAGTAAAATTTATATGCGAAGCAATGGTGAGGAATTGGGATCGAAATTTTATAGAAGTGCACCCTTGGGGTTTTTAATATAGGGTTTATTTGGATTTGGAGCGCTCTAATATATGTTAAGATTTCAGAGAAATAGATCAGTGGGCTCACTATTAATTTGTCTAACACCGATAAATATTTCAACTTTACCATCTACGTAGTGTGAAATTTTGTACAAAGACTTCCGTGTCATTAGTAGGTGAACTGCTGGTTTAGTTTACATCCTTCAACAGAAGGAGCTATCAAGTTTGAAAACTCCAGCGGGTTGGTATTTCTCCTCATGATGACTTGGCAAGTGATCGACTGAATGGCTGCCATTTTGGAATTCATAGTGACCATGGAGTTTGTTAAACCTTGGAACAAAAAGACATTCCATAGAAAACACATTTCCTAGCTCTATATAATACCAGTCCTAATCAGTCAACCTTTTGATAACATAATTTCTAGGTTTTGAAAAGACAAAAACAGAGAACAAATATGAGACTTCCTCTGATCAACCCACAATTCATGTTTGCTTGCCAGGTTGGTGTGCAACATATGGGATTGGGAGCCCCATAAAAATTTATTTTTTTAAAAGAATCAGATGAAGAAATACAATAAAACTCCACTCAAATTTCTTTCTTCCGTGATTTTATCTTTTGCATTGATTCTCTTCCCACCCTTTTTGCTTTATGTGCAATGCAGGCAAAGTTATCAAGCACATATAATTGGCCCAATCAATTTCTATTTTTATTCTGTCTTGTGGGCTATCTTCTTTTGCAAGATGTGAAGTTTCTGCTGCCTGTCACCTTGCCTATGAACAATATATCGTGTAATATGTCATCTTCTGTTTTAACTTAAGAATCCTCAACTGCTGTACAATTTGACTGAGCTTTCTAATAATTCATGGTTGCTGCCTGGAATTTCTTTGACCCTTGATCCATTTTTGTATATCTTGAAGGCTGGGATTGTGCTCACATCCTCCATTTTGGCCAAGTATGGATGGTCTTCCACCTCCACCTGAAATTATATAAAAACAAAGAAAAAATAAGTCGATGGTAAAATAATAAACTTAACAACAATTTTGGCACCAGAATTTATTATTTAGAACAAACCTTGAGAAAATTGACAGATGGGAATCTTGTGCAGACTTGATGCAGGGCTTGCAACACTTGCTTTTGTTTGGTTTTGCTACAAAACAGCACCACAGACATCCCTGTTATTGAGACAAGGTGTCAGTTTTGTTGAGTTATAATCTAGTTATCTAACCAAGAGATCCAAAACCAAGTTTAATGCTTTGTGGCAAATGGACAAGGAAGAATGAGCTACCTGGAGAGGTCACAAAATGTCTGAAGCGCTCATTGCTGGAGATGAGGACCAAATTTGATCCAAATTTCATGTCCTTAATATCTTCGCCGCGTTGTGTTTTGAGCTGGATCTTGGCTTCAAACAAAGCCTTGCCAACTTCCTCATCTCCAGGAGTTTCTCTTATCAGAACTTCATAATCTTGAATTGAAGCCCCCCACCTTTCTAACTGTTGCCACAAAACAAACAGAAAGTGTACTAATTAGTGATGGGTTTTCAACTTATTACTCATTAAATTTTGTGCAGAAAGTATGTTTGGCTTTCAAGTGAGAAAAATTCACCTTGGCGTTGCAATCAGCCCGGCGCAGCCTAGCCTTGCTGTAAGAAGGCAGCACATTAAGTGCTGCATTGCAATCATCAATGGCCTTTTCAAATTGTCCCAGTTTTGTACGACAAGCTGCTCGGTTGCATAGTAAAACTGAGTTGTGTGGATCATGCTGCAGTCCTTGACTATACACTACACATGCTTCCGAAAATTTCGATGCCTTAAAGAGAAGGTTACCACTCACTCGGGCTGATGCAACAGCTCGAGCCCTCTTCACCACCGCAGCGACATTCTTGTCACTTGGATTGAGTCGTGCTGCATTCTGAGCTGCAGCTATAGCATCTTCAAACCTGTCAACCCCATAACTCTAAGATGTTACCATCTTCACACGTCTTAATCTGAACCTAAGATAAATTAGTACTTAATTACTAATGATCAGTGACCACATGTTGCCCGCCGAGTCTTTTTAAACGGCTGCAAATTAATTATAGGGACCAACCTAACTTGTGATTAATAAAAAGCTTATATTTAAAAGTCCTATATCACATTAATTAGCGCTAATAAACTAACCTGCCAGCAGCCAAGTAAACCTGAGCCCCAATCATTAACAGATAAGCACTACTTGCCAAGCCAAAGAACTTGGTGCATATATCAATGCTGAAACTGGGTCGTTTTTGGTAGGTGGCATAGGCCTCTTGATGTCTGTGAAGCTTCAGCAAGGCCTCGGCTTGTAGAGCAAAGACCTAGGCATAAGTAAACAAACAAAAACAAACATTAGATTGTTTTGATCAACAGATTATACTAATTAACCTTTGGCAAAACAAGGGGTTGACCAAGAAAATCTAACCTGTGGAGCCGAATTGGCACCTGAGGAGATTGCCAGCTGGGTCTCGTTCAGCAAAATATTCCACTCTTGTAATTTCTGTGCTTCAGTGCATCTGCTGAGGCATTTTTGAAGAGCCTGACATTGGTCAATGTCTTTCGAGTTAGCATATGGGCCCGAGTGTTTGTAGTGATCCAATGCTTTCTCTGCTTCTCCCAATCTAAATGACACAACTAATGTTCATGTTAGCAAATCTTTCAAAAGAATTAAAACCAACACAAACACATGAAAGTTTGTGTTCTGCAGGCAAAATATGTAGAACAGAATCTTGCTCTGTTTGAAATTACCTGAGATAAGTTGTTGCCAACCGATGATGAGCTTTGTGATAAGAAGGCTCAATCTGGATTGCTTCTTTGCATTCAAAAACCGCCTCGATAAGACGGCCTAAACCAACCAAAGCTGCTCCTTTATTGCTGTGATAAGCAGCCTTATTTGAATCCAAAGCAATTGCTCGGTCATAAAAAGCCAAGGCCTCTTCAAATCTGCCCTGTTTGTATGCCTCATTTCCCATGGACTTCAACACCTCAGGATCTAACTTGTTCCAGGCAAGACCTCCAAACTCATCACTGTTCTTCCTCACAATGTTACCCATCACAACATTGCCTCCTAGTTTTCCAAATCCATTTTTTCTGGTAGGTGTCGAATTCGAGTCTTCAAGATTTCTAGGATGATAAGTCAGAGTCTTGATTGTTGCAATGGGACTATTGCTTGCCGCCTGATTCGAAACTCCGGGCTGCCTCAAGTTCCCCAACTGTCCTGAAAGCACCATATTACTTGAAGTGGCTCGGACCAGAGGTTTGCTTTCATTGGCTTGCTGGTGATCAGTGATCTTCCTACTGAGCTCTGCAGAGCTAGTAGTGGATGCCCTTTGTAGCTTTGTCTCTTTCGACAAGTCCTGGATTTGCAACACCTTGATTTGGCTTGAAGTACCATTGGATGAAGATGTTGACCTTCTTCCAGCATCTGAATGCCTTCTCGGTTGAACCTTCTGGTGACAAGCTGAAGGCCTTGGATGACCCAAGCTAGGATTCCTGGCATGTTTCGAGTCTCGATTCGGAGAAGGTCTACCCGAATTGGAGGAGACTACAATAGCAGCCTCTGTGGATTTGGGTTGTTGGCTCTTGGATTCTTCAGACTTTGTAGAATAATCATCATTGATTGGTGCTTTCAAATCATTTTTGCTACTGTTTGAAGGTAGTGAATGAACAGAGGATTTTCTAGACCAGTAGCTTCTGCACTGGAAAATCACACCCATAAAACCACAACCCAAATCCTTGTCCACCTTATACTTTGCCATCTCTGCCATTTTCTCTTTCAAGCTCTTGATGCGTCTTGCAGAAGATACTTATAGAACACAGATGAGTTAATGGTTTTGAGAACACAGAGAGGTATCAAAAATCATGTTTAAAACTATTGTAACATGTAGAATGTGTACACTCTCAGAAAACAATAAAATGAGAAGAAGAAGAAAAAAAGACTCAAAGCATAAAATATATGCAAATAATCAAAGAGATGGCTTGCCCATGAAGGATTTTGTGTAGCAGAATATTATCCAAAAGGTGTATATATAAGCTCTCGCAGCCTCCTAGAGTGGCTTCCAAGAAACCAACTTTATCTTTTTGGGGTTCTGGTAGGGAGGTGAAGGTGTGTAGGGTCAAAAACCCATAAACTAAATTAGCGTATACAAGAAAAAGGCCAGTCCCAGTAGGGGGCTTTTTGTTTTTGGGTTCCCAAAAAGACTTATAATAATTTACCAATTTGATATGGAAATACAAAAAGAAACAGCACTACTATTCAAAATTTTACAGCTTGATGATTGCGAAATTAAAATAAGCTTGTTGATAAAGAGACTTCTCAACCTCTTTCTGATGGCTCTTGTTGTTTACAATAAGACATGTGTACCACTGAGATGTCATCCTGTCAGTCAATTTAATTTAGCAGCAGATTATGGCAAGTGGCTTGTTAAATCTTTATCAACCACAGATTGCAGATGCTGCAGGGTTCTCTGGTTTGGTCTTCGTTAAGTTTTCTGGTGATGGGAACTGAGAAGTTGACCTATGTAGGACACCATAATCTCAATTAAATTGCACCTTTGATCTCTTTTTTTTTTTTTTTTTGCAGTGGATTTTATCTTTGAAACATAATCAAATGATTTTATTTTGGCACATCTTATAAAAGCAAAAGGACAGTTTTTAATCCACACTTCATTATTAAAAATATCCCCCACTATGGTTATCGGGGTATAGTTCAATTGGTTGAACACTTTCCACCTCCATTTATGTGGGTAGAGGTTTGAAAACCCCAGACACCCAACACATATTTGTGTAAACCGTACCCCCCAATCGCTTATACTAAAAATAATAATAATAATAATAATCCCCACTATACAAAGAAAAAAGGAACCTCAACTCACATTCTATATTTGGTGGGTAGAAATAACATCAAGTATTATACTTGCCGAAAACTGAATAGCTTATTACATACACAAACTTCTTGAAGAAGACGTATATGATAATGACAGCAATGGGGAGGGACTTTCTGGATGATTGATAAATAATTAAATGAGACTATTTATTAACATAAAGCAGTGACAGGGATGATTGAGCTCCAATTTCAGATAGTGAAATTTTGAATATTGATTTCAATTATATTATAAAGTATAGTAATCTTATTTGAGATAGTCTTAATTTATCTCAATGAACAAGGTTGGTAGATGTCATTTGTTGTTGCCTTGTGTAATGTTGCTATTTATACATGACGAAGAGATAGAATTATTGACCAGAGTTGTTGCATATACAAAATGTGACCAAGTCCATGCAATCTATTGTCCATTTTGAATGTGGGTTTTGGTCGCATGAAATGTTGTAGGACCATTTATGCAAAACAAATTGAAGCTTTAAAAATCTTGAAGAATATTTGTCATGAGTTTGCCTACATCATGTCTAGTCGGTGCCGGCTTATAAACCCTCCTAATACCAACCTCACAAAAATTCTCAAACAATTTAGCTCTGAGAGGACGGCATCACATAATTCTATCAAATTATTATTAATAGTTAGAACTTGGAAGGAATTATGCTACCTACTCTGGTTTATGATCGATGTGCTCCTCCAACCAGCTAGCAGTGACTTTTCTATGCAATGGGTTTCCTACATGAATCACACCATATATGAGGTCAAATGTTCAAGCCAATCAGAACAAAACTTAGGGTTAGGCTAGAATTGGATAGTTTCAATTGGTGAATTCGTAGAAAGAAAATGTTATTTTACTAGATAGTTTCACATGTTATGTTATTAGATTATTTTGACTTTTTGTTGGTCTGATTGTCTAAATTTCCCTACTCATACTTAGCTTCTTGGCTCGTTTGCATGTTTTTTTTTCAAGAGTTTGCTTCATGTCTCTTCGTAGCTAAGTGTTATTTAAAAACCATTTTATCAAGATTATATTTTGCATAATGGTTGATTGCAACATAATAATTAACATAACATACCAAATTGTATGATAATATTTGATAGAGAGGAGGTGATGACGAAGCAATTGCAACAATGTTTTTCATGTTCTTTTTACGAATCTAATAAGTGCATCATACACTTTTTTTTGGGTGAAAGAGTACATGATACACTTTATTTGCCGACAGTGGACAAATTCTGTCATTCTCTTCAAGAACCCTAACACGACCGACTTAAAGTGCCAATAAATCCCTAGAGAATCACACACTTTGTGGATTCTGACCCCGCTAAAAGCTAACAATGTAGTCAAAGTTTACAACTACACAATACCAAAAGACGACCCGCACCACACACCCACCAATCTGTTTCTCATCCTAATTACCTCCTGCATTTGTCTTTATGCTCACCAAAAACTTTGAGCAAACGTACGGCCACAACTCAATTATTATACCTAGAATTTGTATATATGGGCTCAATTCATGCATGAAAGAGCACAAAAAATTTAAATCTGTCGGCTCATTATTATTGCTGGATGGATGGATGGATGAGGTTGAAAGCAAATATATACGTGTCATGCATATATGATTGTCTGCAAATAATATGCGTGTGCCTTCTCTGTCACACAATCTAAATATCGCACGTGACTATTGACTACATGTATAAGCTAAGAGCCATGCACCCGTAACGTGTCCAAAATCACAAGCAACCCTAATGATTTTATGCGATGAAAATCTTCATAAATCATAAGCTTCTGTGACATTATTCATACAGAAAATGATGGACTCAAATTGTTTTTTATTTTCTATGACAGAACAATGTGCTGCAGAATGGTGATCAAAGCTAACGGCCCTAAGGGATCTAATTTAGTAGTAGATTAGTAGGATTATTATTATTATACTAATCTAAAAGGTTCAAAAGTGAAATGAGGATAACATTTATAAGTTAAAGGTAAGGTGGGTAGGCCTATAGGAGCAATACTTTTATTGGGTGCAATCCAACTTTCCCCAGCTAGACTTTTCCAACAGAATTGAGCAGTAAGCATGCAAATAAATCAAGACACAGCATTTCAATTTCTGCCGGCAGGGTCATGAGCATTCATGTGTATTCTCTTGTCAAACTAATACAAAATAGAGATGAGTAATAACGGAAAATGTTCTCTTGTCAAATTGTTTTATGCAAAAGTTGAATGTGTGATTGAAAATTTCGTTCCGACATATCTATCGAAAAAAAAGACCTCATCCATACTACATATATCAAAACATATCCTAAAATTTTAGATCTAACTGATGTGGTATATGTTCACATCTAACAATTTTAAAAAATGTCATGTCATTTGCCATGTCACGATTGAAATTTAGGGAAAGCTTTGGTTGCCCCACTGAATAAAGATATATTCTTAAAAAAAAAGAAAAGAAAGGAAAATTAGACAAGTAAAGACATAGTAAAAGTTAAAACAGAGGATAAATCTTTTTTCTTCTTTGAGGCATTGATAAAAGCTATGGTAACAACTTCTTCTCCACGTTGGAATCTTAAAAAAGAAAATAATGGAAAAAGAGGGAAGGCTTGGATTGCAAGGCTAAGGTGGATCAGGCAGATACAGAACAGAGCAGAGGCCAGCTGCTGCTGCTTGGGGCTCAAGACTGAGGGGGCGCAGATCAGAGATAGGGTGTCCGGAAAGGGTGGCACGTGCACTTTAAGTAAAGACGACAATAGGTGGTCACGTGATCCAACGCCTCTCGAAAGCTGGCCATGCCAACAAAAAAAAGCCTTGAGTCTTAAGGCTCTCTGTGATTCACATGGCATTGGGATCAACCTCAACAAGACATTCTAATTAACAGTTAATCCCAGTTCCCCAATGCTCTCAGAATTTTGTAATTTTCATGGATAGTCTCAATAGAATTATGGCAAACAAACCAGTGGATGTACTTGTGTGCTTAACTCATCATGTGAGATTTAAAGTTTTTTTTTGTATATCTTGATGAAGACTATAAAATTTCACATCAAAATTTTGATAAAATAATATATAATATGTAACGAACGGTTTTACTACTAATAGTATTTACGTCTTTTGTATAAAATTCCACACTTAATTATGAAGGTGTTTAAATTAAAGATCATATGTATATGGTTCAATTAAGTTTAGTCAAATACATACGCATGCATTGAACCTTAAACACGCTATATATCATGCTTCTCTTCTTTTTCTCTCCTTCTCTCTGTCTCTCCCTCTTTTTAATTTTAAAAAGTATATATTTGCATGTGTTTTTGTAAAACAATGCATGTAGTGATGTATTGTGTGGAACTTATTTATGTGTTGTCACTACTAGAAAAAGGAGCAAAAGTTACACATGTCAAGACCACAACAGTAGAACAATGACATTTTCTACTCGATGGTCACAAGTACTATACATCTGTGTCTACAAAAGATTACCCATCCAGTGGAAAATCTGTGGAAGTATTGAATATAAAAGCATTTTTGCCATATAATTAGAGATCCATAATGCACGATTTGAATTTGGGTGGGGTCCAATGCTCAAGAAGCCAAATATTAGTTTTGATGTTACCTAATTATATGGCAACACCTAATTAGAACTAGAGTTCCGTGATCTGCTAACCCATTTTGATCACGGTTTTGCTAGTAGTAGTCACAAATTGAACAGTCGCTAATTTATGGTTTTCTAGCAGTGTGTTTAATGAAATCATGTGTTTTTTTTATCTCTCTTCATGTTATATTCCTATGTATTCCTTTAGATTGGTACGGACTAAATACAAGTATTGTAGTACATGTAGGAGTGTCACTTGGGGGTTAGATTAGCTCAATTTTCTTTGTCTGAGGTGATTTTAGTTTGAATATGTTTAGGCTAATCTGAAGCTAAGCATGATTACTGTGATATAGACTCAACAGTCAACACAGACATGCATAAAGAAGCACATATACAAATACAATTGTGCCCTGGACTATCAACCTCAACTGTATTTAATTTTAAAAGACAAGAAATTCAACAGCCTAATTGTATATGTGCACGTGGGATAATTGCCCTATTTTGTATACATTATTGTATTATGTGTGTGTTTTGGGTGGGAGTGTAAACTAATAAATTAATCACTTAGGCCTTGTTTCGAATTGTTTTTTTTTTATACCAAAAATCTGCTTCACTTTAAAGTTAAGCAATTTGAGGTGTTTAGTAAAAATAAAATATATAGATTATTTTAAAAGCACTAGCTTTTTTTACAGCAATTTTTAAAAGCATGCTCTAAATTGTTTTTCAAAGCTGCTTTCAAAAAAAGCAAAGAAAAGCCTTTAATGAATTTTTTAAATTCTCAAAATACAATCATTCATTTTCAAAAATGACACCACCTCCACCTCCACCACCTCTTCCTCCTCCATCTCCACCTCCACCACCTCCACCTCCATAACTGCCATCCCCACCACCACCACCTCTTTTCACCACCATCTTCACCTTCATCTCTTTCACCACTTCCACTACCACCACATAATTAACGCATAACATTTTCAACATCATATCTATTTGAGTCATTATTCATAATTACAAAGTTTTATATTAAAATTTACCAAAAGATTTTGACACTACTTTTTGTACTAACAACACTTTAAAAGAATTATTTACCAAACATGGAGTTGCTTTATATTACAACTAATTATTTTCAAAGCACAGCATAAATAACTTTTATTTTAAAATGATAGCAATCCCAAATTGACGCTTACATTAAAGTTGTTCGCATTGCTATTTGTTGGATCAAAACACACCCTCTTCCTGTTGGACTGATCCAATCCAAACAATTCAAAACCTAGCTATAAATAAATTTTATAATAAATAACAGGCCAGGCTTGGCTTAAAACTTTAGGCCCAAAACATTAGTCTAGGACCAAATTTAAAAACAGAGAAATTTGTTTTCAATTTTTAGCAGTGGATTTTGATAATTTGGAGGCTGCGGGTTACTCTTTTGTACATACAACAAACCAAATTAGAAGCCTCATTTGAACTTCGCCAAAAAATAAGAAACAAAAGAACACAAGAACATCAATGGAACTGAGTGCAGTTCTGTTATACATGAACACAGCTATATGGGGTAGCATTTACTGGAACAACAAATCGCCAGCTCATTTATAAAACAACCGTCAGAATATTGGAGAGAATGATGGATATCAATCTGGCTATGCAGCATGATCAAATCCCCTGCCTATGCTGTACAAGGCCTCCTCGCTGTTTTTACGTAGCCACAAATTGCTATAGAGGAATGCTAAGCCAAGACTAATATGGGCAAGTTCAAATGCATGACACGAATCGGGCAAAAATGGAACTTCTGCCAAGACTGATATGGCCTCTTCATAATGGCTATGTGCATAGTGAAGAGAGGCATCACCCTGCACTCGAGTAATTGAGGGGTAAGTTTATTCTTGGATCCTCTCTGACAAACTATTTTCTTAGCCTTCCTTCATCTCCTCTGCATGGCCTGCATTATTTCCTACATGCTTTATCCACAAGTGCTATCCACTTTTTCTCAGCTAGAGCCTCAAAACCTAGTGGCAGCAAAGTTTGGCTGAGCGCCCATTGCTTCATTCTCTTCATCTTCCCCTGAAACTGAAGGCAGAGCATTGGGATTAAAATTTGGGCTCCCAGGCCTCTGTCATAGCCTGCATACAAATTTCCCAACCAAAGCCCAAACAAACTTAGATAAAACAAATTTTGTGTGTGTGAATTAATGGCACTTTCTAAAGAAGAAAGTAGCGTGCAAGATAGTACGTGTAGGGATAGGGTTGTGATAACAACAACACTTATAGGCTGTATATCTAATCTAATCTTGAGGAGCCTGGAAATATAGTGTTGTAGAGTAGTTATGTGGACATTAATAACATAGGATAGTTACAGTTTCTAGTGGAACATTACTGGTTACGAGTTCAGGACCATCCCTAAAGCTAACGGCATGTCCAGTTCGAACTTCTTCATCTATAACTCTCATCAATATTTCAATGGGGCTACATTTTGGACTCTTGTGTTTGGGGTTCGTAATAATTTGGTCAACTCCATTTAAACTTTAAAAATTGACAAAGACAACTCTAAAAAGTTACAAAGTCACATCGTTAGCCTCATCACTATGCGTCTAATTATCAAGTTAATCGTTTTTTTTATATGAGACTCGGTGGACTCATCTTTTTCTTACATGTCACATGCAGGGGCGGGTCTACACAAAGGGCAGGTTGGGTTGCTGCTCCGCCCACAATTTTCCAAAAAGAAAAAGGTAAATATGTTAGTCCAGCCCGGGACTTGCCAACTATAGAAGAGAGAGGGCTTAGATGGAGATCTCAAATCTTAGTTGGTGGTGGCGGTTGAGAAGAATTTAGGGGAAGGGAAGATAGGGTTTGATGACGAAAATCAGGTGCAGGGAGGGCTATGGTAACAAAATAAGCGAGACCTTGAAGGAGCAACACGTCAAAAAATAAAAAATCAAAACGAGGTTGGTTCGGTCTAGACCGATTGTTAGGTCTACATTGTAAGTAGTACTGATCATTAGAGGTAAAAATGTAATTAGACGACCGAAAAAATTGGTAAAATGTAATTAATCCCATGGTTTTTGAAATGGACTGAAAGTTATATAGTACTTCTCCATTTGCTAATTATCATGATTTATTTTCCACTATTGAACCTAACCTAACTTTCATATTGCTTTAAGGGTGAAAAGTGCAGAGTGTAAATTGACCAATTTAAATTGTGTCTTGTCAATCACTAGTATGCTATTATCCATAGTACTATAAGACAGCATAACATGAATGGAGAAAGAGAAATGATTGTATACATTGCACTAAGTTCATTTTAGCCCACAATAAAAACATGTATACTACAGTAAGTGAAGAAGATTGAGCGGCGAGCAATCAGGGGAAATCCTTGTCTTCCCGACAAGCCATATATTCTGATCTGCTCGCATGTGCATTGTAATCTCTAATCTGTATGTGAACGAGAAGGAAAGGTATGAATGGACATGGCAGCAAACAATTGGAAATGGAATGGAAAGCCACAAGATTACATGTAAAATACTTTCCGTATGGGCATGGAAGACTGCAAGCTCAAGCTCTAGCTCTAGGATTTGATTTTGAAAATAGGGCAGGCCAATAGCCATAAATAAAAGAGAATAAATTAAAGTATGTATTCTGTACAACGAGACAAGGACGTCCTCTACTACATTATTGTACTTTGGTATACTATTTTAATCAGGTAAGCAGTTATGTCATATACGTAAGATAATTAAGTATTGGTTAAGATGTTATTATAGGAAGATATTAATTAAAATATTAAAAATAGGTCAGGAGTTCAATTATGCATGGTCCTTAGCTTTCAAGGTTGAAGCGTCCTTCGATGGGATTGAATTGATATGATTTTCTAACAACGAGAGATATTTAAAAGCACTAAGCATCTACTCAAATTTTAGAAGATCTAGTTAAAAATTTGCAAGTTACATAGGGTTTTATTCTCACCTTTTTTAAGGAATAGTATCAATAAATATCCACTTATATTATAACACGTGTATAAAATATACTATATGACCATATTATCATAGTATATAATCACTCGGGGATTAGTGGGAACGAGAGAGATTAAAAGATGTAGTAAGGGTGGGAGTTTTGCGCTCCTAAATTTGTTGACTTGAGTAGCTTGCGTAATTTGATGTGTTTTAGGTGTGGAAAATGGTTAAATACCCCAAAGGGAATCCTTAAATCTTTTGAATATGATGTATAAAGTAAATGAACAAATCGAAGAAGTTATTTTTTTGAATTATTAAATGAAGAGTCGAAGATTATAGGCTGATTGTTGCTAGCAATCTCTTAATCTCATGACAATTCCTCATTTATAGTGATAAAATTATATGCGAAGTTCGAAAATATTTAAAAATCTTCACAAGAGATGTTTCATGTGGATCTAGCAATGGTGGTTGATGTGTCATCCCAAAACAAAATATTTTTTAGTAATTTTTCGGTGTGACCGTCACATAGATACGTAATGTTATTAACTCATTCATAATATAACATGTGCTATTATTTATTAATATTATACCCTAGTACATGACACATCAACTATGTGATTCATCCAAATTATAACACACGAATTAACAACAGCATGTGGCGGTGTAATCGTCACATTCAAGAATCTCTCATTTCTAATTAATTCATTTATCATATAAGGTTAAATTAATTTTAATTTGATACAAGATGATTAAAATGGTAATTACATGAAGAATGAGAAGAATGACTTGCCTACCCATTGCATGACGGGTGTCTCACATCTTGTACATCATGTGAGTAGCATATGAACGCATATGTGAGGCATGCATTACATGCAACTAATGTAGGCAAGTTTTTCTGACAAATAAAGTCTAATTTCCTGCTCTCATTATTTTTTAGTAAGGAAAAAATTTGAGTTCCTAAACATATTTTTCTTTTCTCTTTTTGGTTTGTCCGCTTTTTGGTTTTGCAACACAGGCAAAGATAGTAGTGTGTACTAGAGAGACATCAAAACAGTAAAACTGGTAGAGAGAGAGGCTAGAGGGAAGAGGAGGTAGTGGTTTCGTTCACTTCTAGCCCTTACCCAATTTAGTTGGTAGCCCACCTCTTTCCTATATGTACTTTTCTACTTTCCACTTTTTACTTTCTAGTTCTTTTATTTCATTTCATTTCGGTTTTAATTAATTTGATTTTATTATTTACGGTATATAATTTAATTCATTTATCTATTTTTGTGGTATATTATTGTATTTACGACCTTTAACTTTCTGATCGCTTTCTTCCTTTCACATTCATAACATCTTAGCCAACCCTCTCTCTCTCTCTCTCTCTCTCTCTCTCTCTCTCTCATAATCTCATTCACTTTGAGTTTGACCCGTTGCCAGCCACCGGCACCTTTTTTTTCCTACTCCAATGGCGACCCCACCCTGCACTGCACCATCTCTCTAGAGAGGATCTTTCCAAGGCTTGAGAATTGAGCCCCTCTTTGTCTGAAGAGCAGAAAGCTTAAATAATCTTCCTTTCCTCTTTCATTTCTCTTTTGCTTCCCTGAAACCCTAGCTATAGCACCTCTCTCTCTCTCTCTCTCTCTCTCTCTCTCTCCAAATAAAGGGAAAAGAAGCACAAAAAAGAAAGTATCTTCTCATCAGAACCCAAGAAGAAAAACAAGAGGAAAAGAGAGCCTCTTCTCTTCTCTCTCTCTCTCTCTCTGCTGCTATACATCTCATCATCTATTCAGGCTTTCACATACATATAGTCATCATATTATTAAGATCTGTAGCTAGCTATATTCTCCAAGTGAAAGACAAGGAAAAGATTTTGCTTCCATTTCAGATCTCAGGGCTTCAAAGTTAAAGATATGTTCCTCTCTCTCCAAAAGCTGTTGTAGGAGAAGGAGAGATGAGATATCCATCACTCTTCATCCCTTCTTTTCCACTACCCTCATAATTATTTGCTTCTCTCTCTCGCTCTCATAATTTGTGACCATCTCCAAGTATATCTTCTTGTTCTAGAGTTTAATTTATCTTCAAGCTTTGCTTGGTAGCTAGAGGCTAGCCATGGATTCTGGTAATAGTGGAAGCATGTCTTCAAGTGGTGGTGAAGATCAAGACCATGAAACCTCACGGCCCGAATCCCTCCCGGGTTACTTGAATTCTCCAACCCAATTCGGTTCTTCCGACCCAATATTACACCCTTCTCTCCTTTCTCATTACCAAAACCACAACCACCAACCCACCACTACCACTACACTTTTTGATAATCATAATTACAATTATGATCACCACAATCTCCACACAACATTGTCTCATCAAATACCCCAATCCAACACTTCAAACCCCAATTTCATGCCCGACCCAAGATCCACCCGACCCAACTCCACCAACCCAATTCCCAACCCACCACCCTCATCCCACCACCAAGGACCTAGCCGAGCTTCATCCTCATCAGCGGCAGCGCAGACCCGAAACTCCAAGAAGAGGACCAGAGCTTCTAGAAGAGCACCAACCACTGTGCTGACCACCGACACATCCAACTTCCGAGCAATGGTGCAGGAGTTCACTGGCATCCCAGCTCCCCCATTTGCAGCCTCGTCCTCCTCATCCTCGTCGTTTTCGCGACGGTTCGATATGTTTGGCTCTGGAATGAGATCTGCTCATCATTTGGACACGTTGGGGCCTCTCTACCCTTTGCGTCCCACAGCTCAAAAGGTCCAGCAACCAACCCCATTTCTCTCTTCTAATAATTCTCCTTCTAATTCTGCATTGTTGATGATGAGCAATAGCGGCGGTTTGGTGGATGCCACTAATATTGCTACCACTAGTAACAATAGCAACAACAATTTCAACCCAACAACTTACCAATTGCTAAACCAAGGCCTCTTCCCCAGCATGCAAAACCCAATTCTCACATTTCAACATGAGCAGCAGCCACATCCTTTCCACTCTTCTTCAATGAATTTGGCCAGCTTTGGGGCAAGGCCTGCTCGGGGAGTGATTGGTAATTTAGCCATGCATTCATCTCTTGAGGACCCATTAGGGGGCATGAGCCATGGATCATACACAAGCCAGCTTGGTGGTGGTGTTGGGGGATCATCACTGGACAGCAGCCACGTGGCAGGTTCAGATGGGCACGATGGCTGGAGGGATCATGGAGTTGGATCAAACGATGGGAGATTGTCAGCAGCACTGGATCAGCATTTGAGGCCTAATTTGGACAAGTGCTTGGAGATGAACAATGTTAATTCTAATACCAGAGGTGAAGGTACAGTTGAGTCTTGGATTTGTCCTAATTCTGAGTAGATTATATAATTAATGGAGGAGGTGGACAGAGGCCATGGTGGTGATGGTGATAATGGAGAAGCTATACATAGCTGTAGCTGCTTCTGTTCTTTTTATTTCTCACCACTCAATCATTTTGCAGTATGAATATAATTAAATTTTTGGGTTAACCAATGAAATTATGAAAATAATGATAGATTTGTAGATAGGTAGCTAGCTAGGTATATACATAGCATATATCTTCTTAACTTATTATTTATGGCTCGAATTTGTAGAGTATTAATTTTCTTTCATTATTGTATTGCAGCTTACATATATATAATTCTGTTTTTCTTAATTGGTTTACAGCAACAAAGATTATATATATATATATATATATATGTATGTGTGTGTGTGTATGAAATAAAATACAGAAACGCAATGTAGGCAAATTCCTTTTCTAGTACAAGAATAAATACCAAAGTAGATGCTCTGTGAATAAGATATGACCTTGTATTTGTTTTTAATAAATTATATTTTCTGATTATTCAGAATCATATATGCGTAGGTGATGTTTAACTAATAGGAAAAGTAGTGTTTAGAAGGATTTGTAGACCTTATGGCACCTGGATTGTGTAGGCCAAAGGGCCATTAGCGTTGTGCCCGCAGGCCTTAATTGGCAGCTTAATTACCTTAGTTTTATGCTATTGCAATTTTAAAATTTCTTTTTTGCGATACGATATTTATAAACAATTCTAATATATGGGGAAGGAGATCGAACTCGGATATAAGGGGACAACCACGATACGTTAGCCAACTTACCTAACTGGTGCTCAGTTTCTACATTAACTCTAAGGATTATGGTTGTGTTATGATATGATCTCTTCCACTTTTGAAACATAGATGATATGATGGAGCTGGTGGTGGCAAGATTTGGGGAATCCTTACCTGCCGCAATCATAAAGTAGATCATCAAAGAGTCATCACAAGTCTTTATACTCATTACTCCAATTTCCCCCCCTTTTCTGGTAAAAGGCTTCCCATTACTATTACCCTAGCTTCACTAGGTTTAAGGATCATTAAAAAGCTAGATTCTTTAGTATGTGTGGTAATTTGTGTATAAGTGAGAGGGTAGAATTATCATATATGAACTAAAAGAGAGAAAGAGAGTAGAGATAAAGAGGGTAGGAAGAGTGCAGTAAAGTCGATGAAATTAAAAGATTTCTATTCTTATTTGTCCTTGGATTAGAGATATTTGAACTTGTAATCACTTCTAAAATCGTAGAGAAAATGCATATTTTTATTTTTATTTTAAAAATTAAAGTATTCACACATATATATATATTCCCTATCTCTGGCCCCTCATCTCTCTATTCCTTCCTTTGAAAAAATAATTAAAAACAAAGACGCTAACCCTAAAATATAATTTTCAACAAATCTAATTGTCATATGCTTCTGTGAGACCTTCGTCATCAAAGCCTCCATTATAAGTTCTATACAATTAATTCGAACAAGGCAGAATATGTTTGGGAGTTCACCTGCTTGCTGTTCATTTGAAACTCCAATAATTTAGTGTATCAAATATTTTTATTTATTTGTTTAGCTTGTGCATGTTAAGTGTTTCCACTACTTTTTACTAGTTTAATGACTATAAGCATCACAAGAGCCAAATAAAAATTCGATACTTTCTCGAACGCATTATATAATAACACATGGATGTCGTTAAACGGAGAAATTAAAATATGATGGACTTGTGTGAAACGCACGCTTGACAATTCTACAATTGAAAAGGACTCCTAATTCTGTGTTGGAATTCTTGCCTAAGCCTCAGCTAATTAATTGATTAAACTGTTTAGAACGACACTAATTTGCAAATTAGTGGTCTTAAGTTTGAATTCTCATGACATTTTAATAGTTTGTGAGTGAGAAAACTATGCCCCTTCCAAGCGCTTGTATTAAAAAAAAAGTAACAATAGAGACAATACAAGGTAGTTTTTCTAGAGAAACTTAACTGATTGGAAAAATTACCACATACCATATACCGTTTCACTGAATGTTGTATATATATAATAAGCTAGTAGTCCCAAATTCAATCTCTCTTGTCTTTTAATATTGTTTGATAAATAAATAAATAAAAGTATGTTGTGCAATTCGACTCAAATAATTGCAAATCAAATTGACATGCTGAAAAATAAAAAATTAGGGAGTTGTAAGAAAAAGAGGAGAAAGTAATAAGAGAAGAAAAGAATAAATAATTGATGATATGAGAGAGAGAGAGAGAGAGAGAGAGAGAGTTAACCAAGGGATATTTTGGATTTTTGGAATTATGAGAACATATTGAGGGGATGTGGTGACATGTGACTCGTCTTTTTTGGAATTATGGTGGCTCATGGCCCATGCCAGAGAATAATATGGTATTATAGCAATTAGCAATGATGTGCTTCACTTCACCATATCTCTCTACCCCATATATATATATATGCCTAATCATCACTTGTCCTCAGCCTCACGTGACACCCACATGCCCTCAATTCACACCTCACCCTCCAAATTCAATTTCTCCTTGTACTCCTCGAATCAAAAAAATTAGATAATGCATTTCTTCGTTTCTAAAAAAAAGAGAGTATGGTTTAAGCCAATTATAAGGTTGAATAATTAAGGTTTATATGCTTATTGGGATTTGTGGTTTCTTCCTCTTTGCATGTCAAGAAACATATGAATAATGTCATTATATAGAACGAGGAAAGTAATGAATCGAATATCGCGAAAATAAAATATCACTTTAACCATCCTCCTCATATAATATATGAATGAATGATCATCTGTTTTTGTTTTGTTTCTATGGCTATTAAGAGCCAATCATACATAGGATAACTTTATTATAATTAAAGGGTCTCCTTTTTGTTTTGGTAAACTTATTCTGTTAAGTTAACATCCTCTTTCTCTTGAATTATTTGTTAATTTCATTATTTAATCGTTGCGGTTGTGCATGATTCATTACACGCAATCCATGACGTAAATGGGTCTTTTGAGGAACTCGTGGCTTGGACTAGATTGCTACATTGCAGCCTACAATTTTGGACCGTAGTTGGCCTAATTTGGTTGGTCCTTCAAACCAAAAGGGAGCACTTGTACTATTACAATTTCCCTTTGACAACTCTTTGGTATTCATCATGCAACTTAGAATACGGTTTTGGGAACAATAATGATAATTTAGAGGCATACTAGACGACCTAAATCTAATAATGTAGATGTGTTATTGTCTTTTAAGCGATAGTCTAAATTATAAGAGAGAGGAGATTTCTTACACACACCATCTTCAACGTGCTATGAGAGTTCAACCTGAGATCATTAGTCTGTAAATGAAGACTCGTTGCAAATGTGTTATTGTCTTAAACATATTATTTTAACCTAAGTTCCTAATGCGGATGTGTTTGATTATAAGAATTCTTGGTATCATATCCTAGTTATGTCTCTTTCGTCGTACAGTTAGGTAAAATGCTAAATAGGTAGCCCACTATAGAAAAGTCTGTCCTTGGAAACAACATCTAAACTAAGTTAAAGCCACATACTGGCTATTCCACAACTTTCCATTAATTTAGTTGCCTACTCTGAGAAAAGTATATGTTTAAAAATTCAAAAGTCCAAGTATAAGAATAATTCTTGCACCATATTTTTTGTGGAAGGTTTCAACAACTTGAAAACTAGCGGCCAACACAATTTCTAGTCCAATGCCAGCAAGAGACAATTTGCGTGGGTCCTCACAATTGCGGGTGTGAAAGTGGGGCCTAGAGAAATTTTTGAATCCCATTTTATTTACTGTGAGAGGTGGATGGATGCAATGTGTTTGTCCCGTGGAGGTTTTACTTATGGTGTCGGAAAAAGAGGAAGTTGAATTTTGAATGCTTATTAAAAGGGGGCAGAAGAACCCTTCATACTAATCCCTATTTGCTTAAGCATATTGCAGAAATTGTGAAAAGCTTTGAGGTTTTCATCATGACAAAGCAAGGACTATAAATACTGCACAAATCAATAGGGCGAGAACAAAAGTTATTTCCCAATTATATTATGAATCATCCATCCCTATGTTTCGAAATATATATGTATAGAAATGACATCAATAAACTCATTCCGTGAAACTAGAAAAGTTCATGACCCTTCAAGGAATAGTCCACATACATCTTTTTTATCAAACAATATTGCGTAGGAGAGCAAGTTGGATTAGAAATTCTGAGTAATTTCTTGTTGAATGAAACATGATTTAATGATCAAATAGACATAGACAAGTGTTTTTTAAAGGATAACATCTAAGTACTAGCATATAATAGTTTTTTTCAAGTTTTCAGTATGAGTTTTTAAGTATGAGTCAATTTTAACCTTTCAAATGGTTGGGCATGTTTACAAGTTTGAACTACTTTATGAAAATTTCCAAAAAAATTCCAAAGTATGTATGTTCTAAAATTTCCCAAAAAATCAGAAAATATTCCGAAATTGGAATGGATGTTGAAATTCTAATTTTTTTTGGATTGGAATATCTTGATTCCAATATGTTCCGTCTGAAAATAAGGTCTAATATTTCGAGATGGGGATCAAAGATGAATTCGAGACTTCATGTGCATATAGAATAAATACTCTTAGTCACTATACACTCTCTTCTATCGAGAGTCATTATATACTCCATAAAAAGAGAACTTTTGAGGATCTAGCTAGTGTGAGTGAGAGGGAGGTGGAGAAAGCGAGAGATGTCACAGTAGATCTTTGAATTTTGAATGCTTAATGAATTAATGTGTGCTTCGCAAAAACATACGGGGGTTTCATTCAGTTTCACTGCAGACATGAAGGAGACATTATCCATGTCTGCCTCAACAGGTCTCAGGTAGTTTTCATGAACCCCACATGCCCCCCACTACATACATAAATATATACTTCTCTTCTGGATTATAGAAGATGCAGGGTCATTGGCAACCAGCCACAGCCACAGCCACACAGCCAGCCACTCATCAATTTAGTCTTTAGATGTTATGTCTCCTCCTACCTGCAAACCTAGAAATTAAATATGCACCTACATTTTTGTGCTTTCCCTTCCATCTCCTGCCGTATCTTATCTGGATTCTGGAGCACATAAATTTCGACAGCGCCACAAATTGTTATAAAAAAATATCATTTTGGTGAGTGGATTTTGCACTATCGTATAACTCGCACGTGTTCTTTTTAATTTCTTAACTTTTAGGTCATTTGCATGTATTAATGCTTCTATTAATTTATTTTTTAAAATCTACGATAACAATTTAAATCTTGAAACTTTTCTCTCAACTTTTAGTGGATTCCAGAATCTTTACTTTAGGTTTTCAGGATTTCATTAGCTAGATTGATATCTATATCTAGTCTTATCATGCTTTCTTTCTTTCTTCTTTGCTGGCTTCACTGATTTGATCAATTAATAAAAATGAAACACAATAGTACACAAGAAATTACTTGGCTCATCAAAAGAATATCTTGTCAATTCATACGGTATTCTTGTTGTTCTGGTTGCATGATTTGTTTCGAGAATTGATTCAATCAGATTTTATCACTAAATTTATAAAAGTCGTATACAAGTTACAACGAAACATATGAAAAGTGTTATTCGCTTTAAACACTCAACTTCTTACACTTTTAATCAATGTCGGCCGGTCTTGAAGTGATGCAAATGGTGTCACTTATATATTGTGTAGCACCAATATAAATATGTTTATATACCGTGATCTTATTCTCAGTAAGTTGGAATCCCATTCCTATTGCCCCAAAATATTCATACCAACAGTAATATTGAACTTAGGTTTTACAATGTTGTGGTAAAAAAGTTTATTTTTATAATTTTACCTCTTTTAATAGAATTAGCTCTGTGACGCACAAAAAGACGTCAGAGCGACTTCATCTTTTGTTCATCACATTTTCACGCTGGCAAACGCCAAAATTGGAGGCGTACTACGCGGGTGGAGAGAGATACCAACAAGGAGGCGGGAATCAAGGAATGGCCGTACACGTGTGTGGTGGGGATGTAGCTCATCCACGTGGGAAGTAGGCTAGCTATGATGAAGGGTGTGGGCCCCCCCAAGCTTGTGCTGAGACTTGATATGTGTTGGGGCCGTGGGGGCGGTGGGCTTGGACCTCTCAGCTCTGTTCTTCTTCTATCCCAGTCAGTGAGAGAGAGAGAGAGAGAGAGAGAGAGAGAGAGAGAGAGAGAGAAGGCAAGTTGTACAAAAGGCAATCATTTGATGTGGGGGGTGATGCTTTTCAGTGGTTTTGCTAGTCCCCATGGAGATTATGTCTGATGCTGACACCTTTGGCCATTCTGATGCCTTTGGCCCCCTTCCATCCATCACCACCAAGCAACCATAAAAAACTATAATGTACTGTAATTCCCTCTTATCTCACAGCCTTTTGAGCCAGAAAAACTTATTTCATCGGAGACAACAAAAGATAGCAATGTTTTGCTATATCCAATCAATAATGCTATGTTATATGAAAGTCTTATATGTGTTATAGTGTTATTGATCGAGTATAACAAAATAGTGTTATTCTGTTTTATGAAAGTCTCTCTCCTTTGAGCCACATCAATTCAATCATTAATAATAGGGATTAGAGCTTAATATTATTTATTGACACATACTAAACAATATGTACAACTAAATAGATCAATTTGTTAATGGTTCAAATTATTGTCTAACACCATAAAATGTATTGTCAGACAATTTAGCAAGAGAGTATTTTATCTAAAGTATATTTTCACAAATATGAAGGCATTTGAATTTTGCATGCATGACACATAATTTAGGTATGATTAGGTGTGAGAGCTTGCCGATATTCAAAATATACTTTAAGTCCCTTGTATTCGATAAGATGATGGTGTGAGGTTCCCTTGATATTCAAGAAAAATACACAATCATTTTGATATGTATCAATCATTTGTTATTTGTGAGAGGATGGACCCTAAAAGTATTTTTGTTATGAAAAAACAAGTCCAATTTAACGTTGAATTTTGTCAAATGTTGATAGCAAATGTGGAATATTTGTTTGAATGCATGCTTTAGTTTAACATTATCAAAATGTAGTTTGCGAAAAAGGGTATTACCCAATATCAACGTTTATCTTGTTACAATAATTTGTGAGTTTTATGTGGAATTTGAAGTGGAATTTATTTTGGGGGTCAAATTGTGAATTTGAGATCATAGAATGAAAGTGCATATTACAAAGAGTTCATAGTATTTTCCGGTGAATTTTGAATATGGAGGTCCCAAAGTTTGGACTGGGTCCACAGTCGAACGCAAGGGTCGAATGGCCGAGTCCAAGTCAAGAGATCCCAATACTGAGTTTTGGCAACTGGAGCACAATACATGGGTGGTGACGTTAAATTGGTGAATGACAAAGGAGTGCACAAAAAATGAAAAATGAAATCACTTTCAAGTTGTTTTAAAAAATAAAGGTATTCGAGAACTTGATTTCACCTTTTTAAAAACTACAAACGAAATTTGTTACCAAACATGTTTTCAATTTTCCAAAAAAGTGAAAGTGAAAATGAAATGTTATCAAACAACCCTAAATTGCACAAATCAGAATTCACAAATCTTCAATGCTAAGGAAATGCTAATATAGGATCAGGATTAGACACATGGTGGGCTTGGAATTAAATGGGTCAGATGACATAGAGCTGGGCTTGTACAATTTTGAAAACAACCCTTTGGATGCTTTCATCCTGTATTGGATGGTTATGTGGATGTTAGATATGCTAAATATGAAAACTATGAGAGAATATTTATTTGTGGGAATTTTCTGTGTATTCTTCTCCTTGTAGGAGGTCATATTTATAATATAACGAAACCTAAATGGGCAAGTAAATAATAAATTCCTAAATCTATTTACAGTAGGAAATCAGGAATTAAAGTAAATCAATTACAATTATAATAGGAATTCTTGGTGTGTAAGGAAAGTAAGTCAGTATCTACAAGTCACGCCAACACTCCCCCTCACGTTGGTGCATAGATGTCGCCAATGCCCAACTGATCCAGTGAATTGTGGAATGCTTTACTAGAAATCGCCTTTGTCAAAATATCCGCCAATTGATCCTTGGATTTCACAAAAGGAAATTGAAACACTTTAGCCTCAAGCTTCTGTTTGATGAAGTGTCGATCCACCTCAACATGTTTAGTACGATCATGCTGAACTGGATTCTGTGCAATGGCTATAGCAGCCTTGTTGTCACAAAAGAGATTCATTGTGGATGTAGGTTTATACTCAAGTTCAGTAAGCAACTTTCTTAACCAAAGAAGTTCACAAATCCCTTTAGTCATGCCTCTGAACTCGGCTTCTGCACTAGATAAAGCTACTACATTCTGCTTCTTGCTCCTCCATGTCACCAAATTACCTCCCACGAATGTGAAGTAACCCGATGTGGATTTTCTATATGTTACATTACCTGCCCAATCTGCATCTAAATAACCATTAATATTTAGATGACCATGTTTTGAGAACATAAGTCCTTTTCCAGGTGTAGACTTCAAATATCTAAGTATCCGAAGAACTGCATTCATGTGGTCTTTACTTGGAGAGTGCATAAATTGACTGACAACGCTCACCGCATAAGCAATGTCTGGTCGAGTATGTGACAAATAGATCTATCTTCCCACTCTTTGGTATCTTTCTTTATTAGTTGGAACTTGATCCGGATATTCTCCAAGATGATGACTCTGAACAATAGGAGTGTCCATAGGTTTGCAATCTAGCATTCCTGTGTCTGTCAACAAGTCCAAGACATATTTCCTTTGAGAGAGAAATATGCCTTGTTGTGATCGAGCCACCTCAATTCCCAAGAAATACTTGAGTCCACCTAGATCATTCATCTCAAACTCAGTAGCCAAATAGTCTTATAGTTGTGATATATCCTGTTTATCATTCCCAGTAATAATCATATCATCAACATAGATTATTAATACTGTTACCTTCCCTTTCCGATGTTTCAAGAACAGAGTATGATCTGAGTTGCACTGTTTGAAACCATTGTTCTTCATTGCCATGGTGAACCGTCCAAACCATGCACGTGGTGACTGTTTCAATCCGTATAATGCTTTTCGTAACTTGCAAACGGTTCCAGTCTGAGTAGTATTATACCCAGGAGGAATGTCCATGTACACCACCTCCGTGAGTTTGCCATGTAGAAAAGCATTCTTTACATCAAACTGGTGTAGTGGCCAATCCAAATTAGCTGCAAGGGACAATAAGACTCTGACGGTGTTTAACTTTGCAACTGGAGCAAAGGTTTCTTCATAGTCTATACCATAGGTCTGTGTGTACCCTTTTGCCACAAGTCTTGCCTTGTATCTCTCGATAGATCCATCTACATTGTGTTTTATAGTAAACACCCATCTACATCCGATAGTCTTTTTTCCTCGTGGTATAGTCTCCAATGTCCAAGTCTGATTTTTCTCAAGAGCTTTCATCTCCTCTTTTATAGCTTGGACCCACTTAGGATCTTTCAATGCTTCAGAGACCTTGGTTGGAATATGGATAGCAGACAACTGATGCACAAAAGCCTTGAATGGTTTAGACAGCTTCTCAGTGGATACATGATTTGCAATTGGATACTTGGATGTCTTGCCAATATCAGGTGAATAACGGTTTGGTGCCTTCCCACGATTTTGCCTGAAAGGTAATTGATATTCAATAGTTTTATTCTCTAAATGCACAAGTCTAGTAGGAGTAGTTACCTTAAGGATATTCTCAGGAGATTGGTCTGTTGGTACTGTTGAGTTAGAGAGGGGGTCTTCATCTTGTTGTTCTGTATTGTCTGTTGGTGTGAGACTCGGATCAGAAATATCTTCGCATGGATCAGGTGGGTCAGGCAATTGATCGTTATGAATGGGTGATTGATCGCATGTCGGCAGAGAGTAATCTCGTGCTCCAGACTCGGGACGATCGATCATTTCTGTACAAATGAGAATTTCTTCGTTTTCTAAGTTGCTCCAATTCTGCTCTTCACTTCGTATCTCCCCCTGAAGCGTAGAATTGGATGATGGGTCATGGAAGAACAACTCAGATTCCAGAAAGGTCACATCCAAAGTGACATAGGTACGTTGGGTAGGAGGGTGATAACAACCGTAGCCTTTCTGATGAGTGGCATAACCCACAAAAACACAACGAAGCGCACAAGGATCAAGTTTGCTACGTTAATTTTTGTGGAGATGAACGAAAGCCACACATCCAAAGATTCGGGGTGTGAGTACCAAAACAGAAGGCAGAGGTTTGTGTTGCGCAAGCACCTGTAAGGGAGTTTTAAAGGTCAATGCACCAGAAGGCATGCGGTTGATCAGGTGAACTGCGGTGACAATAGCATCATCCCAGTGATGGCGAGGAACATGAACGCCAATCAGAAGTGCTCGGGCAGTTTCAAGAAGATGTCGATTCTTTCGTTCAGCAACACCATTTTGTTGCGGTGTCTGAGGACAAGTCGTCTCATGGATAATTCCATGTTGTTGGAAGTAAGTTTGAAAGTCATGATTGACAAATTCTCCACCATTGTTTGAGCGAAGAATCTGGATTTGAGCATTAAACTGAGTCTTCATCTGTTTGTGGAAGGACTGAAAACGGGAAAACACTTCATTTTTATTCTTCAGCAAATAAAGCCATGTCATCCGTGTACAATCATCTATGAATGTGACAAACCATCGAACACCAGAAGGAGCAGTAATAGGTGAAGGTCCCCAGACATCAGAGTGAATTAAAGTAAATGGAGTAGTACACTTGTTCGTACTCAATGGGTAGGGCACACGGTGACTCTTGGCCAAAATACAAGTATCACATGTGAAGTCGGAGTCCTTGAAACCTGAGAATAAATCTGGTATAAGATGCTTCATATAACTAAAAGACGAATGTCCCAATCGACGGTGCCACAACCAGATTTGTTGTTGTTTGCTATCAAAGGGATGCATCACATTGTTAGCCAAGCCGAGACTGAAGTCATCTACATAATATAGCCCCCTCTCTTAGTACCACGACCAAGAATCTCCTTAGTGTGAATATCCTGAAGCAAACAAAAACTCGGGTAAATGAGTACATAACAATTCAATTGTTCAGTAAGCTGATTAACTGACAACAATTTATTGGATAAAGATGGAACAAGTAAAGTATTAGACAGTGAGAGAGAGGATGATAGTTCAACAGTGCCAGCCCCTGTCACAGGATAAGTAACTCCATTGGCATTTGCAATACAAGTTCGTCGAGGTTGTGTAGTATTAAGAAAATCATCAGGATCAAACGTCATATGATCAGTTGCACCGGAATCAATTATCCAGCCCTTGGAATCAATCTTAGCGGAAGTATGGAATCCATAACCAGTATCATTACTGGTCGTATTGCGTTGTCCTCGAGTAGCCCACCAATCGGGATAGCCATGCAATTTAAAACAAGTCTCATGAGTGTGTCGCGGATCACCACAATATTCGCAATATGGTCCATGTGTTGGGGTCGTTAGTCGAGAAGTTATAATCTGTGCAGCGGAAGATGTATAGGATACAGGTTTAGTAGGAATTCGGATCGGGATCTGAGCCTGAGTCGATGCCGGAGTCGGAGTCGGAGTCGGGATCGGGGTCTGAATCAAAGACAAATTCGGGGTCTGGGTCGGGGTCGGAGTCATCATCGGAGTCGGAGTCGAGGTCGTTGTTGTCGTCATAGTCGGGGTCGAGGTCGTCAAAAGAGGATCCTGATTCAGGATCAGATGCGGGGCCAAAGTCTGCATCTGTAGGAGCGGAGCCATCTGGGCACTCAACTCGGCTATGGTTGGTTGAGAAAGAGAGAGGGAGTCGGTGGTGCGACCTCCATGAAGGATGAAAAAATCATCAACCCCCATAGCGGTGGCGGGGTGTGAAACTAGAGTCAACAATTCCAAGATCGCCGCTCTGATACCGTGCTAAAATATGAAAACTATGAGAGAATATTTGTTTGTGGGAATTTTCTGTGTATTCTTCTCCTTGTAGGAGGTCATATTTATAATACAACGAAACCTGAATGGGCAAGTAAATAATAAATTCCTAAATCTATTTACAGTAGGAAATCAGGAATTAAAGTAAATCAATTACAATTATAATAGGAATTCTTGGTGTGTAAGGAGAGTAAGTCAATATCTACAAGTCACGCCAACAAGATACCCATAAAATCTCTATAGACATCCAAATTGCCCAAAAGAATGGTCTTTGCAGTTGGGTGTGAAAGAGATAATTTGGTTCCGAAAAGAAATTTGAGGGAAATTAATTCAATTACATTTTTCACATATAAGAAATGGAAGATTGATATCATATACTTGGCCATACTTGGAAATTAACTATGAAATATCATTCTATTTTATTTTTGATGTTTGTTTTTTGCAAAAAATTAGAAACACAATTTATTTAGTTTTCCAATTATACGCTTATTGCTTGCCTTGATTTGTTTAATGAGTGGTCATAAAATACGTAGTTAATGCTTCTACCTTGATTCATATGAAAAACTAAAATAAAACCCCAAGTTAGATGGAAGGTTTCATTTTTCGTAAGAAAAAAAACTTTTCTCAAGTTTGAACTTACCAAACATAGAAAATGAACTAATTTCCCATTCCGAAGCTCATTTTCATGCGAACCAAATCGCCTTCGACTCTTCGAGTATTGACCAAAATAAAAAAAGGCCTTCTAGTGTCTAGAGGATAACCCTCAGCTCTCTTAGCCCAAGCCCATTGCGAGACCTACCAAAGAGATAAGTATCACAAATTCAAAAGTGTACCAGGAAAGTTGAGAAGCTGAAGCCCGCCAAAGAGCGCCAGAAACCGGTCCCCTTCCTTCCTACCTGCCTAGCTGGCAAGGCCCAACGCCTCAAACCCTGCCACGTGTCACCAACCCTCTTCGACAAAGTCAAGCAGTGGACTAGTCACCCCTCCCACAGACAAAGCCTCAGACAACGAAACCATGCCGCAAGCAACGCCAATTTCAATTTCATTTCAAATTTCACCCTAAACTCTTCGACTCTCTCTCTGTCTTCATCTCCAAAACCCAAAAAACCAGAGACCCAAAATTCATCAATAAAAATGAAAATGAAGGCAGAGGCTTTGACGTTGCTGCTGGTCAACTTGGCCGGAATCATGGAGAGAGCCGACGAGTCGTTGTTGCCTGGTGTCTACAAGGAGGTTGGTGCGGCTCTGCACACTGACCCGACTGGGCTCGGCTCGCTCACTCTTTTCAGGTCCATTGTGCAGTCGGCTTGCTACCCAGTAGCGGCCTACCTGGCGGTGCGCCACAACCGGGCCCACGTCATCGCCCTCGGTGCCTTTCTCTGGGCCGCCGCTACTTTCCTCGTCGCATTTTCCTCCACTTTCTTTGAGGTAATTTTGACTTTTTCTCTGTTGCCAGACAGAAAGATTCTGCCTTTATTGGATTGTGATTTTCAGTTTGTGAAGTTGTCAATTGGGTTTGCTGAAACCGGTAATTTTGATGAGACTGTTGAGCTGGAGATTTAGATTACTATTTATAGTAATTATGGATTCTCTTTTGAATTTAGTAGTGGATCAGTCTTTAGCAAGGTAATTGTGATATAAGTTTAATTGCCAATTAGGCTTAAAAATGAGTTGGTGCAAGAACTGCTGAGACTCAATGAGATTGTGCTTCAAATTCTGGCCTGAGAAATTATTAATCTAACTTGAAAGGGAAGAGTTTGGGGATGTTTATTTCCATTTCTAGTATATTCTATGCGTGTCACAAGTGGAGAACTTCTTGAGATGCTTAGGGGAGGAAAAGAAAAGAAAAGAGAAGTACTAAATTTACTTGTTGCTTTGGTTGCTAGCAAAATGGACGGTTTACATTGCCTATGCAAGTAGTTGTTGTAAAAGCTTGATTTGAGCACAATTGAGTAGTTGTAGGGAATACATTTCTGTTTCTCTTGTTTCTGGATATGTTTGACCATTTCAAATAGACACCCCAGAAACCAGAAGACACAGTTAAATTTATTGCTCAATAAAGCTTAAAATTTGGTGTGAGTTGTTTCAAATTGGAATATTTTGATGCAAAAAGTGGATTCATCACCAAAGTTTCTGAGAAGTGAACAAAAATGATGTTTTCCACTTTTTTCCTTTGTTTTTCTTTAAATGATACCCAAAGTCTTACTTGCCTACAGTCTCTAATGCCTTCCTCATAAAATAAAATAAAACGAAAACCCAAGGACCATGCATGAGCGTAATTGTTTGTTATGAAGTAGAGCTGTGACAAGTTAATTTATTATAGTCAGTCGTTCCCCAAAGCATTCATTTGAACCAATTGATAAGAAAGGGTGAATAACTGAAGTTATCAAAACGGAATGAGGGAAGTATCATTATTTTTAGTATTCCAGCTTGTTTTGTTCACTTTGAAGTCATTCAGCTTTTACTGATCAGGTGGCTATATCCAGAGCTTTGAATGGGATCGGCCTTGCTCTAGTTGCTCCTGCTATGCAGTCCCTTGTGGCCGACTCAACTGATGACAGGAACCGAGGTATGGCCTTTGGATGGCTTCAACTAACTGGAAACCTTGGTTCGATAATTGGTGGGCTTTGTTCCATATTGATAGCTCCAATAACTTTCATGGGAATTCCTGGCTGGAGGATTTCCTTTCACCTTGTTGGACTAATTAGTGTTCTAGTCGGCATTTTAGTCCGTCTGTATGCCACTGACCCGCACTTTCCAGATGGTGAAACAAAAGATAGCAGTCAGAGTTCTGGTAATTCCTTGTGGTCACAAGTCAAGGAGCTAGCTCAAGAAGCCAAGTCAGTTATAAAATTCCTTCTTTCCAGATTGTTGTGGCACAAGGTGTTACTGGTTCATTTCCCTGGTCAGCATTGTCATTTGCGCCCATGTGGCTGGAACTTACTGGCTTCTCTCATGGGAAATCCGCTTTCCTTATCGCCTTGTTTGTAATTGGTAGTTCGCTTGGGGGACTGTTTGGAGGTAAAATGGGGGATATCCTTTCCATCCGTCTACCAAATGCAGGAAGGATAATACTAGCCCAGATAAGCTCTGCATCTGCCATCCCTCTTGCAGCAATTCTTCTGCTTGTATTACCTGATAATCCATCTACAGTTGTCATCCATGGTTTGGTCTTGTTCATTATGGGATTCTTAATATCTTGGAATGGTCCAGCAACAAACAAGTAAGTCTCTAAAACTTTATTCTTGGGTTTCTGGTCTTTAATGTCTGCTACATTATTATGGAAAGTAAAACAAAGGAAATAGATTAAAGCTTTAATTCCAACGCCATGGTCCATGCAGTCCAATTTTTGCGGAGATAGTTCCTGAGAGGTCCAGAACAAATGTATATGCTTTGGACAGATCTTTTGAGTCCATACTCTCATCATTCGCTCCTCCAGTAGTTGGGATATTGGCTCAGCATGTTTATGGTTATATACCAGTTGCTAAAGGGTCCAGTGCATCTGAAGAGATTGCCACAGATAGAGGGAATGCTTCATCGTTGGCAAAAGCACTCTACACAGCAATAGGAATTCCAATGGCTCTCTGTTGTGTTATCTACTCATTCCTATATTGCACCTACCCGAGAGACAGGGAGCGGGCTCAGATGGACGCTTTAATAGAATCAGAGATGCAACAAATAGAATTAGAGAATTCACCTACAGGAGAAGAATATTCACGTGTTCGGTTTCCTGAGTCGGAAGAGCCATATGTGAACAATAGAACTGTCATTGAAGTGGACTATGAGGGCGAGGATGCTCTGGATGCTGATGCTGATGATGACGAGCAGACATTGCTGTACCGTCAGTTAACATTCTCCAATTTGAGCCCACAGTAATATAACCCAGATTATACCATACATGTACAGAAGAATTATATCCGTCCGGTTTTGACCTTCAACTAGAAATGACACGTGCATGCACCGGATAAAGCATCCTCAATACTAACCAACTGCAGAGTTCCACTACTGTATACAGGTTCATGGTTTCTTTGCAACCTTTCTTGTCATTCTGTTTACTGTTTAGAGCCTCCTTTCTTGAGGGAAGGTTGGGTACAATGGCTGTATCACGTCAACACTGCTTACATGATATAACAACCAATAATGAGATGACACATAATCATATGGTGAGAATCATATTGTTTGTGGATCCATATGAATCTCACTTAGAAATAATATGGATTTTACCATAAACTGTTATGTGTAATTTTATTAATGTTTTACATTGTCAACATAAGACATTCAAAATATCGGAATGTAAATAGCGAGTAATATTACTGACACTTATGTTTCTATCCATAAACTCGGTATACAATCCCATACAAGCTTAGGAGATCCTTATGGCAAAAGAAAGCTTAATTAATTGGGTTTTGTAGCAGAGATCATCACAAAAGCCCTGTTCCTAACGCTTGTAAAACCGACTAGACCGCATACAATGATTGCAGAGATCTTCCAATTCACTGTCAGATACAAACTGTTGACTGCCCGTTATATGACTTATGTTCTAGAAAAGAAAGGAAAACCATCCATATTATAACATGTTGATTAGTAACACCACATGACGGTGTGAGGATCACATCCAACCTAAGAAATTTTCTAGAACTAGAGCCATGCGGCCGGTTCTTAATAGAAGATGCATACCAGGCTTGCATCCCTTAAAATTGGGACAAAAGCGAAAGGGCTGTCAAATATGTAAGTAGTGGTAACAAATACCCCACCAGGTCGCAAAACTCGACTAATATCAGCAACCTTCAAAACCATAGCTGCCAAATTACTCAAAGAATATACTGGTGAAACCAAAATTAAAAAAGAAGAGATATACTTACAGCTGTTGATGGTGAAGGTCAACAACGTAGGGCAGTACCAGCATGCACAGCATCAGCAAAACTTGTAGCAAAGGGAGGCCTAGAAATATCAGCTCTGACCAAAACTATGTTCCAAAAATAAAAAAAACTTATTAAGACAAAATTTTCAAAATTGATTGCATTTTGGGAAAGTTCCCTCAGAGGAACTAAAAGCATTGAAACTTT